>JAJLSM010000008.1:0-435164 GCA_030567595.1 Kuraishia piskuri
CATCTTTTAGAACCCTCAGCCAAATTGCTCCACCTTTGCCAATAATCCCACCACCCCCCCCTCTGCCCCCACTAAATTGCTACACCCTCACTCAACAGCATATACATAGTAGCATAGGCTTATCTGCTAATTGAAGTAGGTGGTTGCTAGTGCCGTTTCCTTGGTCCTACATGCAGAAAGGCGCCGAAGGAACGGCGAGAGGACGCCTGTCTCGGTTCTGCTGCAGCTTAAGCTACACTGTATATATAGGCTAGTCCTCCAGTAATTGGGTGATGCACATATTCTCTTGTAGGTCTGCGCGCACTGGTAAGTCTACACACGTTAGTATGTGATGTACGCCCTAGTATGTGGTATACCCTGTAGGTGACGTATCCTCTACTAAGTGTCTAGTTGGCAGGCATCATAAGAACTTAGTTGTTTGAAATTTTCAAAGACAATTAACTCTGAATTAATTCATAGCTTCTATTCAATTTTTTATATAAGTTTGTGTTTTTTATTCACAACTCTATTGAACCTTTTTGAAAGCAAAAGGATGTATATTTAGAACTAAAACTGCACAAAGCAGCACCTCGATTTCCACTGGAAAACTTGCAAAAAGAAGGAAACATTTTTTTATTTTCCAACATTATGGAAAACGATTCTCTTTATGAAAAAATTATTGATTATTGGTATAGGTCTCATCCTTTTAAAGGACTACTTGTGATAAGAGTTCGGCTACATTGATATAATATGCATTAGTTAATAAATTAAAATTCCATTTCGGATATATATAAGAGACACCAAACCGACCCAAAAAATCAAAAAACGCCAAGGAATAACAAACCCTTATAAAGAACAAGGGAAACAGCCAAAAAGGATAATAAAGAGACGATGACGATCGATGGAATTCCCAAACCTGCTCTACCATCATTAAGACTGTCGTCAGGGGATGGGGGGTTGTTGGATGTGGAAGCACCGGTCTGGGGAGAACCATTACCATTCGAGTTATCTGAACCATGCGATGCACCAGACTGCTGACCACTTGAGCTGTGGTGAGCGTCATGGGAGTTTTCACCACCGCTAGGGCTGGTGTGAGAAATAGATGAGGAGCCGGAGGAATTAGGTGTAGCTGGGCTGTGCGAGTTGGAAGTTTGGGAGGAACCAGTCGATGTAGCTGTTCCAGTTGAACCAATCAAACTATCAGCCGAAGATGGGCCAGTAGCGGTCGAGTCAGCTGAAGTAGTGGTATCAGTGGAGATGTGAACTGGAGAACCTGTAGTAGTAGAAGACTCCAAACCGGGTGTTTGGCTTTGGGCCTGATCAGAGACGCCTGAGCCAGTCATAGAACTGTTTTCCACTCCAGCAGTTGCAGTACTCAAAGTTTCTGTGTTTGACTGAGGGGGCATATATCCTCCTGTTATGTATATAGTTCTCAGAGTAGTTGCGGTTGGGGAAAAGGAACTGGCAACATCATTCGAAGCTGAGTCGCTGCTAGTAGCGTGGGTGGAAGTAAAAGTTCTCTCATCCAGAACTCCAGAAGTTATAGATGAGCTGGCCCCAGGGACTGATGTTGGACCCAAAGTGCCATCTGTTGTTGTAGCTTGTGTTGTGCCAGCCTCTGAAGAAACCTCAGAACTAACTGTTCTGGTGAATTCCACAGCCTTAATAGACTGAGAATGGCCGTAGGAGCTGGAAATGGATGATGAAGTAGTGACCGACAGAGTAGAGTGCTGCTGCGATACACTGTGAATCTGCTCAGAACTCGTTACGGAACTGAGGGCATCAGAAGATGAGAGGGTGTTGGAAGTAGCCACAGTCGTAGCATGGCTGCTGACGGTTGGAAGATCGGTAATGCTTGATAGAGTCACGGGTGACAAAGCGCTCGAACTTGTGGAAGAGCTTAGCACACTAAATGCGCTCGTGAATTGCGATGTGGTGAGGGTGCTGGCTGAAGGAGCAACAACGGTGGAAGAGCCATCTTCTGACACACTGAAAGTGTTGGATGCAACCATTGATGGGGCTGCATTGCTTGAAGAAGAGGCACTAAATGAGGAACCCTTTGCCGAACTAACAAAACTTGATGAGGAGACCACACTCGAAGAGGAAACTGTTGATGAAGCAGACACAATGGATGAAGATATCACAGCCGAAGAAGAGACCCATGATGAGCGGCCAATGCTTGATGAAGAGTCAGATCCCAGTGAGGAAACTGAACTGGATGATGCAATAACAGAAGAGACAGTGCTAGATGAGGAGACCTGTGATGAGGATACTCCATTGGATGAAGCTACCAAAGTCGAAGAGGAAGCTACCTTGGAGGAGGAGGACTTTGATGAGAGAACCACTCTAGAAGGTCCAGCTGTACTGGAAGAGAGACCCACAAGTGAAGAGGAAACTCTTGAAGAGGCAGCCACCTTAGAAGAGGAAGCAGATTCAGACTTCAATGAAGAGATAGTACTGGATGATGCAATAGCTGAAGAGATCACTCTTGATGATGACATCCGTGATGAAGAAGCCATACTAGAGGAAGATACCACTCTAGAGGAAGAAACCTGTGATGAGGAAGCCTTTCCAGATGAGACAACCATACTAGAACTTCTGGTCATACTGGACAAAGGGATCATCGATGAGGAAGCAGTGCTGAAAGGAGCGACTGATCCAGCCGAGGAAATCCTTGAGGAAGTCCTTGAAACACTAAGCACGCTTGATGACAAAATAGCACTAGACGAAGCTCCAGCAACCGTTGAGCTAGTAAGCTTGGAAGAGGAAACCTTCGAAGAGGAAACCATACTAGAAGCTCTGGCTAAACTGGATGAGGCACTGAACGATGACTGAGATCTCGACGAGGAAATGCTACTGGAAGATACAGTAGCTGAAGAAAGCGTAACCGACGAAGACGCCCACGATGAATAGACCTTTGATGAGGAAGCCACACTAGAAGAGCTGGCCATACTTGATGAGGAAGCCACCTCGGTAGAAGAGATCACCTTAGAAGATCTGGACACACTGGATGAGTAAGCCTTTCCAGACGAGGAAGCAACACTGGAAGAAGCAACTGATCTAGCAGAGTTTGCTGAGGAACTCATTGCAGTGGAAGACCCTGAGGCACTAACTCTGCTGGATGAAGAAGCGGCAGCGGATGAAGATGCAACACTTGTGGGGCTACCGAGTTTGGATGAGGACCCCACCATGGACGACGAAACTCTTGATGAGACAACCATGCTCGAAATGGAAACGTGTCCAGATGATGAAGGAACCTCAGAAGATGCATCCATGCTAGATGAAGAAACCACCTTTGAAGAGGATAACCTTGATGGGGAAGCCACGCTGAAGGAGGAGGCTCTTGATGAGTGAGCCACACTAGAAGATTTGGCTACTCTAGGTGAGGCCGAGATGCTTGATAAGGATGCCTTTGCAGATGAGGCGATCCTTGATGAGCTAGCTAGTTTCGAAGAGGGAACCAATGATGAGGAAGCAACACTGGGAGAAGCAACTGATCTGACTGAGGTAATCCTTGAGGAAGTCCTTGAAGTATTTGACCAGCTAGATGAAGAGGCAACACTGGATGAAGAAGCAGCGGCTATTGAGGAAACCACACCAGATGAAATTGCAATACTTGCTGAACTAACCAGCTTGGAAGAGGATATCACCTTGGAAGAGGAAACTCTTGAGGAGACAGCCACACTAGAAGATCTAGCCATGCTGGATGAGGAACCCATCCTCGATGAGGATATCACCATGGAGGACGATACCACATCGGAAGAGGTGGCTTGTGTTGAAGACATCACTGATGCGGATGCCAAATTGGAAGACGAAATCCTTGATGAGGAAGCCCTTGAAGTACTAGCCATGTTTGATGAAGCAGTGACACTGGAAGAGGATACCACCTCGGAAGAGGAAACTCTTGACGACACAGCCACACCAGAGGACCTGCCTATTCTGGAAGAGATAACAGCACTAGATGAAGCACTAGAGCCTTTGAAGCTGGATGAAATCCTGGAGCCAGAGGAATTTGCCGAAGACGACAAACTCACTGAACCAGATGAAGCAGAAGCACTAGAAGAGCTCATTCCACTGGATTTGGCCACATTGGAGGTTGTAGATGCTGAGCGGGTGGGATCAGAAGATTTGCTCACCCTGGAAGTGACTGAAGAATCAGCAGAAGAAGCCAATGCTGATGATAAAATGCGCTGAGAAGATCCAACGGAAGTTGTTGGTCTCAGGGTACGGGAAGAAGGGAAACTTCCGGAAGAAGGAACAGAGCTAGAGGAAACATAAGCCTGAGAGGGACTGTTCGATCTAGATCTGCCGATATATGAAGAGCTGACGTAACCCGACGAGGAAATCACCGACGAGACGGATGGAAGGTAAGAACTGGCAAAACTGGATGACTCAGGTGTACTGGATACCTTCATAGACTCTGAAACTTGGGTGCCCTGACTGTGGCTTGAAGCACCGACCGAGGAGTGAGAATCACTGGAAGAATCCGCAACACTCAATGTAGTGGTAGCAGCTAGTGAGCTGGTAATCGCAGAAGTAGGCGCTGCTATGGAAGAGTTGGTGAATCTGAAAGAGATGGAAGTACCTTTTGATCCGGTTGGCATGAGCGAGAAACTTGAAGTGCTATCACTCTTAGAGCTATCCAAAGAGCTCACTGATTTCGAAATGCTCACAAAACTAACAGAATTGGGCGAGGGCGAATGAGATGATCTCAGAACATTTAGCGAGCTGAGGGAACTAGAAGAGCTGACACTCTCAAAAGAGGTGCGAACGTCAGAAGAACTGAGAGCAGACAAAAAGCTTCTGGAGCTGGAGAGAGTCACAGTGGGGTATGAGCTTGAGACTGAAACTGAAGCCTTCTCAGAAGATATTGGGCTCGAACGTGGATCAAGGCTGCTGGAGGGCACAGCAACGCTGAGTTGAACACTGGAGGAGCTAACGGTACTCAAAGTTTTCAGTGGATCACTGGAATGAGGATCAACGGATACAGAAGATGCAGCAATCGAAGAATTGCCGAAGCTGGAAAATCTGCCAATACTGGAAAATCTAACAAAGGTAGAGGAGGCCACTGGAGCTGAAGAGCTGATCATGCTTTGAGAAAGAGAGTCCACTGAGGAGGTGACCACACTTGAAGAGACAGGGTCAGCCGACGAGCTGAGGGCACTTGTAGAGACGCCACTTGAAGAGACAGTGTGAATACTGGACTTGCTGGAAATGCCAGAAGAGCTAGAAATGGATGCACCTGGAATTCTGGAACTGCTCATCATCAAAGTACCGGACACGGTAGACACTGTCATCGAACTAGACATTTCAGAAGATGGCCCAGAAACGCTCGAAAAGCTAGAAGATCTGGAAATACCATTGATGCTAGACATGCTAGAGATGGCAATGCTTGAAACACTCGAAATGCTGGAGAGGGCAATGCTGGAAATACTAGACATGCTGGAAGATCCAGAGACCGTTCTTAAAGAGCTCTGGAGGCTAGATGGCAACGCACTAGAAGAAACAGTGGCTGAAGCAGAAAATGTTGATGAAGAAGCAGCAACCACTGATGAGCTAAGAACTGTAGAAACCAAAGTATTGGATCTGGAAACCGTCGAAAAATCTCTCAGACTTGATGATGCAATTGTTTTCGAGCACAAAGAGCTGAAATGGCTTGACGAAACAGATGAAGAATGCACAGTCGAGAAAGATCTGCTCTGAACTGCACTGCTGACACTACTCGATCCAGAAATTCCCTTAGCTGAAGTCTCGAGCGCAGAGCGTGAGGGAAGCGTTGAAATGAATGAGCTCAGAGTGTGAGAGGAAGAGTGCTTCTGAGTAGCGTGGCTCATGGTTGATGATGAGTTGAAGAATCTTGTGGGTCCAATGACTCTGCCAGAAGTGGAAGACTGGAATGACGATAAGGTACTATACGATCTGGAAGAAATTGGCGATTCACTGTAAGAAACAGCTTTAGAAGAAAGCGATGAACCACTACTCTGGACGACGTGCGAGGAAACTGATGAAGCAGTAACGCCCATAGTGCTCATTCTGGAACTTGAAACTGCAGATCTGGATGAAGAAACTGGCCCAAAAGAGCTAGAAGCTACCGAAGAAAGAACGGAGGTGGGCTTGCTAACTGATGTTGAAGAAGTTGATGGCCTCGATGACCGCCGTACACTCAGAGAGCTTGAAATTTTAGAAGTCTGTGTAATTGCTTTGCTCGACGAATACTGCGTATTTGCAACATGACTGTTGGAAGAGCTCATTCTCACTGATGGGATGCTGGACATGGAATATTTGGATGAATCACCGACGGTGCTAAGCTTTGTAGTGCTTGGTACCAAGGATGAACTAGAAGAGATCACATTAGAAGTGCTGACTCCAGTTGACGACTTGACCACTGAAGTTAAGTGGAAACTCGAGGCTGCCTGAACAGTGCTGAACAATTGTGTTGACTTTCTGGGGTCTGATGATGTCCTTGATGAATGGATCTTTGAAGAATGACTGGAAATTAAAGAACTCATGAGACGCGAGGATATGGACATGCTTGGTGAAACAGAAACCCTGGGATCTTTAGACAGGCTCATCACCTTCGAGGAAGAGGAGGAGATCGAGTTTCTCAAAGAGCTAGAAAGTGTCGCAGTCGAGGATTTGGTAAAACTGACACTTTGAGACACACCAGAAACACTTGGGCTAGCTGAGGAATGTGGTTTTCTTGACTCGCTGAAGATGGTGGATGAACTAGGAACAGACAGTGTGGCTGAAGATCTTGAACTAGTTGACTTGGAAGGATCTGAAGTGTAACTTCTAGTAGATGTCTCTTTGCTAGATGCAACCGAGCTGTCGAAAGTGGAGGCAGAAGACAGTGTACTGGAGTTGCTTGACTTGTCGGAGGTAGATGTCTCGGTAGATGTCTCAGTGGAAGGAGCTGTTGAAGATGAAACAGGAGAATATACACAGTCCACTGTCCAGCACATTTCAGGGAACTGAGATCCCGATGTATACACATAGCCATCACCAGGAAAAGAAATCTGGAATGTGGGGATACAATAGGTATATGAATCGTTCTGTATGGCTGTGATGGGCAGTGTCACTGTCCAATTCCAAGGAGAATATGGAGACCATGGATCAGTGGGTTCAGACGGATCAGATGGAGGGTATGGACTTGTTGGAGGGTATGGGTCTGCTGGAGGGTATGGGTCTGTTGGAGAGTATGGATCTGTGGGATAGTATGGATCTGTGGGATAGTCTGGAGAGTATGGGAACGAAGGGGAATATCCTGAAGAGGGAGTAAAGGTATCGATATCCCCGAAGACATAGTTGAAGCTCTCATCTACTGCAGATATGACAATAGAGTCGAACTCGGTGGCTGATATCTCTCCTGCTGGACCCAAAAATGAAATATCAACCATGAAGTCATAGGTGACCAGGTCTTTTATCTCCACATTCATCAGTTGTATGGTAGAGGCAGGGATACTTTCATATTCAGATCCAGGATAGTATGGGTCCCAAGATGCCGAGCTGGCCTGATATGTCACAGTACAGTTGGGCTCCTCATCTTCCCAAGCACTGGGCATGTCAATTGGGAGAGAGACTGCGAAAGCCACCAATGACAATATCACCACTATAGTTCTTGACAACATTTCGAAATCTTGATGCACATCTGTCTACTAGCTGCTACGATACGAAGTATGGGGAAAGTCATTATATATATATATATATATATGCACAAAGAGACATTTATTCAATATGAATATGCCTAGGGAACAAACTGCTCAGGGTCTGTGAAAAGTTGCATTTTTCTTTTCCGCTAGGCCAGTGAATACATGCAAAAAATATGTTTCACAGGCACCAAGCAGGGCATATGTTCTAATGAGCTGCATATTAGTAATTTCCAGAAGCGGTTAAACAAAAAGTTGAACGGTATGAAAAGCCGAGCTATACCGAGACACAAACCAAGGTACACTCAAGAAGATTTTGCAAGATAATAGGCAATCGCCTACAGCTATAGGCACCTGCACGCGTCTCCATAACACGTCGCATGCAAGTCGGTTCAAATACCGAGTCCCCCCCGACGTGCAGCAAGTAAACGGCTCTGGACATAATGCATGCAGGACATTCTATTCCAATTATGGCATTTTACACGAGTGGATCGGGGACTCTTTCCTTCGGGAAACAGTGGCTCGCCAAACCACCGAATGCACTCTAAGCTCCCCTGCATAAGATCACCCATGTGAAAGTTGTCCTTTCAGCCGAGAACTTTCACATGTTGAGATTTTTCACCGCATATATCCCAGGGCACTCACAGAAAGATGATGGAGGCCGGAAACATGGGGAAGCAGAGATAGATGTGAAGTTATCATTTAGAAAAGGTAGATGAATTTGAACAATATTTCAAGTTACCCCACCCCCCCACAATCATAACGGAGGAGGGGCACACGCCGATCACTGCAGCCAAGAGGAAGATCTGAAAAAAAAAAAAATGCATCCTGCATGTCTCATACCTGGGTATTCATTTTTTTTCTGGAGCTGTGATATGCACCTCGTGTATATGCGGGCTCTCTAGTGGTTTGCTGGATGCAAAAACACCTGCAAAGTGTTGCTGCCTCCTGCGTGGCTCCACAATGGGGGTCGGAAAGGAGTCTGCATAGAGCTGCATGGATATGCATCCCGGTCCGCGCTGTACTCCTTCTGCGCATGAATTTCTCGCTAACAAAAATAGTACTAGAATACTAGTCGGCTTCAACTCGGACTATCCATGCATAATTTTCTGCACAGTTAGTGAATTCGAATGCAGTGCGGCTTCAAACAGTACCGGAATATACCGATGGTTTGTTGGTCTATTGCTTGTGGCATGCATGTATAGATCCGCAAGGGATGAAAGGGACATTTCCAGTCTATACGATTGCTATAAGTGGATGACAAGGATACTCCTTCTGGAACAGTTCATGTTAATAATGAGAATTCTTAAAGCTCTAGCGGCATCGCGTGATGTCCAATAGCACGCTAATGATTTACCATTATCCCGGGAAAAGAATATGCCCGGAGCAACTGAAGACAGGCATGAGAGAACGCTCCAGATATTAGGCATAGGAGACCTAAGCGGTGCATCCACTTCACCTAGAATTCACGCCAAACTTTGCCGCCTTTTTTTTTTTAGAAAAAGCTTCCCCAATTATTCTAAACTTCCATCCCCATAAGAAGCCACGCTCTAGTTACGCGACTTCCTATAGTGGAAAGGGTGTGCGAGATGACTACACTGTAGATGCTGCCTCCGGAGTGGTTGCTTTTTTTTTTGCATTTTTTTGCAGGCTGAAACAAGTTGCGTATGCAACCTGCTGCATAAGGAAAAGCACTACCGAGATAGGTGCATTTCAAAAATAGAGGTCTCGAGCTGTTGTAATGCATAGCATTGATAATTTATTACCGATAGACTTGGGTACAATTTTGAACATTTTTTCAAGTAGATAGAGCTAGCACACAGCAAAAAGTCATTAACGAAAAGTTCTAAAAGACAAAAACAAACCATCTGGGAGTCTTACCCTCCCCCGTAATTTCAGGATCACGAAGCTGCTCAGTCTCTTGAAATTTTGAAGCAGTCTTGCAAAGCCATCTGCTTAGAAAAGATGCTTTCTGTGACAGAAGTTGGCATGTAGGTGACAATGTAATAGGCGGTAGATGCCATCTTACCCCTGCAAATATTTTTCGGGTTGTCACCACTTCTGGTTATATCTTCAACAACCTTCTGCGCATAGACGTCGGCGTTCATTCTGGTTGATGCAGCCATCCTAGCCTGAATACCTTCACCTCTGAGGTTGTAGTACAAAGAGTCGTAACATTTGGAGTAGACCGGGCCCTTGGGAAGCGGTCTTGTCTCAGTAATCTCAGTTGCCACTCCTCCGGTCAAGAAATTGAGCACCTTGATGTGAGGGTAAAGCTGTAGTTCCAAACGAAGTCCCGCTGCAAAGATATGTAGCGCAGACTTGCTTGCCGAGTACATGGAAAACCAAGGCAGAGCAGCCATTCCCGCAACGGAACCGGTGAAAGCTATGCAAGAGGACTTTGCCGGGGTGTTTTCATCACAGTTGAGTAGTACCAAGGGTAAAAACTCTCTGGTAACACGCACCGCACCAAAGAAGTTCACCTCGAAACACTCGTGTGCAACTTCGTCTGAAACCTCACCAGCAGGGAACACGCAAGCTTGTCCAGCGTTATTGAGAATGATGTCGAGCTTGCATTGCTTGCCATCTTTCAGAATGTCCTCTTCAATAAAGTCCTTAGCTGCAACGACACTCTGCAGATCGGTGACGTCCATCTTCACCGGTACAACACCATACTTCTTGAGGTCCTGCATCCTCTCGAGCCTTCGTGCAGCTGCATACACTTTGTAGCCTCTTTTGGACAGCTCAACACATACTGAATGGCCTATCCCCGACGAGGCTCCAGTGACAAGCGCGTGCTTCATACTGTTGGTTGTAATAAGAAAGATTTCTTACTTGAGTTTAGGTTACAAAAATTAGCACCAGCACAGAGAAAGGAGGCATTTAGAGGCCAAAGAGAGCCCCTTATATACCATTACTCCAGGGTCATCATTTGCAGCAGAATTTATTCCAGAATTTGCCCCCGGATCTTTCTGGAAACAACCACAGCCTGTGTGTTGTGTGTGAATCATAGAAGAATTCCAAAACAACTTGCAAAACTGACAGTTGTTTACTTTGTAAGACGGATTCGTCTTTTCAGCCATTATTTTCAGAGGCAAAGGGGCATATTTGGTCCCCCCCCCTATGATGGTTGCATGAAATTTTCTAAGGGGTGCTGCACTGTTTCCTCCGGTAATTGTGCACGCTTGGGGTTCGTGCAGGGGGCTTGCCGCGCGCCAGGGGGGACGCATCGGAGATAGCAAATCCACCACACAGGACTTTACGGGGCTAGGGGTTTGCTATGGCGGGAGGGAGGCCGGGATAGCCGAAGGTAACACGCGTTCAGGTATGGCGCGTCACGATCAGCACACGACCACCTACAGCACCACATTCGGCCGACAGGATATACCGGAGGGGTACGTTGATATCTTGGCCTCCTTCCCTATTAGGCATGTGCCAAAACTGTTCAGCATGCGGTTAAATGCGATGTAGCCATTGGGCTTCGACATATTTTGACGGTGGAAATCACTAAGCACATGTGGTTAAGCACATGTGATTTTCAACCTAAGAGTGCGTACACGTATAAGGGGTGTATTGGAGGGCAATACGAGGGGAGGAGGGAGTTTATTATTTACTATATTTGGTCAAGTTGTAAATCGTCTTGTAATTCATCTATGGACGTGAAAGAAAACCAACGCAATGATAGATGTCAGTTTGCAGGAGGCTTCCATTATGGCCCATGGATAAATGAAACCATTCAGCCATCCTGTTGATTGGAGACCAGTGACGGGTGATGGGACCATATTCATTTTCCGCTGTATGCATCTGTACTTTGGTTTGCACTATCAAATTATATGTCAGGCGATGCACACAATCTCGATGTGTCAGAAGATGCACCTTTCAAGCACAACTGACTGCCTGAACAGGCAATATTAGACAGGGCGAGCTAGTATCGCCTAGCCTACTTTCCTGCACAGCACCTGTACTAAAAGTTTAGGCTAATTATGGCATGCATTGCATATTGGTACCAAAGTAGAGTTTGAAACTAAATCTGAAGATTAATGACGAGCCGGATACAATCTGGCCCTTGTCTTATTGAGCAGCCTTCCAAGAGCGGGCATATGTGTCGATCTCGGCCAACATGGAAATACGCGTTGGTTTCCAGCCGGTTAGCGAAGTCAAACGCTCACTGGAGGTATTCACAGAGGAGCTAAGGGCTAATGGGAATAATTCATCCGTAGGCCACTTGTAGCGTAGCTCACCATCAAACCCTAGAGCGGGCGCAGCTAGGCGCAGAATTGTTGACAAACTCTCATAACTTGTGCTGAGATCAAACACTGGGTGAACTTTGGCAAGAAGCGGCAGAAACTCAACCACAGCCCTGAACCCTTCACCTACATCCTCGACGTGAATGAGGCCTGGGACTGCATCAGGATCAAGAGAGAGCTCCACCTCTGACTTGCCCTTTGCTGCCGCAGCGAGAATAGGGCCAAATGGAAGGCTCCAAATGGGGCTGACCCCACCATAGACGAGACCGGGACGTACAATGGCCACATCATACAGGTGGCTCTGCTCAATGATATAAGACTCGAGGATCGGTCTCCATGCAACCAGGACTGGTGGAACAGTGGCACCCTTTTCACCCACCACATCCAAATCATTGACAGGCTCGACCGAAGAACCATGCACCCAAATTCCACTGCAGTAGACAAATCCGAGCTTGGAGGTGGGTGTACGGGCCAACCTGGCCTTTGCAAGTGGCTCCAGCCCTGCCAAAATGCTCCTGGTAGATGTAGGGGTTCCTGAGAGGTCGACGACCACATCGATGACATACTTCTCAATGGCTTCCAGATATGCCTTGGGCTCTTCAATGGACCCCTCAATTGAGAACACCTCTGCTCGCAAAAGCTGTTTTGCCTTTTCTGGGGATCTGGCAAGACCAAACACACGATGGCCCTTACGACGCAACGATGCACATAGGGCCTGGCCGATAAACCCAGTTGCACCGATGACGAGAACCTTAACCATCTTGTGAATTATAACAGTGAAATATCTCACAACAATTGCTGCAGACCAACACGACAGAAGAATATATATAAACCAATTCTTTTGCACGGGTGTAGCAAAGGTCTTCTGATCTGTGTGTTCTGCCTACCTTTTTATACTCCGATATGCATGGGGTCGGAGAAGCTCTCCCCATTTGGGAAGATGGCCGAACGGGCGTAGGATTTAACAGAGATGTGATTTCGAGGGGCGAAATGAACCAAACACCGATAGTTCCATACATACATAGCAACGATGCGATGAAGTGATTATTAATACTCTTTCGGAGTAAATAAAGGCTCGGATTTAGATTCGGGGATATCAGTAACTCAAGGGTGCGGCCAACAGGGGAAGGCATCGATGCTTTATGGGGGAAGGGGGAGCACTGAGAACATTTGAGGGCCCTGAAATATAAAGGGATCTTCAACGAAGGAGCCTTCGATTAAGGAGCCCTCGATTAAAGACTTTCTGAATAAGATCCCTAGGATAACCAAATACCCGGTGCATTATACTGGTTCTTTATACCGGTGCCGTATAACGTAATTAATGGACATATAGGCCGTCGCTCTAAACATGGAGCAGTGGAACACTTCCATACAGCTTCAGGCTATTCCAACTAGCAGATGCTATTCGTAATAGCCGATCATTGGCCTTTATTGGCCCTTATTGGCCCTTATTGGCCCTCATCCGATTGTCTGTAATTATCAACCATTATTTTAGCTTGGGAGGTGGAAGGGGATGCATTATCGGAGGCATCCCATTAATTGTATAGCCAATTACTAAGGAGAGCTACAAACTGTGGAGACAGCCCTGCATGCGTGCAAGCCATGGACATGTGCGAGTCATAGGCCGTACGGCTACAAGGGCTGTATGGCTACAAGGGCTGTACGAATAAGCCACGGTTCGTGCTGCCATGCAGGGTTTCAAAGTGTTCGGTTTCAAAGTGTTCGGCCGTTCCATGGGATTTGGCCTGAGGATCGCTGCAAATGTCCTCAAATGAGTCCAATCCTGTCCCGCACCCAAATATACGGTGCCATTGCACTCAATTGTCTGCTGTCGCTGCTATTGCACTCGGTGGTCTTTCATCTCTGTTTCTGCCACTATACTGTCCCATCACGCCAGGGCCTCACCCGCCCCACGGCCTACCTCTGCATGGTGCCAAGTCTTATCTGGCGTCTTCATGTGCTAAGAGTACATTAAAGCACGCTAACTATGCGAAAAGCACACTAACTAGGCGAAAAGCACGCTAAACGTTTAAGGAGTGCAGCATGGACGGGGCAACACGAAGGATCGTTGATATTTGATTTAATGCGAACTGCTGAAGAAAATAAAGGTTTCACCTTGGACCAACACCGATAACCCCATACACATCTATCATGACTGAGCGCTCAAGGCGAGCAACGGCTCCGAGATCGAGGTTCGGGTGTCTGACGTGCCGCAACTTGAAGTGAGTATAGCTGCAAAGTCAGGGATGGAACGACATATGACTAACTTTATGGACAGAAAGAAGTGCGACGAGTTAAGGCCCATCTGCGGCACTTGTGAGAAAAGAGGAACAAGATGTGTATGGAGGCAAGAGGGCACAGAAAGACGCAACACGCGGCGACGCACCACCTTCAAGTTTGTGAACCCTCTCCAGGTGTCTAATTTTGAGGGCACACAGGTTAAAGTGTCATTATCCACCTCTTCTTGGGTTTCATACTCGCAGTCGAAACCACCCCCACACGAAGGTGAGGATTGCGGTCTTGACGCTTCAGATACCTCACCCGATACAGACGTTTACCACGATACGCCAGTAGAGTCATCTGGTCCCCAGAGCCTAGCACTAGTTGTGAGGCATGACACCACTTCGTCTGGAATCAGAGAGGGTGAGTCAGTCACGAGAGACAGCTCACCCCCTGATGTATCTAGCAACTATGCTGCCACATACCTGGTTTATCCCAACTATTCGGCAAACCTTCCGCTATCCTTGGACTATTCCAGTTATAACATCGATATCCCCAACACATCACCTGTACCGAGCCCCAGCCATGGGTCTGAGATCAGCGAGACAGAAATCAGCCTCGAGTTGAGCTCTTCCCGCCGCCCTACGTTGCATACTCCCTCGTCATTCTCCACGTATTACCCTCTGTACTCCACCATGCACCTTCCCACAACGCTCACTTTGGAGGAGCAATTGCATTTTGACTATTACTGCCAGGCCGTTGCGCCCGTTATATCCATTGCCCCCAAAGAGTCCAACTACTTCCTGAAAGTGTTCCTTCCCATGGCTTTCAGAGAGGAGAGAATCATGCACTGTTTGATGCTGTGGGGTTCCATCTTCAAGTCAAAGAGAGAGAATAACCTATACATCACCGATGCTGTTTCCAACGGGTTTCTAGACAAAGTGTTTGAGCAGCAGAAGCTGAGCCATCCAAAGAACCCGCATGAGTTTCTCGTATCTGTGACTTGCTACATCATCTTGATGTGCCTCCAGATATCCATTGGAGATACCGACGCGTGGTCCTGGAACCTGACACATGCCTATGATGCCTTGAACGAAATGGGGGGTTTCCAAGTGCTGAAACGATTCTCCACCGAAGGCCATCTGGTGGCTAAAATCTTTGCCTATTTTGACATCCTTGCCTCACAGTCAAACATGAACGGCACATATTACCCCGTGAGCGAATATCACGAGGTTTTCAACATGGATGACATGGAGTTTGACTCCCTCCAAGGGTGTCTCAGGCCTATAATAATCCTGCTGGGAGACGTGGTGAACCTCGTTGTTGAGGTGAGAAACTTCAACAACGAAATCAGCTCCGGTGTATTGAGCGGGTATGGGCAGAGCGATAGACTGGCTGATATTCTGAGCAGGTCCAATGACTTGAATCATAGAGCAGAGACCGCGAAGTTGGATCCTACCGATATGGATAACCTTCTCAAGTCTGGGCTTATCATCGAAGATCATCTCACTTTATTTGAGCTATACCAGCTCACCGTACAGGTGTATATTAGACAGTGCATTCAAAAGCTCCCACCAGTTGTTCCAGAGGTTCAGCTCTTGCTGTTCCGCATGATGAACTGTATAAGGATTCTCATTGACAGTTCCGTCAAGAGCTCTCTGTGCTTTCCCTTACTGGTTGCGGGTCTAAACGCTGCTACAGATATCAACAGACAGGAAGTGGCCAGCCATTACCAACAGCTTATTCAAGTATACGAGTTTAACGAGGGCGTCAAAAAGGCATGGAGAATCGTCCAGGAAGTGTGGAAGCTCAACCAAGGGGGGAATATATGCATCGATTGGTACATGGTAACTAAGAGGTTTGGCTGGAGGTTGAATACGGGGAGGTGATATAGCGAGTGTATATTTAAGATCAATAATGAACACAAAAACAAAACATTAAATATTAATAGCACTAAAAGTTGGTCCACAGCTTTTTGACGACAGACTCCTTTGGTTCACTCTTCTCAATAACCTCGAGGTGTCTTCTACCGGTTGCGAAATCCATATCAGCGTACGACACCCATTTCGACTTAAGGAAGAACTTATATCCAGCCCAGCAGATAAGGAAAGCAGGGATCATGATATAGAAATCGATAAAATTTTGGTAGTCAAAGGGCTTGAGTGTAGACCAACCTTGCACAAGGGTGAGGAGCACACCCAAGAAGATGGAGACATAGCAGGTGTATGGGAAAAATGGCACCTTGTAGGGCAGCTCGTCCAGGCTCTTGCCCTGGAACAGCCAACCCTTTCTGAACCGGTACTGAGCAAAGGCAATGGCCGTCCAGACGATGAAGGCAGCAACACCAGCAACGTTGACAATGTAGCCATAGGCAACGTATGCTCCTGAACTCATCGCCAGCAGAGAGAGGAATCCAAACAGGTGGCAGGAGTGCACAGCAATGTATGGCACACCGGTTTTGTTGACGGTTCTGAAAATCTTAGGAGCATAGCCTTCAACTGCCAAGTTGAACAGAGACCTGCTGGCAATATAGATCGCACTGTTGATAGAGGAGAGGCATGTCACCAGGATGATGGAGGTGGTGAAGTAGCCGGCATTGGCCCAGCCAGCATTGACGAGGGCAATGGACATTGGCGCAGACATGGTGGAGTTGGAGGCGCTCAGCTGAGGACTGTTCCATGCAACTGTGATGCCGTAGGCAACAGAAGTACCAAAGTAGACGTAGATGATACGCCACACCGTCTGTCTCACTGCAATAGGAATAGCCTTGCGAGGGTCCTTGCTCTCTGCCGCAGTCATCGAGACACTTTCAACTCCGGAATAGAACACACCAGCATACACAAATGAGTTGGCAATGCCCTTGAAGCCATGCGCCAGAGGGAATTCTTTAAAGATATTGCCTGGGTTGTGGTGGGGAATACCACCGGCAGCATAGATGACGGCAAACAGGTAGAACCCAGTGATGAACAACAGCTTGATGAAGGCCAAGATGTATTCTCCCTCACCAAAGACAGCAACACCAAGCATCTGGTACACCGAAAAGATGGCCCAGCAGATCAGGTACCATCCATACATAGGCACTTTGTCAGTGTAGAAGGAGAGGATAGATGTGAGCGAGACATACTCTGCAATGATGTTACAGATCCACAGTATCACATAACTCCATCCGATAGCAGCACCAAAGGCAGGATCAATCCACCTTGCGCAGTGGATGGTGAAGTTGAAGTCAAAGTTGGTATTGAGCTCTCCCACACTGGCCATCATACATATCACCAGGATACCAACAATGGCAAACCCGGCAAGCAGACCAACGGGGCCACCCGCGTTGAGGGCAGCTCCCATTCCGATGAACAGACCGGGGCCAATGATACCAGCAAGAGCCATCATCGAGATGTGTCTCGTCTTGAGGCCTCTTTTGACACCAGTCTCCGGGTCAAATCGTTCACGTACGTTGTCGACATTCTGGTTGCTGGAGGATTCATCCACCTCCTGGACAGAGTAGTCCTCCTTTTCAGTTCTTGGATCACTCATTATAGATCGGCAAAGGGTTGTTGAAGCAGTAAGACGCAGTGCATCGAAGGTGAAGGAGGTGGATGGACTTCGCTTAGAGGCTTATACGTGTGACTATATATATGCCAATAAATGCGCCCAACAAATATCCGCTTAACAGGCTTTCTTCTCTTTATTATATCGCTTCAACGGTATCTCCATTCACCGATAACAATTTTATCTTCCAGATTGGAGACTACTCCACATCCAAAGATAACATAATGCTACTAAAAAAATGCAGACGATAAGGTTTGGAGCACGTAACCGGCAATATTTTAAGCGCAATGCAAGCCACACATTGCTTTAGCCCTTCCACCACCTGCACCTACAGCGAATCAAGCAAGGGTTGCAGGACAGTATGCACGGTGCCCTGGGAGAGAAGCCCTTATAAAGCGAATGACGCCATATGATGATTTGTTTTTGGTGAAATCTCCTCAATCTTTTCATACTATGATAGGCTATATTGAAAATGTTGAGATGGGTTCTTACCATTCGCGAAATATATCAAACGGATAGTCCAGAAGCCTTTTTTCTACGCCAAATATGCACAGACGGCTGAAGATGCTCCTAGCTAGAGCTGCTGACTGTGCATATACCTGCTCGCACTCCTAATTGATGTGATTGGACCAAGGAATGCACCCTCTATCGACCAAAAATCCGTTTCAATTCTTTTGTTTTCTATCTAGAAAGCGGATTCCAATCTGGAAGGTAGATTAGCGTAGATAAGCAACACAAACAATAAGCAACACTTTTAGCACCGCAACTGCCGTCCCTAGCAGCTAGCGCCTTTCCACAACGCCCTTCCTGCACCAGAGCGCTGCTGATAACGCAGTATGATTACCTATTCGGGTTAGCATTTTGGCGCCTATACTAACAAAGTAACCGTGGAGATGGCATACATTTGCGAGACGGTGACGGATACATGACGAAAAAAATAAAGACATTGGTCAATCCTTTCTATATATATATATGTACGTATGTATTGGAGTAATTTTTGATCCTCAAACACACATTCTGAATGCAAGTGTGAGCATCATTTCAAAATAATGGCTCCTGTGAAACTGCCGTCCCCTGCAGACGAGTCTCCCAAAGAGAGGGTTGACCGCCTCGCAAAGGATACACCCATCGCTGACACCCATAATGATCTTCCATATCTTCTGCGAGTGCAGTTGAGAAATGAACTCCACAGTAACAACAATGCGTTTGCCTTTGATGGTAAGCTGACATGTCATACAGACCTTAGACGGCTGAAAGAAGGCAAGGTGGGGCTTCAATTCTTCAGCTGCTACATCGAGTGCAAGGTTGATGACTACCTATATCAAGACTTCAACACCGTTAATAGTGCGGTGAGAGACACCATAGAGCAGATCGACCTTGTGAGAAGATTGGTAGATGAATACCCAGGATATATGAATTTTGTCACCGACTCAAAGGCAGCGCTCAAAAGCTTCCAAGAGACTGGCCGGATATCTGTATGCATGGGTGTGGAGGGTCTCCACCAGGTGGATACCAGTATTGCTGTTGTGCGCAGATATCATGAGCTGGGAATCAGATACATTACGCTCACACACAACTGTGACAACCCATTTGCTACAGCTGCCAGCTCTGTTGTTGGAGGCCTTCCAGATAAGGGGCTGACAGACTACGGCAGAGAATGTGTTAGAGAGATGAATCGCTTGGGAATGATGGTTGACCTATCCCATGTTAGTTACAAGACCATGCTTGATGTGTTCGAAACCACCAAGGCTCCGGTAATATTCTCTCACAGCTCTGTATATGTATTAACACCTAACGAAAGAAACGTCAGAGATGATGTGCTGTTGAAGCTGAAGGAAAACGGGGGTGTCATCTGCATTAACTTCTTCCCCGTTTTCATCATGCAGGACGGAGGGGTATCGGGAGACAAAGCAACCATAGACGACGCCGTGGACCATATTTTGCACGTGGTCAATCTCATAGGTTGGGATCATGTTGGATTTGGAAGTGATTTTGACGGCATTCCAGAAGGACCCAAGGGACTCGAGGACGTGTCCAAATACCCAGATCTATTGTGTGCTATCATGAAGAGAGTGGATGTTTCGGATGAGGATCTCAAAAAGATCATGGGTGGAAATGTCCTCAGGGTGTGGAGGGAGAACGAGGAAATTGCTTCCCAATTACAGAGCTCAAGTGAGCCGGTATCAGAGGCCAACTGGAAGGGCCGTGTGTGGGAGTTCTACGAATATGCAAGGGAGTTCCCCGAGGTTTACCCCGGTTCATACCAGGTGCATAGAGACACAAAGTTCAAGGACACCCAAAGGTTGGATATTACACGGAAGAAGTGAATATTACACAACATATATATTACACGAAAGAAATATCACACGGAAGAAGTGAATATATTTATTCCTCGCGTGCATGTTTATAAACCGAACCGATAGAGCAGATCTCCACCCATCTTCTACCTCATCATTCCCTGGGCAGAGTGTCGCAAGCGAGCCTCGCTCGGGATTTCCTTCCCGCATTCAGTGCCTTAGTGCGGCACGACATGCCGATGCATGGGGTACGCTGCATTAGCTCGTGGTTTGTATGGATTTACATCAACTTTTAAGATTCAACTATGCATCTCGATGCGGCAACACATCGCGCCGTTATCGGGGCGACAGTTGGGCGAGGTGAAATATATAGGAGAGTGTGGGGAACGTACCTTGACAACCAAATTAAAGAATTGGCCACATGACCGGCAAGAAGAAACAGCAAAAGAAAGTGTGGGGTAAGCATTGAACGGCGTTACCGTCACTGGCCGGACACTAACATCAATCTCAGCTATATAACACTGCAGCAGGGGCTTTCTTGTGCGATTGTGCTTGATTTGCAAGATATTGACTGAGGTAACAATGGTCTTCAACGTTAACGATGCCAGTGAGAGAATCCAGCTGGAACATTCGGATCTCCCATTCAAGTTCAGAAAGCTGGAGAACGTGCCAATCAAGCTGAAAGATAATTGCACGCTATATGCGCATATATGGATCCCCGAGGTTGCACTGCAAGGCAAGAAGGTGGGGACCACAATTGAATGTCTACCCTACCGCAAGAATGACTTCACCGCCATCAGGGACTCCACCCGTCACACATATCTTGCTGGCCATGGATTTGCTTCCATGAGAGTGGATATGAGAGGATGTGGCGATTCAGACGGAATACTCTTGGACGAGTACTTGGCCCAGGAGCAATCAGACTGCTTGGAGGTTTTTGATTGGATTATCTCTCAACAGTGGTCTAATGGAAATCTGGGCATGTTTGGCAAATCATGGGGAGGATTCAATGGGCTACAGATGGCTGCTGAACAGCATCATGCTCTGAAGACAGTAATCACTCTGATGTCAAGCGACGAGAGATATGACGACGATATCCATTACAAGGGTGGCTCTCTGCTAGCTTCAGACATGCTTTGGTGGGCTTCCACAATGTTTGCTTATACGCCTCGTCCCCAAGATCCCCTTATAGTGGGCGATAAGTGGAGAGAAAATTGGTTCGAGAGACTGAATGTACCACCCAATGTCATTGAATGGATGTCGCACCAGACGAGGGACTCATTCTGGAAACATGGTGCTGTTGGAGAGAATATTAACAAGATCCAGATCCCCGTTTTGACTGTGGGAGGATGGAGAGACCTCTATTCCGGCGGTGTTTTGAGGATGATTAACACCCTCCCTAACAAAGAATCCCGTGCGATAGTTGGACCATGGGTACACGAATACCCAGAGATGGCAGTGCCCGGTCCCCGTATAGGATTTAATCAGCTGGCAGTGAAATGGTGGAGAAAATATTTGAACAACGAGGATGACCTCGAGATAGGTCTGCCTAAATTGACGGCATATATTCAGGACCCATGTCCAATTGCTGACTCTTACATCCATCGGCCTGGAAAGTGGGTAGGTCTGGACAACTTCAGTCCGTGTAGTGATAAACTAAGACTCAACTTGGATGACGGACCTCTTGGACTGCTGCCCACCACGACATTGCAGAAACCATCTCAGATCAGCTTCTCTGGAAGACAGGATCATGGCCTCTTGAGAGGAATATTCTGTCCATTTGGCCAAGCTGGAGATTTCCCTGCAGACCAAAAAGTAGAGGATGCCAAGTCTACCAATTTTGATAGTGCTGTTTTCAAGGAAGACATGGATGTTCTTGGCAACCCCAAATTACATGCGGTGGTTTCCTCAGATAAGCCCAATGCCATTCTTTCTGCTCGACTGGTTGATATATATCCATCGGGAGAGCATGTATTGCTGTCGTGGGGATTACTCAACCTGGCACATAGAGACTCTCTTGAGTTCCCAGAACCACTGGAAGTGGGGAAGCGGTACAATGTCACCATTTCACTCAAGGCGATTGGAGTAAGGATTGCAAAGGGCCACAAGCTGAGATTGGCATTGTCACCCACTGATTGGCCCTCCGCATGGCCATTACCGGAAACGCCGAAGCTGACTATCTACACCCCCGAAACGTTCTTATGTCTGCCTTTCATTACAGATGAAACATACGGCACTGTTCAATTTGAGAGACCGGAGGCGGTGACTGCTTGTGAGAGGGAAATCATTAGGGAGGACAGCCGTTCTAAAAAGATAATCTATGATGTGAATACCCAGGAATGGAGCATTGAAGATTTTTCAGATGAAGGCAGCAGACGTCTACCAGACATGGGAACTGTCAGTGGGATAGAAATGGGTTCCACTAATACTAACATCTGGAGAATCAAAGAGGATGATCCTCTGAGTGCCTACAACCAATGTGACTGGGAAATGACCCTGGGAAGAGGTGATTGGCAAGTGAAGACACTGACCACCTCCAACATCAAAGCAGACAGCGAGAACTTTTACCTCTACAACAAGATTCTGGCGTTTGAACTACAAGGAAAGGAAATGAAACAGGTTTTTGAAAAAGTTTGGGAAAATACCATCCCAAGGTATTTCTTGTGATATATTGCAGTTATAACTAATACACTTTTGATTTGAGTTTGATTTCAAACTTGTAACCTCTAACTTTTAAATTATGTCTATGCAAATGGGAAGTAGTATCTATATACCGACTCACCTGAAGTCTTGATCTTTTCCAGTTTCCCCGTCTCTGGGTTCATTTTGTAGCGTCTTCTATCCTCCCATGTATTTTTCAACCGCTCTAGTGAGCCCCTGCCACTGATGACTCCTTCGTTAACCAGTTCAGATAGGAGACATTCAATGACGATTTTATGATGTGCTTTCAACGCGCAGAACCCACACATTAAGATTGGGATTTGTATCATCACCAACCTGTGATCTACCGTGTAGTTCAAGTATTTGCGAAAGTCAATCTTCGTCTCTTCATTCTTCTCGTCATCCACTCCAGCAATTATCTTTGAGTTGTAATGTTCTTCAAGCTGTTTGATGTCTTCATCAACTAGGTTATCGTAATCCAATTGGATGAAGAATGATACCAAACCAATGATTCGCTCAACCACTTCTTGGACTGTGGCATCCGTCACAGGCAGCTTGACCACTTCGGTCAAGATCTTGAGGTAAACACCATCTATATGGGCCTGCGCAAGGGCATCATAAAAGCTGTGCCAAGTACCAGGCTCAGAAACATCACCACTAAGTTGCATAAACTTTGAGATTGCCGGGTTTTCCAGATGGTAATATGCCGAAAGAGGCAATAGGATCTTCCCCGGGCCGGTATATTCGGGGTGATGTACTGATGTTTTGGGGATTACAAACGGCGGTTTCGGGCTGATGATGTAGAAGTTCCTGGCCTGTTCAACCATATTGATCATCTTAGCTATCTTGAAGATCGGATAGTCGAATCTTTGCGATATGAAATTATGAGATGGTTCAAGGGGGAATGGTGAGTGAGGGTGAGAAACAGAGCTGTAGTATTCTTCAGAGTCTGTAGTTTCTAGGCCAGCAGATCTGTTGTACGAGAACCTATAGGCACGTTCACCGGAAGTGCGCTCTTGGTTGGCCTTCTCTTTCCTCTCGTTCAGAGCAAACAATAACATGCGGTATATCTCCAGGGTATCATCTGAGCAACATAAAAAAAGACTGAAGGCCCCTTTCAACAGTTGTTTCTCACCAGTTGGATTGCCATGAGAATTAAGTACATCCTTCCATCCATCAACTACCAGCCCCGAATTCCCTATTGCTTTCCGCAACTCGGCATTATGGTTGAAGGAGATCAATTTATCCCACTCTTCGGTCACATTTATAGATCCACCCACAGTGGTGGATAGGTTAGAATACACTTCGAGGGAGGAGAACAGCACTCTCGACAGAATCATCTCGTCAGTCAATGGCAGAGAATAGTACTTGAGAAGAAGTTCCTTAGCACCTCTGAGGTGGATTCTCCATCTAGCATCGGCATATGAGGCATATTCAGTCACGAGAATGAGACTCGTCAGTAGCACACTTCCCACATTTTCTTGCATATCAGCCTGCTGAAATGCTGTGTTTAGGGAGTTGAAACACATGGAAAGGTAGTTTCGATTTGCTATGGCATGGGCTGTGTCGTGGGTCTTATCATAGAGGTACCTGGCACCGGAGGCTAACATAGTACCCAATAGATAAGGAGACTTTACGGCCTGCTCTAGTACGACCTTTATAACAGGTGATTCAATATACGAGTCAGCAGCGCCGTACAACACAACATGTTTACGGGTGACAAATGCCTCAAAGTACTGGATATGGGGAGAGTCTGGCTCGAGTCCAAATCGAGCTGCCAGGCTATGGAGTTGGGACTGCGAGAGGGACTCAGTAAGATTCAGAAGGAAGTCATAAGACTTCATGTGAGAGGCGAGACCTATAGGAGTGGAAACTGTACCGTGAGACACCTGGAGTGTACGGAATTCAAAGTCCTCATGGTTCCACTCACTGGGAGTCTTTCCCGTCGGATAATCCGCACCAAGAGCACCACTATCGGCGAGATCACCAATCAGTGACTCAGTATATGCCAGGAAATCTTTGAAATCTTGATTAGCACCCATATCTGGGGACATCAGCATTTCAATTGTCGGAGTATGCGGGTGGTCATGGGAATGGGTATGCTCATAGTTGTGGGACCTGTATCCATTGTCATTAGCAGACTGTTTCTGAGTTTTGCCTTTCTTTCTTTCGCTGACGACAATTAAGGTCTTATCATTGGCATTTACACTCTGTTGGTGTCCAAACTTGAATACCTTGCGGTATACACAGGTCTTCCCTAGGTGAACACACCGACTGCACTCAGGAAGAGCTTCATTACACTTTTTCTTGAGTCTCTTACACTCAACACACCCATTGCGACTATACTTCCTCTTCTTTGGCTCGGCGATAGCAGTAGTATCAGCTCCTTTTGCTTCCATGGTTTTGGTTGGTCCCTCTGTCGACATTGCAATTTGGAGGTGCGATGGTATTATATTATGTTCCACCCCTCTTTCAAAGATTTAGCACCACTTGAAACCAACCATATATCTTCGAGAGTATCCAATGTCTCAGAACAATAATGCTTGAATCACTGCTTAGGACACGGAATGATGATAACATGCGTTATCAGCTTACCACACTGTTTCTCCTTGGCTCCCTCACCACTCAGCATGCAATTCTCGAGGAAAGTGGGAATGAGAGCGACAGTTCAATTAGCCAGTCTTTTGAAATACAAACAGATACCCTGGTTTAACCTGCTGACCAACTTCGAATCCATACTATCCTGCGGATTTGCCAATATTTCACTACTCGGCCCTATCTTTTCTTCAGCCTTACCGGATGCAACCCCACCACTCCGCTATCTCGCGCTGTTTCCTGTTCCGGTTTGCAGGCCCTGAATGCATTCGTGCAGGACGCGTCTGGTTAATGCAGTATGGAACCTACCCGGACTGAACATACATAAAGGCTAGTCAATGGGTTTTGAAAAACATTTTTCTGGTTGGATAACTAATTGTCATCAGTTCCAAGCCATTTGTATATTTTAATATATATTTTAATATATTACTTTCATCGTACATACTAGATATGTTTCAGGATATAGTCAGCCTCTCTCTTACCGCTGGCCCATGCACCTTGAACACATGTATGGTCTTTGTAGACGGTATGCTCACCTGCAAATCTAATCCTTCCAAAACCTTCAACCAGGCCATCGTTCACCAATGGGTCACCGGGAGCGACACTGGAGATAGAGCCCCTGCTGAATGGGTCTACAGTCCACTGACTGGCCACCATCCCTGTTGGCTTGGGTAGCTCAGAAACGTCAACTCCTGCGATCTTGGCCAACAATGGGCTCAGGAGTGGCCAGGCCCTCTTCGAAGGTTCAGCCTCGATGTACTGGGTTGCTGGAGCGGGAATCAGGAACGCCAAGGATGGGATGTCACGGATTGCCTTTAAGTTAACCACCAGAACAGGGAACTCAAATGGCTGTGGTGGTATGTCTTTTACCTCGGTGAAAGACACAGTAGGGAAGACTTTGGGACCAGAAGCAGTGGTGAGTGAATTGGCCTCGGGGTCAGGGATCACAATAAACTTCTCTGTGTCCTCTGGCCAGAACACACTATCGAATTCAAACACAACCTTGGAGAGCATTGCCTGGTTGGTTCTAGGGAAAAGACTGGTAATCTTCTCAGGGAGTGGAGGAGAAAACTCAATTGCTCCAACCTCGCCAGGGGGCTGGATCAGAACTGTCTGTGGAATGGTCACAATCGCATAGTCACCAGTGTACTCATCTCCACTTGAGGTCTTGACAGTGACGGAATTTTCGGATTTCGCAATAGCAGTCACAACCTTGTTGAGCAGAATGTTCTCCTTTGGATATCCCTCCAGTTCATTCTCTACCACCGTTGAATATCCATTGCATAGATATGCATCTCTGCCGGAATAGGAGCCAACACCCAGCTTCCCTGAAAAAGCGTTCCAGGACACACCATTGCCGATCTCAGCAACTCTCAGCAACGATGGAGCCCACTCAATCTGTTCTTTGGTAAGCACCTTGCTGTTGTTATAGATGTACTCTGCTGCCAAAGTATGCAAATTAACATCCTCTCTTTCCGGGTCCGACTTGGTGTACAACTTCATCTCGTCGACTACCTGACCCAACTTGTAGCTAGCCGGGACAAATCCCTGAGAGCTCACCAGGGCGGAGGAAGTATCGTCAAAATGATACCTCACGTTCCCCTTGGCCACAGATTTGTGGAATAATTCATTGGATACCGTGGAGTGAAACCAGGAGGCTCCAATGTCATAAGGATACTTCCCCTCCTCAGAGGTGAGGATTCTTCCTCCATACCTATCCCTAGCTTCTAGGATCACAGTCTCCACGCCCTTGGCATGGAGCTCAACAGCAGCCTTGATTCCTGAAATACCAGCTCCCACAATAATTACTCGTGTCATTGTTCAAATGTACGTACTTCAGTGATAAGAGTTCACAATGACATATGTTCAGCTCCTCGAATAATATATATTTCCGAAGGAGCGATAGCACCTCTTCACCCCTCTGGAAAGGGTGGGGTCATACCGTTGCACACTCGCGCTAAACGTGCACGGGGCTGCATACCGAGAGACAGACTAGCGCACGCAAGAGCCTGCGGGCACGTTAGATGTGGAGGGTAAACCGTTTCCGGTATCGCGTGGGGTGGGGTGGGATATAAAGCGGTGTTCCAGAGTGGGGAACCGAGAGATGCTCCGCTGAAATGTGTTTATTCTATAAAATGCTTTCAGTTTCAGAAACATTCTCATAATGAGCCAATAATCTTGTGTTTTTTTTTAAAATCAAAACTTTTATTGGGAATCCCGCTCACCTGTTTTCTATGCATTCCAGATGTTTATCCGATGCAGACCAGCCGTTTATATACTTCTATCTATATATGCATGTGTGTATATGTGTATGTGTGTGTGTGTGAATTGCCTCGTAGTCCAATAATCATCATTATAAGCTCTCGGCAGATAGATCCGCTCTGATCTTGAAGGGTCGACCTCTCCAGTCAATCTCTGTGCCTAGCATTGCGCCAATCCAAATAGGGAGGGCCAATAGCTCCCGCAAGACCCAGTTCGATATCCATTGAGAAAATGGCTGGTTCAAAGCTGGACTCTCGGTCTCTTTGACAAAGTGAGGAATGACGATGCTCTTGTCCCATTCATTGCTGTCCTTTAGCACCCCTCTGAGCAGTATGTGGAACTGGATGTAGTCAATGAATAACCATATTGATAAATGGAAAACCAACCACAGTTTGCTGAAGAAACACCCGAGGAACAACGTAGAAACGCCAAACGTTCCAAACAGCGCCGAAAGGAAACACTCTGTGCTGGGTTCCAAAAGAGTGGCCATCAGCACCATATACTTCCTCACTCTGAGCCAGCGCACCCTACGCTGTATGTAGTCTGTTAGAGAGGTACCTTTCTCTCCACCTAGTGGCTGAACAGCACAATCGCCAGTCATGCCTGTTCTTCCGCCACCGTAATTCCACAGCGCTATGCCTATCATGTTGTCCTCTCCAATATACCTGGCAAAAAACCGAATCCCCCAACCATGTTTACCATAGAAAGCGGCATCTTCGGCAATATCACCGGAATTGCCATCCGGACTTGGCCCATGGCCAGCACCCATCTTTCTCACCGCATCGTCCAAGTCGGAACGTCTGTAGAGATTTGATTTCCCGTTCACACATGGAGCAACAGCCACTTTGTTCAAGGAAACATAGAACTTGGAGTGTGCCGTCAAGAGAAACATCTCATCACATTTGGATCCACGGTAACCATCAACAGACACCGCCAGTGGAGCATGATGTACTAGGGCCACCCTTCTCGAAGTCCGACGGCCGTTATCAGTAGACTTCTGCAATGCGCGCACTGATCTCTTGAGAGTTGTGGGGGAAACCCAGACGTTCGAGTCCAGCACCCATAGTATATCGTGTTTTGCAGCAGCGTAGCCCTTGGCGAGGTTATTCACCTTGGGGTTTGGACCGTAGAGCTCAGTAGCGCCGTCTCCCAGGAGAATCCTTGCATTGACCTCTGGGTACTGAGAAATGAGCTGCCTGGCAACCCCAACAGCGGGATCGTCTTCGCTCTCGACACAGAAGAGAATTTCCAGCTTGGAAAGTGGGTACATCTGGTTGAACGCACTCTTCAGGCACGTCTCCATCTCGTAGTCTATGCCCTTGAGAGGGCGCAATATGGTGACTCCCTCCAGGGATTCCTCATCTTGTTCACGGCCCTCAGGTATCTTTGACGGGAGTTGCGTATCATCCTTGACTCTGAACTTTAGCACAATTTCCGCGAAACCGTTTAATGCAAGCAACACCACCACCAGATACCATATGAGACTCACGACCGCGAGCCCCCACATAAATGTGGATACGGGTGCCGTCTCAACGGAAGAACCCACAGCCATTTTCAACGTGGGTCGCGATAATGTTCAACACCTCAATATAGCCAGCACCTCCTAGTGCTGAAAAAAAAAACACGCTCCAGATCAACCCGGAATCTTCATCGGCCATCGGCACGCTTTTTTCGTCACGATTTTCTTCTATGCATGCCCGTTGCGAGTCGCGTTGAGGGTGCATGTAAATGAGATCCTCGAGACGTGGCCCCTGCAAATTTCACAGTGTATGACGTAGGGCGTTCGAATAAGGTTTTCAGAGGGGAGGCTTCTATATCAATATACGGCACTTGGGCATGAACTTTAGGTGTTATGGAGAAGATAGTTTTATAGATATGGTGGATATGGTGGAAATGGTGGGTGAAGTCGATAAGGTGGAGGAGAGAACCCAAAAAGTCTCGCATGATGCCAGGGTGCACTGTTCAATGCAGGAGAAATGTGTAGTAGGCAATGGCCTATGGGGTCTATGGTTAGAGGGAGAGGATACAGGCAATTAGTGGCCGTTCTTTATTATTATTGCTATTTCTGCGTTCTTGATTAGATTTCATATGCTTGATGTTTGATTTCCCTAATTTTCAGTTTCCACAAGTTTTCCCACAAGTTTTCTCACCTTTTTTAACCTCCACATCTACTTTGGGCCCTCTGAAAAATTCCCTATACGCATGATACCCACCGGCATCCACAATAGTTGCCACACTTCAACAAAATAGAAACCACAAGAGACACACATGAAAATTACTCATTCTAGAAAACAATCACCTATCATCCGGCATATGATTTTTAAGTTGTTCTACGGTTGTATCGCTGGTTCAGTCACTCTCAGTGACTGAACTGGCACATAGTGCCATCCCATACTTAGTGCCATCTCTACGCCTACTGCCATCCTCGCCATCCACCTGCTATTACATATTTCCTGTTATGACCCCCTCCAACTATGCGCCCTCCACTACGTGCTACTACGTGCCCTGTGTCTGCCTGCTACCTCACTATGCACAGCGTGCAGATCCGTGGGTCTCATCCAAGTTTTTCCCTTCCAAGTGGCCCTCCCCATACAAAAATATTTTGCAGCGATGACCAATTTAGCGTGTATGCGCAGACTCACGCACCTACTTTGAGCCACACACAGCGAGAGAGTTGTGAGGGTCCATCGTATCTTGAATATTTCACCAATCTACACGAGATGCTAACACTGTGCTCGATACGCAGATTGTGAACCATATAGAGTGTGTCCCCGACAAATAGGACTAGCTCTTGAATATCCTCTTTGTGTGAACTTTTTTTTGTTGGGTCCAGGGACTGTACTACTCCCACAACACCAACGGTCCTTTCTCCCCTCATCATGTCCAAAGATCTCAGAGATTCAAGCATTGAAAAATCTGTGGGGAACCTCTCGTTCCCCCAATTGTCGTTGGAAAATACCGAGCATGGTACAGGTGTATCGAGTGGTTCCAATTCCACATCTCCAGTGAGAACATCCAACCACTCCAGCCAGCACCAGCAGCACCAGCAGCACCCCCACCACCAGAACGGTGGTCCCCACGGCCAGTCGTCCTCTTCCCCCCATCACTCACCACTCACACGGATCCACCACCCCCATCCAACTTCTTCCAAGGAGCCATACTACAAGAGGTTGACGACTCCTCTTAATACCAGACCAGCATCCCCATATACGCTGAACCCACCCATCGATTCCGATGGTCTCTCGTGGCCTTCTCTCGGTGCCAGGGATCGTCTGGAGAGCACGCCTGAAGAGGCCAAGGCACGCGAGCTCAGAATAGCAGACGCCGTCAAGACGATTCTCACTGAGTTGGGAGAGGATATCAACAGAGAGGGACTCTTGGAAACCCCAGAGAGATATGCCCGTGCCATGCTGTTCTTCACCAAGGGTTACGAGGACAACATCAAGGACGTGATCAAGCGTGCCGTATTTGAGGAGGACCACGATGAGATGGTCATCGTCAAAGACATTGAAATATATTCTCTGTGTGAGCATCACTTGGTGCCATTCTTCGGAAAGGTCCATATCGGCTACATCCCCAACAAGAAGGTGCTTGGTCTCAGTAAGCTCGCAAGACTCGCCGAGATGTATGCCCGTCGTTTCCAGGTCCAGGAACGCCTTACCAAGCAGATTGCCATTGCACTCTCCGAAATCCTCCAACCAAGAGGTGTGGCCGTGGTGATCGAGGCCACTCATATGTGTATGGTGAGTAGAGGTGTCCAGAAGACCGGTGCCACTACCTCTACCAGCTGCATGCTGGGATGTTTCAGAGCTCAGCAGAAGACCAGAGAGGAGTTTTTGACTCTGCTCAACAGGAGGTAGGATAACTCCACCTCCGAGGTCACCACCAAAGAGAAAGGTGCTGTTCCTCATGCAGTGCCACTTCATCTCCATATATGTCACGAATTTTCAACACTTCGCCAGACGCGAATCATGACTCTTTATAGCCTGTTTTTCGCTTGATTTTTTTAATAACTCTTTGTCACAGTACCTTTGTTTATCGGCACTTTTTGTTTTTCTCTTATGTTTTTATTTTTTTGGGATTCAACATCGCATAGATCTATCCATGCCCGACAACACTGGCATGTAATACTAGAATAAAGGTTTACATTTTTTTTTTGCCACAATGATCTATATGCATTAAAGTATCTATACAGTACCCTCACTTCCTCTTGCTCTTCTGAGATGCTCCAATTGTTATATTCACCTTTGGAGGGACAGTGAAACCAAACGACTTTCCAACCTTCACCAGGTCCAGCTTATCCACCTGATAGACGGTCTTGAGATGGTGGGAGGCATACGCTTGCAGATAAGCACGGTAACCGTCTTTGGCAGACTGATGGAGCCAGTAGTTAGACTTGATCAATCTCTCCAGCTGTGACTGAACGTTGGCGATCTTGTTTTCGGGGAACTCGTATTGGTTGAGGGGCACCTCAGCCTTCTGCAGATAACGGAGGAAACCGAGCTCTGAGGGGGTCAAGAACATGAGTGACCTACCCTTACCATCGGTACCTCTCGCGGTTCTACCCACTCTGTGGATGTAGTCTCTTGGGTCATCTGGTGGGTCAAACTGGATGATCCAGTCGACAGCAGGGATATCCAAACCTCTAGCGGCCACATCGGTACACACCAAGATGCCCTGTTTGGCGTTGCAGAACTCAAAGAATGTGTTCGTTCTCTTCTGCTGTTTCTGCTTGCCATGCAAATCAAGCACCGGCAGGTCGATGTAGTTGAGCAACTCACTGTAGTACTTCACACAGTTACACGACGACAGGAAAACAATGATCTTCTTCTTCTGGTTCCTCTTGAGGAATGAGAACAACAAGAGGAAACGCTTGTCGGAGTCACACACCACGTATCCCTGTTCCAAACCGTCTGCGGTGGAAGCCTTGCTGCCGGAGTGCACATTGATGTAGAGAGGTGCTCCATTGAGAGACATACGAGCCAAGTCCTCCACCTTTGTTGTTTGAGTGGCGGAAAACAGCATGGACTGTCTGTTATAGTTGGGGAGGATCTTGACGATCTGCTTCATCTCGTCTTCGAAACCAATCTCGAGGATTCTGTCTGCCTCGTCAATGATCAATGTCTTCAAGTTCTTAAACACAAAGCCCTTGGTGTTTTGGAGATGGTCGAGAAGTCTACCCGGGGTGGCCACCAACAAGCTCACACCCTTTGCAAGCTTCTCAGCCTCGGCTCTTCTGTTAGCACCTCCAATGGCAATACCAAAAGTCTGTGAGTGGTGAGCCATCAGTTCCTTCGCCACACCAAAGATCTGCAGGGCCAACTCTCTGGTTGGGGTGATGATTATGGCACCGGTTCCGTTTCTTGGCTTGAACTTCAACGAATACAAGAGCTCAATGGCAGGGATCAAAAATGCCAATGTCTTACCTGAACCGGTCTTGGCTGCACCAAGAACATCCTTACCGGACAAAAGAGGTGGGATGGTTCTTGCCTGGACCTCAGTCATCTTGGTGAAACCCATCTCCTGGATAGCCTTGAGTGTGGGAGCAGATAGCTTGAGGTCTGTGAAGTTTTCATATACTTTGTCTGATTCGTTAGATGGAGCTGTGATAGCTTGCTTTGTGTCTTCCAACTCGGAAGTGTCTCCGTCCTCTTCGTCATCCTCTTCATCCTCTTCATCCTCTTGGTCCTCCTGCTCAACATCACTCTCTTCACTATCCTCCTTTTCTTCTTGTTGATCTTGCTCCTCGTCTACACCCAAAAGTCCGGCAACATCGTCGAACTCGTTGTCCAGCTGCTCAACCAGACGTTCGCTGTCGGAGGCATCAGAGGACTCCTCCACAGGCTTCTTTGGCTTGCTGTGCTTCTTTGGAAGCTTGGCCTTCTTGGACACGCGGCCCTCAAAATCGTTGTTTCTCTTGGCCATTGTAGTTCACAGGGTCACGATCACACACTAGAGAAAAGTGAGCCAAAACACTAAAGGGTATATTTAAATCCAACCCCATACAAATGTACAATACGACGCAATCACTAACACCCAGCTTTTCGTCTCACGCACTCTATGCATACTAGAAATAAAAATTTCAGAAATATATGGTCGTGTACGGCCAGATTGGCAATTTTTTTTCTCTTCTTTATCTGCAGCAGGGTAATATGCCTAAGCAGTTTAAGCAGAGGCTGCAAGCAGAGGCTGTTAGCAGAGCCATCTAGGGAGAGTTGTACGCAGAGCCCCCAAACAGAGACTGTTAAGCAGAACGGAAGGTGTCTCTAAAGTGCCTGGATATGCTAGGGACAGAAGAGAGTCGGAGCAGAGACAAAATGTATGGGGAAGGAGAGGCAAGGAGGACACTCAGAAAAAAAGAATAGGCTTGAACACATTGGTTATTCTGCTTGAATATTCCTACTTGAATATTCCTACTTGAATATATCCTTGAACATTTCTACGTGAGTTCTACTTGAACATCTCTATGTGAGCTCTACTTGAACATCTCTATGTGGGCTCTACTTGAACGTTTCCACATGAGCTCTACTTGAACATTTCTATGTGAGCTCTACTTGAACGTTTCCACTCGACCATTCTACTTGAACCGCTCCTTATATTATTGAATACTTCATCCCTACTTAAACCTTTCTACATCATTCTCTAAACTACCTACAGACTCCTCTCCCTCTCCCTCTCCCATTCCTACATACTAACACCATACCAGCCTGTCCAGCCTAAACACCTCTGCAAGTCTTCTATCCTTGCCTCCCTCCATCGCCTGTGGAGGTGACCTTACACACTCCTACAGAGTGTCCCACTGTCCCTCCCTCCCGTTATGCCTCCCGTTATGCCTCCCGTTATGCCTCCCATTATCCCCCCGTTATCCCCCCGTTATGCCTCCCTTTTGTCCTGGTCATCCAACGTGTATTTGCACATGCTCCCTGTGCCTCTCCTGCATGATTGTTGGAGATAATGTATGGAGACGCAAGTGCGCCACCCAACTTATGCCAGAAGTTGACCGATTTTCACGCTTTTTTTGTTTTTTTTTCTTTTGATTTCCCATATGAGCGCACGCCCATACTGCGTGCGCCCGCTAATACACTCTGCTGCTCCTGCTTGAGGCCCCAAGCCGTCCTGCCGGTTGTGTGCATACTGTGACACTGCACACACACACCATCATATTTTATATCATAAGTGTGGTTTGATGGGGGTTGTTGTTGTTTTCACCACTTGGTAACAGTCCAACACCACCGCCAACACCACTCATAGCAAGTGGTAACTTTGCTTGATCGGATTGCTCTGCGTGTTGTTGATATCCATTCAACTGTTTTAACTGCACACCACAGGTTTTGCAGGAGCATCCCACACATTGTTGGTGCATAGATCACATCCATACGCTCTACTACGATACAAGTCAACCATGGCAAACGTGTCGTCTTCCACCTCCCGCCACTCGAGCGGCTCCACAGCAAGACACCGTGTTGATCGCAAGGAATCAAGCCTGCTACCGAAGTCTGCCATGGAGGCACAGCAAACGATAACGGTGAATATGATTGACGAAGAGTACGATGAGAACGAGGATCACGACTATGTGGCCTCCACAGAGGATGATGAAGATGACGAGGACGAAGACGAAGATGACGACACAACACAATCATTATCAGATAACGAGTTTGGCTTCCTCGAGGTGAAGGATGATACAAGTGCATTTTCCAGCTACTCGTCATCTAGCACGTCTATAGCGGACGACGCCCAGACAGCCGGACTGTTCTTGCGCCCTGTGAATACCCTTACCCCCACCCACGCCCACACCAAAGCCAGCAGCAAACATGCCGGTAAACACACTTCGTCTAGCTTTGAAAACCTCGTGGCAGCATTGATCACCTCACCTTCCACAGCAGACCTCATACTGGACGCCCACAAGCGGTTTGGCAAGTTCATCCACAAATACGAGGTGCCGCGCAAGGTGTTCCACGTGTCGATTGGGTTCATCACCCTCTACCTGTATACGATTGGCGTCCAAACGTCCCAGCTCGTGGTGCCCCTAGCCGTGGGGTTCTTCTCCGTGTTTGGCCTCGACCTCATACGGTTCAGGTACCCGGCCTTCAACAAATACTACTGTATGGCAGTCGGCTTTCTCATGAGAGAGAAAGAGGTGCAGACCTACAACGGTGTCATATGGTACTTACTGGGTTTGCTGATTGTGTTTCTCCTCTACAACAAGGACGTTGCAGTGATGTCTGTGCTGTTGTTGAGTTGGTCTGATACAACGGCCTCTGCCTTTGGCCGCTCATTCGGCCATCTTACCCCCAAAATCGCAAACGGCAAGAGCCTTGCCGGTTCCATCGCCGCCGCCTTCACCGGTGTGTTTGCGTCCTACTTGTTCTATGGATTCTTTGTTGCATACTACCCTGAGGTGAACGTGGACTCGGTGTTCTCCTGGACTCCGAGCTCGTCATATCTTAATATCCATCTCCTCTCTGTTCTCTCCGGTCTAATTGCCGCCGTGAGCGAAGCAATTGACCTGTTCGGATGGGATGACAACTTCACCATCCCCGTATTATCCAGTGCGTTTCTCTATGGTGTGTTACGCCTAGCTGCCAAGTGAGCGTTTAATTTATTTTCTCCTGCATATTTCTTTTTATATAATTGTGATTGCATTTGCCCATACACCGGGATATGGGCCAGTAGATTCTAATAGATGATCATAATCTACCAACGAGCAAACTCTTCGTAATCATATTGTCATTCTGTGTAGCATATCATTTACACATATTATTATCATCTATTTATTTTGAACATACAGCTGAGCGTGGTTGCCTTTTTTTCTTGTTTCTACCTTTAAAAATCAGCAGAAAAGGCAGAAAAGTCCTCCTTCAATATCTCGTCCAAGATACCAGCAGAGGCAGCAACGAGACCCAAGAATGGTCTGGAAGGATCCAGCACCTTGGAAAGGTACTCTGGATGGTACTGTGTGGCAACGTAGTATGGGTGGCCCTTGAGCTCAAAGATCTCCATTCTTTGGCCCGTCTCGTCCTTACCCACAAACTTGAGGCCCTTGGACTCGATGGACTCCACCAGCTTGGGGTTCACCTCGTATCTGTGTCTGTGTCTCTCCAACACCTGTGGCTCACCACCGTAAAGCTTCTTGATCGTGCACCATTGTGAGTCCTCCTCGAACACCGTTGGACGCAGGCCGAGTCTCATGGTACCACCCATCTTGGCCTTGTCGATCTCAGGCATGTAAATGACACTGGCAGTGTCCTGGTTGGCCTCAGGGTCAAACTCGGTCGAGGTGGAATCGACAACTCCAACAACGTTTCTGACAAACTCAATGACGGCGATCTGGAGACCCAAGCACACACCGAGGTAGGGGATGTTGTTCTCTCTAGCCCACTTGGCAGCGGCAATCATACCCTCGGTACCTCTGGTGCCGAACCCACCAGGAACGAGGATACCATCTGCAGAGCACACCGAGTGCCAAGCCTTGTGGAAGCCCATCTTGTCTGTGTTCTGGGACTCCTGCTCAAGGTCGGAGGCCTCGACCCAGATGATCTCGAGCTTACGCGAGCACCTCATGGCGGAGTGCTCGAGGGACTTGATCACAGACAGGTACGAGTCGTGGAGGTTTGTGTACTTGCCCACGATGGCAATTGTCACTGTCTCGTAGGAGCGGTCATGGGCAGTGGTGAGCTTTCTCCAGGAGGAGAAGAGCTTCTCTCCCTTGGCAGCCATGCCTTCACCAAGGTGGATCTCATGCAGGTGGAGTCTCTTGCTGAGGAAGTCGATGAGCTTCTGCTCCTTCAACAGCAGTGGGACATGGTAGGTGGAGTTGACATCGTGGACGGCAAGCACCTGGTTGGGGCCAACGTGGCAGAACATGGCAATCTTGTCGACGGTGGCCTTCTCAAGCTCACTGGAACATCTACAAGCGATCATATCTGGCATCAAACCCAAGGATCTCAGGTCCTTGATGGCGGCCTGGGTGGGCTTGGTCTTTTGCTCGCCGTGGATGACAGGCACGAGCGACACGTGGATGAGAGCAAAGTTCTCGGTGCCGACCCTGAACTGGAACTGTCTGAGCGCCTCAACGAAGGGAGCACTCTCAATGTCACCAACGGTACCACCGAGCTCGATGATACACACATCCGGCTGGACACCCGACTTGTCAACGGGGATCTTGGCAACACGCTCAATCCAGTCCTGGATGGCGGTGGTGATGTGAGGCACAACCTGCACGGTCTTGCCGAGGTAGTCGCCTCTTCTCTCTCTCTCGATCACATGAGAGTAGATCTTACCCGTGGTGATGTTGTGGTCACGAGTGAGGGTGATGTTTAGGTAACGCTCGTAGTTACCGAGGTCGAGGTCCACCTCTCCACCGTCGTCAAGCACAAAACACTCTCCGTGCTCCAGTGGCGACATGGTACCCGCGTCGATGTTCATGTAAGGGTCAATCTTGATGGAGGTGACCCTAAGACCAAGAGTCTTGAGCAGCATACCGGTGGAGGAGGCCAAAACTCCCTTTCCGATACCGGAGATGACACCACCAGAGACTACAACGTACTTCATGTTGTGTGCTGCGTTATGTGGTGTGTGTGGATGTCGATGTGGATGTATGTCTGTGCTACTGAATGCAGTTGTATATGGCGCCCCCCTTGTAATATATGAACAAAGGAAAGAAACCCTAGAGAATTTAACTCGGACGGGGGGAGGGAAGGAGGGAAAGAGCAAGACTTCAATTACCTGTTGCGCTGCTCTATTAACCTGCTTTAAAATTCTCCTTCCATGCCTCTACCTACGTGAGGCATCGCATCCCAAAAAAAATTAAAAAAAATAAATATTACCCGGCAGAGGCACGTTAGGCGGAAGTGCAGGTTAGTACACCTGCCAGGCATAATGTGGTCCAGGCACACGGCCAAGTATACAATGTACGAGGCATAGTTAGCAGGTTAACGAGTAGCAAATGGTGAGTATAGTGGACAGATGTGGATAGGAAGATCGACTGGATAGGGGGAGATCCGCTTAGAGAGATCTGGATTAGCAAAGTATAGGGCAGTGGGAATATGGTACGCAGTGAGCTCGTCCTATAGGCGTAGCATGGGAGATGCATGAGACGCCTACAGTATGGGGGAGGAGGGTGCTTATAGTATGGGAGGTGCTTATAGTATGGGAGATGCCTATTATCTGAGATGCTTATAGTAAGAGACACTGATAGTAAGAGATAATGACAGTATGCACAGGATAGTTAAGTAACCAACATAGGCTATAAAAGTATCCGCTACGATCAATTGCGCTCAATATCAGCGTATAATGAATCACCACGCCATATGTTCTTGCGGGGGCACCACGTACCTACACAATCTTAACACCCACAATACTCCTTGAATCCTCATCCCGTAATATTTGTGCCCGGCCGCGCTTCACCAGTATTTCCAATACACTCACCAACACCTTGGAATCCATGTCGTGGAACTCCTGCGATGCAGTCAGATCGCCCTTTTGAAGCTCATACAGCGTCAGAACCGAACCCTGCTGACCAGTGTTCTCAACCTAGAGGTGTTAGCATGTTAGACACTCAAAGCAGAAACATCTTTCCGGTTAATATACTCACCCATTCCACTATTATCGATGCCCATTCATCTGGAGTATACCAGAACACAAACACCCCATCTGCCTCATCCTTGCCATTTCTCCATGTCGCCCTTTTGAGTCGCACCATCTCCGTGTACACTTCCTTCACCACCTCCGGTTTGAGCATCCGATTGATGTCCTTGTTGTGAAAGAGCGACTCACCGTTTGCACCACCAGATTCTGTATCCGCTTCAGATACCCCGTCATCATCATCTTCATGACTCGCCAATATCGGTACACCTTGGCTGTTCAGACTCCATATTCTATAGTGCTTGCAGTACAGTGTGATCAGCTGCACCCAATTGGACAGCTGTGAACCCCACGTCTGTAGATTGGGCTGTTTGGTGTAGAAGGGTGGAAATGAATAGATCGAGGGAAACTTGAATTGCTTAGTACTCATCGCTAAATGTATATAATGTAAATGACTATCCTGAGGAAAATCAGCAAGCAGCAATGGGAAATAAGCCACTCAGTTGTATCCTCTATCTCACTTATCAGTTATCTATACCCATCTCTCCATATGGAGATGCACGACCTCATTACTCCGCACTGACGCGTTGTGATGGTTAAAGTGGTGATGGTGAAAAGTCGAGAGATAGGAAAAATCGGAAGATAGGATATAAAGAAAATGCAGTGATACCTCACTTCATTACTCCGTTATATGTAAGATTGGATATAATAGGTATCATGAGTTCAATTACAGAGAAACAGCACCTGCACGCAGACGTGTACCGCACTTTAGCCGTCAAAACGGACGAGCTCATCACCAAGGTGAAGCAGAAACAGCTCGAGACATTGAACGACGAGGAATTGAATACTCTGTTTGAGGAAGTTGTCTCTAAATCAAGAGCCGATCCCATAGCACTAGTGCACTGCACGCTTAGTGGCTACTCCAGCGACGCCTCTCTGGCTGGCGGATCAATAGATAACGAGGGATCCAAGCTAGAGAGGGCAAGGAGCGTCAACCAGTTTCTCAGGTCGATGGTTGCCACGAGGCGATCTGTGTTGGAACAGTAAGTTAGAACACCTTTTTTGTTTGTGAGTATTCTATACTAACGCACTATAGGAGACATATGAACTACCCCATACTAAGAAGCATCCACCAAAGTGATGGTGTGTCAAATTCAGAGAAGTGAGTAATGTGTACAGACGGAGGCCTTGCTCTGAACTATAATTCTAACAGAAATAACCACTTAGGTCCCTCGTGTCGGTGATATCAAAACGGGATAAGCTGTGTACGGATATATTACAGCTAGAGAAGGAGATCGATGATCTGAAGGCCATATGTGCCAAGCTGCACATGTCGACATCCGAGGCCTTCAGCACGAACAAACAGCTTGTAGAGTATCTGGTGAGTCTACAGAATGAAATATCCCAGATAAGGACGCAGACACAGCAGAGAATAGCAGACAGCACGTCTGCTGCGGATTTGGACCAGATCAAGAACCTGAGAAAGAAGCTAAAGAGATTGGATACCTCCTGTAAAATATTGTCTGAGTTCCTCACAGGATTGGTATCATCATTGGGTGTTGATTGGGTCAAGGATAACGTATTGCGAGAGATTGTGCTGTTTTGCGGCGACTACAGTGACGACTACAATGAGGAGGAGGATAAGAGGGATATATAGAGATAGGAGTATACGTATGTTATGTACATGTAATCACAATTTTGTTTATACAGAATATGACTTGAACAGTCTCTTGCTGACAACCTCCCAGTCAATAGCCTCCCAGAACTTCTCCAGATAATCACCTCTACCGTTGACTCCATAGTCCTCAAGGTAGGCATAGTCCCACACATTCACACAGAGCAATGGAAGAGTGTGATCCTTAACACCCTCAAGAACCATCTTCTTGAAAGTGACCAATGTTTCAAAGTCAGCGTCCTCGATGGGGCCGTTCAGATCAAGGCTCTGGTTTCTGCCGTAGAAATATGGGGTACCATCGTTGTTACACGAGAGGATCTGGAACTTTTTGTCTGCGGTCTCTACCAAGAACACCCATCCCTGACCAGGCAGAGACTCTGCAGCATACAAAAATTCGCTCTTGAAGTTATCTATGGAGCCGAACGAATCCTCGATACCAGACACCAGGCCGTAGGACATCTTAGAGTTTGAGGCGGCGACAGCAGCAGGATCTACAGAGCCATCAGCAGCAGTAGAGGTCCCTGGCCCCGACACAACCTCAGACTGTGGCTGTATGTCACGGAGCTGCTCAAAGAACAGATGGTTGTTATGTGCCTGTGAGGCGTAGTGGAAGAGTGGTGCCTCATACGTGGACCTGGATGTGGAGATGACGATGTTGAATGGGGTCTGGTTCTCGTACTTGGTACCGACCGTTCTTGAAGTGAGCTCGGATGTCAGGTACTTCTGGTAATCTGTCCATGCCACTTGGAAACCCTTTGGAGAATATAAACCCTTGACTCCGTTGGAGGTGAATGCAGCGTTGTTAGCCAGTCTGGGCACCGTGTGGACTCCCCTAAGGAAGCTACGAGGTACAACCCGTGATATCATGGTGTGTAGATGTTGTGTATGTCTATGGATGTTCACCTATACTTGCTATAGAGTAAAACTCATATGTACATATTCTCTCCTTTGCAATTTGACTGCTTGGCTTTCCAGCTCTCTCACACCGTCCTCCCTCCCTTCATGCACCCGATTCAGCCCTTCTTCCCTCTTGCACTCCATACATGAAAGTGCCAATAGTTTGGAAAGTGAAAAATCCAGTGATGAGGCGTGTGCTCGTAACCAGAATATGTGCAGGCTGCCATAGTTAAGCGGCCAAACTAGGGCCATATAGAGTGGTGTTGTTGCCTTAGTATGGCCATAGTTAAGGGGCCATAGTAGGGGCGATGAGATGCCAGCCCTTGCCACATAGTTAAGCTGCGGCTCATTGAGATAGCAGGGCGTATGGCTTGCTCACTATGGTGAAGGTTTGGCAGTTGGTACTCATCTATTGCAAAAACAAGGAAGTATACTTGTACATTTTGAGGTGGATCAGGTTAAGTAATCGTAGACAGAATATCCCATACACCATTGCACTTATTTGTTCCGGCATGCCATTGAAGTACTACAATTGCGCAAGCGTGCCAAGGGCATGGGCACTGAGCCAGAGCAGGATGCACAGCACATTGCCCCGGATACTGATGGGTGCTAGCAGTTCACACATTGGTAACGCGTCAAATATCTTGCATTCCACCACGCCAGCAAAATCCTCAATCAACTCCCATGGTGGTATCCGCAGAGACTACTCGCCGTTGCCAAGGTTCGACGCAGATGGTGCATCTGCCCCAAACTCCAGAAGGTTACGAAGGGGGAGGCCAATGAGAGCAGAGGTTATAGAGGAGTCTGTGCCTCAATCGCCGCTATTTGGAACTCATTCGGCGCTGTCATCTTATTGCTCTGACCAGCTGTTGAACGTGTTGTCGCAGCCCACGCTGGTCATTGAGAGGCAGATGGAGTTCATGAATGTGTTCCTTGGGTTCGAGCAGGCCAACCGGTACGTGGTGATGGACTCGCAGGGAACCCCACTTGCATACATGATGGAGAGAGACATTGGAATATTCAAAATGGTGATGAGACAGGTGTATCGGTTACACAGACCGTTTGTGGTGGACTTGGTAGACCTGGAGGGCAACCCTCTGCTGACGATCAAGAGACCCTTCAGCTTCATCAACTCTCACATCAAGGCCATAGTGCCAGGGATGGCACAGGGAGGAGACGATGGGTTAGTGGTTGGCGAGAGCGTTCAATCTTGGCATCTTTGGAGAAGACGCTACAATCTTTTCAAGACCCAGCTCGATAACCCCGAGCAGGAGGAGTACGACCAGTTCGGGGTGGTGGATGCCCCCTTTCTTTCGTTTGAGTTCCCGGTGAATGACGAGTCAGGCTTGACTTTGGGTGCGGTTTCCAGGAACTTCGTTGGGTTTGCGAGGGAGATGTTTACCGACACCGGAGTATACATTGTTCGAATGGACCCATCCTCCTTCTACGGATTGGAGGACTACTACCCCTCAGTATCACAGCAAGCCATGAGTCTGGATCAGAGAGCGGTGATGTTGGCGACCGCAGTGAGCATTGACTTTGATTACTTCTCAAGACACTCTGGTGGTCATGGGTTATTTGGGGTTGGGTTTGGTGATTACGAGTAGTTGCTGGTAATAAACGATCGGTTGATCTTTCGAGAAAAAGGAATTTGACATATATTGATCTGATGAGTTAAGCGGGGAGATCGTCCTCCTCCCACCTTTTCAACGAAATCTGCATAAATGACAACATAAATAAGTTAAGAGAGGGTGTAATAGCTTAAGAGGAGAAACCAATGACACCACAGGCTGGACGGCCACCGGCGTTACCAGTCTTGAGGGAGTCTGGGTGGCCACCCTTTCCAAGGTCATCGGTACCGGCGTGGACCACAACGGTTCTACCGAGGATGGAGGTCTCGCCAAAGAGCTTGATGAGGGAGTCCTTCTTGACACCCTTGGCGACACCAGAAGCGTCGGTGGTGATGTTACCGAGGTCACCAACGTGTCTCACCTCATCCTCTGGGGCACCATGGGTCTTGCCAAAGGGGTTGAAGTGTGGGCCGGCAGAGGTACAGCCGTTGGTGTTGTCACCGAACTGGTGGATATGGAAACCTCTGGAGGCATTGGCATCGTTACCAGAGATCTCCCAGGAGATGGTGGTTGGCTCGGCCTCCGAAACCTGCTCGAAGGTCACAATACCGGAGACGCTGGAGTCACCTCTGAGAACAGCAACTGTATGGTTAGTATATAGGTAAGTACTAAATATCAACCAACTGCGGACATCCTGGATAATCAATGGGATCAATTGACAAAAAAGCAATTACATCACAATCACTTCCACAAATCAATCGCCTTGAGTCCTCGCGGGGGCTCCCATCAACTCTAACTCAGTCGTCTCCCCACCCCCATCGGCCAATTGAGGGAATTGCTTGCCGGTAAAGCTGCAAACCACAAAAGCACAAAACAACTTACCTGCTTTGACCATTTTGAATATTTGATATGTAAAAGTTTTTACAATTGTATCAACAGCAACAGAGATAATTCACTGTCTGCTATGGGGGCAACCACCCACAGTTATATACCTCTACTACCTACAGAGCCCGTGCGTCAGAGGGTCGCTGACTCGCACACATTGTGGGCAAGGAGCGCAGGACTGGGTGGGATTCGTAAGCGTACGGGCCACAGAGAGCCTAGCCGGGGCACGCAACCCTTGCCTGCAGGATGCTCAGGTAGGTAGGGTAGGGTAGTGTGTGAGCCATAGTGTGGAGTCACTTGCTCTATAATAGGCTATGGTGGGAGAGGGAAGGGGAACACGGGGAAGCAGGGGAGATGAAGCTGGAGTTATGGACAAAGCAATGGCAAGAACAATTGGGTGTCATTTTGTACGACTTGGGACTTGGAGTTGCTAATGCTTCCTTTGGCTCTAAATTTCCCACGCCATCTCGACGTTACTGGTAGAATAGAGGTTAAGCCACAGCCATTCTTCGGTACTGTAGGGCCCGTGCATTCCAAATGGATTCCGACCATTTGTGTGGGATGGTGTAGGGGGGCCTTCCTCTCTAACGCTTTTGATGAGTGTCTGCCGCCCGCCCTACACAAGCACAAGTAGAGAGAGAGACACGGCCACCAATTGGTGGGCTGAATACTTGGTGGTAAGCGTAGTCCAGGGAGTGCGAGGGTGGCATATCGACAGTGCACCCACCAAACCTCCACAGCAACTGCGACTCGGCAATATTGCCTAATGCGGACGAGCTGTTTGGCCAGCAAGCTAAGCTGCTATAGCAACAAGAGCTCATCATTCATTGCTGGAGCTCACTAAACGTGGGAACTACCTAGGGGCTCACAGGAACTCATATGTGCAAGTAGCGACAGGCATACCAATGCTCTCGATCAACTCTCTCAACTCAACTAGATGTCCATGTCTCCTGTTCTGACCAGTTGCTCTTTGCGTTTATTATAGGCTGTTCGTATCCCCAATTGGTATACCCATATTGTATCCTTGATGTGTGAACCATTATGTGAGCCATTCTGTAGCGTAGTCAAGCCTTTCTCATTTCCGACTCATGTCTCCCTCGATAAAATCTCTCTCACTAGCTGTTTGAGCTCGTCAATTCCCACTGTGTCCACATCGGGGTAAACCATGTGCTGTGCCAGAAACCTGTACAGCTCCAGTCTGCTCCATTGGTTGACATCTTTTGCCAATGGGTCTTCCGGCGAGATGTCATGTTTCCCACATCCTTCTGGAGCAGTGTCTCGATTGTTTGCCTCTCTTTTGGATTTCACAGCTGTCGGACTGAAGATCCCAATCAGCGCGGAGGCTACAACAATGCCTGTAAACAGCAATAGCAGTTTATTGCCGGGCTTTTTCATGAGCCTATCGACCCTCGTCTCGCCATGATGGCTATGTGGTGGCCACCACAACACGACCCACGCCATATTTATACCTGTGAATGATTCTGAACTCTGACAAGGTGTACGATTTGGTGATATGTCCACACCTCCACTCTCGCCGCCTGATTTTATTGCCCATGGCTGCCAGATGGTCTCAACCCATAACGTACAATTTGCTCATCTTTGTACTGTGATGGTTATGCAGAAGGGCGCAACGCGGCGTGTGGAGAGCGCACAGGCATCTGCAGCCTGAGAATGTGCGCTCATTTATTGCAAGGAACGTGAGAATGTGGCTGTTTATTGGATAGTGATTATGTCCATGATGAGTGGGTGATATTCTTTGTAACTATGGATCGAATATAGGTACAAGAAGATCCTCGTTTGTGAGATCAGATGCTGGAGATTGTCTGCCTTTCAATCTCCGCCTCAGAGGGCTGCAGTAGCACGGGACTTCAGATAGCTTGTCTTAGCTAAGTCTCTGACGCCTTAAACGATTGGGAAATGGCTGCCATATGTTGCTTCTGTAGTACACTATGATAATAGATTAGGAGTCTCTTTCCTACCCGGGTAGTTACACTTACTCTTGGCTTATACAGGATACCAGAAGGTGCTTCTCTAATCCTCCCATCGGCTAGCACTGCTACTGGCTACTTTTCTCGGCCTAGGCGATGAGCATGCAGGCTTCGGCCCGATAAGTCCAGGGTCCATGGAGATGAAAAAGATAACCCCGGAGGGGTAGAAACTCCTGGGGACACACTTGTACTGTTGAGGTGAGTTCACAATGACAATATAGTTATAGCATTCAGAAATTATCAGTACTTTTAATGCTCTTTGGTAGCAGTTGCAGAGGTTTATTCTTTCCAAAGCAGAGGCTCATCACAATGTACTGGCTGTCAGGGTGCTTCATACCCTTCCTGCTCCTCTGTGTATCCTATGCTGAAGTTATTGAGGTCACCGATCTCGATTTTGAGAACAAAGTATTTGGACAACCTGGGAAATATTCCTTTGTGAATGTAAGTTTGGTAGATGATACGTTTGATCTCAACCCACTCTTTTACTGACAATCAGTTCTATTCACCTTCTTGCGGGCACTGTCAGAAGTTGGCTCCTCACTATGAGCCATTGGGGGACCTATTCAACAATACCAAGCTGCAGGTTTTACAAATCGATGGACTACACAACAAACGTATACGAAAGAAGTATGAGCTTGTAGGGTTTCCGCTGCTCAAGATATTTGCCTCAGATGGCACAGAAGTGGCATTCTACAAGGGTCCTCGCACGACAGAAAAAATGGTGGAGTTCATTGAGGCGTACACGGGGATACACCCCATATATCCTGATAGGCACGTTATTGAGGTCACAGGTGACAACTACAACGAAGTGGTGGAAGGAGAGAACATCTTTAAGCATGTGCTGCTTGTGTTTGCTGCTCCCTGGGTAGAAGAGTTTAGCAATGAGCACACCTCCTTTTACGAGAGGTTGGCTAGGTTCTATGCAACAGATGCCGGGGACGATTCTGTTGTATTTGGATTAGTTGACGCTACTTTGCCTGAGAATGCCAAACTGTGCTCTCGATTTAGAATCGCCGCGTATCCTACTTTGATATATTTTAGCAAGGACAGAGTTTCTGGGGAGGCGGAAATGTATAGACTAGAGAGGAATGTCGGACCGCAAGAAGTGGTTGGGTGTATCATGGGGAAGGAAGTGGGCCAGATAAGGTATGAAATAATTGATGGAGATGATTTCTACGAGGAGTTAAGCGAGGAAAACGACGACGACGACGACGAAGACAACGAGGAAGACAACGATTCATTAGAAGCCTACAGAAGACTAAGAGAGTTATGAGCAAGTGGTTGCTCATACATGAAAAAGCCCCCCAAAAAGAATAGGATGAGCATATCCTTGCCCATCCCTCTTATATAGAATTATATAACCATCCTACTTAAGCACTTAAGCACTCAAGGACTTAAGCACACTACTAACAGTATACTGAACCCATCGCGTAGCCCCTCCTCCGTTTGACAGCCCCTGTTGCATCCCAATGAGGCAATTCCGCATGCCCACTGGACACCTGTCATACCGCGCATCCATACAGTGTGGCTGGCTGGCCTGGGTGTGTGGGCACGCCAGCTTAGCTGCGTTACGCCTTGGTGCAAGAGACGGCATCTCCAGCAGTTGAATAATTAACACAGAGGGGAGCAGGAGCAATGATCATTTACCACGGATAATCGTTTAGTTGTTGAAAACGTACTATATTGAGACCTGGTGAGCAACTCAACCGGGTCAAGCATTGAGAAGGCACGTAAAACAGCACCATCATGGTAAACGTGTTCACATTTGCAGGTGAGTACTAGTATTATCTGTGGTTGAGATTCGCAAGCTTTGTAGGGTCCCCCAGGCTAACAACATCTAGGTGACTTGTCACACCTACTTTCGATCATCATTTTGATCCACACGATCCAGTCGACCCACAACGTGGATGGCATTTCGCTCAAGACACAGATCCTATATGCACTGGTGTTTGTAACTCGGTACGTTGATGTGCTGTTCAGCTACATCTCGCTGTACAATACGTTGATGAAGCTCTTCTTCATCGCGTCATCTGTGTATGTGGTGTACCTGATGATGTACAAGTATAACAAGTCCATAAAGAACGACACAGATGTGTTCAAGGCCGAGTACCTGTTGGCCGGCTCGTTTGTGATGGCGCTCATCTTCAACTATAGATTCACCTTCTTTGAGATCATCTGGTCCTTCTCTCTCTGGCTGGAGAGCGTCGCCATCCTGCCCCAGCTGTTCCTTCTGCAGAGGACAGGAGAGGCCCAGCTTCTCACCAGCCATTACATCTTTGCATTGGGCCTGTACAGGACTTTGTATATCCCCAACTGGATCTACAGGTACTACACCGAGGGACGCCTCGACATTCTGAGCGTGTCTGCCGGCATAATACAGACGCTCATATACTCTGACTTCTTCTACGTCTACTATCAGAAGGTGTTGAAGGGTATGAAGTTCAACCTTCCCCAATGAGACAGGGGGGAAGTGAGCACCACTGGAAGAATGTGTACTATAACTCTCTACATTTTTTGGTGGAGATATCAATACAGGATGATTCATTACATAGGCATATAATCTAATCCTTCTTCAATGGGTAGTATTCCTTGCGCACACCATCCTTCGTCACGATGAGGATCTCCAATCCATCTCCCACATGTATGTGTCTCTCTGTAACACTGCTGAAGGCGTCCTTAACCAGGTCCAGCACCTCATCCAAAGGCAAATACCTCAACTCCTTCTTCTTGGTGCCATTGCTGGCAGGGTCCATCTGGTTCTTGAAGTTCACCTGGTTGTCCAAAAAGGGCATTATCAACGAGGCACCGGCGCCTCCAGCTCTGCACTGCTCTCTCTCGTAGGATCCCACGGGGTCGAACGAGTACACGGCGCCCTTGCCCTCCTCGTCGATGCCGGCGATGATTGTATGCACGTAGTAGGGGAACATCCTCTTACCATAGAGGAGATGCTGTATGAAACGAGCAGCGGATTTTATCGAGAGCTTCTTGTTGTGATCGAAATGGTACCACTTGAGCTGGTTCTCAAAGTTCTTGATGAGGGCATTGCCGTCGGCAGAGAAGCCATTGGCTGAAATGAGCAGGTCATCACCGATCGAGAACACCTTAGGTTCATACCTGGAGTTGATCGAGTATCCCGAAGAGTGACGTGTGTCACCAGCCAACACGGCAAAGTCCTCGCCGGCAATTCCCAAAATCGTGCCTCCGTTATCTGAGTAGGGGTTGAACCTGTGCTCTATGGGCACCGATTGCACCTCTGACGAGTACTCCGATGCCACAGTCGCTTGTGCTGCCTGTGTGAAACTCATGTTGATGTTTTTTTTATAGACAACCTTATGAATTTAGCTTCTAAACAACGATATATTTATTCACCCCGTTCAATTCGTTATCCAGTTCAACTATTACACTCTCAACATCACAGTGGTGCCCCCACTGACGCCCACACTGTGGATCCCAGAGGGGAGTGGCAATGTGTAGATGTGGGGGTGCACGACCATCAGACCTCTCCTGCCCGAAGCCTTGCCTGTACAGGACAAGGAGAGTAGCCAGTTGCTTCACCAATTTGCCTACTAAACGCTGATTAGTATGAGATTCCATATATAAGAGCCTGTACTAAAAATATTAAATTGATATATATATATATATATATATTCAATATATTAGGATTTACGTATTAGAACATTTAACTATGATTTTTATATAAACTATTCATAAGTTTCAAATTGTATGCTGGCTAAATATTCATCTGTGTTCAAAACAATGTATTCCAAATAATATGTGTAACCCAATAAACCTGCATAGTTATCCCATTCTATAGATCATCACAAAGGTTTTATGGGTATCTCCAAGATAGTATAAACAACGCTGCATGGAAAATCTCTCTATTATGCTTGTCAACTTCTCTCAAACATCACCTGCAGCATCAACGTTCAATATATAAGTGTATAGAAAGGCAATAATCTGGAGGTGAGAGCTGAAATCAACATGTTCATCAACACTGTGGATCTTGCTGTCCAATTCCTGCATTGTCCCTGGTTGGTACCGATAGATGTTTTTAGTCAAGTCCCAGTAGCTCTTGGTGTCTGAGTTACCCGTTGAGATCCCCGGAGCAACAACGACAGGTTTAGGTGGGGCTGTCACCGCTTGCTCCTGTTCCTCTTTGCCAATCAGATGATATGGAAACAGATCCTCGTAGAAATAACGGATCGTCCCTGCAAACAGGTTCCATACATCTTGGTTCGTTGGCGAAGGAGGGGCAGACGCAAGAGGTGACACCAGGGTGTAGTTGAAGTAGCCATTCCTGGTGGGCTCAAAGATCTGGTCTCCGTTCCAATCGTACAACCCCAAGTTGTTGGCTCTGGCAACTTCCTTCAAGTTTCCCAACACCTTGTGTCCCACGGTCTCCACGGTCTCCTCAACCGCTACTCTGTGGTTCACCAGCAGGCTGACGCTTTCGGGAAGGGCATTGGACTTGACCCCACCGTTCACTATGTCGATGGCCTGCGATGTTTGAATGAGGAACTTGGTCACGGGCTCTGCCCCCAAGAACTCCATCACCCTCAAATTGGAGTCCCGGTCAAGATGTGCCTTTAGGATATCGCTGCGGAGGTCCTTGGCCATGCTACTCGAATGCTCCGCAAGACACTGAAGGTAATTCAATGTAGGGTTGGCATTGGTTAGCACCGGCTCAAATGGGGTCGACTCGATCAGAGTGATCACCTGGCCCATGACTCCAATCGAGGTATGCTCGGGGGGAACAGACGAGTGCCCACCAGGAGTGATGAGCTGAATGGTGGAATCCACATACCCCTTTTCACCAGTAGCTGGTAGGGCCACCATCACTCCCTCTCGTTCGGTGAGTCCATGGCCGCCTTCGTCCACGACCGCGTAGATAGACTCCTTTCCATATCTCTGAACCAAGAACTCGCCCAGATTCTTAGCGCCATATCTGCCAGAGGACTCTTCATCAAAGCCAAAGGCAAGTATAATGCTTCGTTTTGGCTGAAACCCATCTGCAATCAGTGCATCCAAAACCTCCATCTGTCCAACCAGAAGAGTTTTGCAATCGGACACACCTCTACCCCACATGTATTCACCGTCGTAGTAGCCACTGAAGGGTGGATGCGTCCAGTCGGCAATTGTCTCTTGCTGTACTGGCACCACATCCATGTGGGAGGTTAACATCAGGGGTTTGAGGAATTGGTCAGACCCTTGAAACGTGATAATCAAGCCATATGTGTTCACGGTTTCAACTGTAATGTTGGGATGGCTATAAATGGTGCCAAAGGTAGACTTGAGATACTCATGGAATTCTCCAAACCTGCTCCAGTTCTCCGGTTCGAGGGAGACATCACTCCACGAGTCATACACTTCGGTTGGTATCTGGATTGCTGCGGCAAGCCTCTCCACCGATTGGGACTTGAAGTCTTCATCGTGAAGGATTTTTTCAACTGTTTGCTTCGCATTGCCATTGAATAGTACTTCGCTTTCAGAGAATGGGTCCACCTTAGGAGGAATAGGACACAGGCTATCCGGGTTCGAGCCATAAAATGCCTTGCCAAATCCTCCCTTCCCATGGAGCAACGATGGTGCTTGGACATCCCCTTCCCATGCACCTATTACTGAGCCTCTACAGAGAGAGACTATAGACAGAAGATATGCCAGTCCTCTGCTCATTTTGAAAACAACTCAATTGTTTGAATCTGGCTATTGCCTTCTGAAAACTTCACGCATGAAATGATTAATTTAGTATCTATCAGTTCCACCGCACCGACCGCAACCCTACTTTCCTCATAACATCAAGCAACGTTGTACACCTCCCGCATGCAGGAAGGGGCGAATATTGCCTAATTGGGAATCTTGCATGATGCGGCTCAAGACTAAATGTATCCTGGATATGGAACAGATTGCCTGGAGGATATCTATTCCGTTGGAATCACTGAAATAGTCAGATACACCGTTCCACACTATCCTGGGTGTTCACCTATTATAATCGGTTTTTACTGTCACTTCCAAATTCCATGTCTATTAATGTCTATTAGTTGCTGTATCACCAAAGAAATCAAAAATCAAAAATCAAAAAAACGGTGAACGTCATGAGAAACATACGCCAAAAAGAAAGCGAAACTAGAAAGTTACACGTAATTATACTCCATGCGTGGAGACCATGTAAACTGAGTCTCCGCTCTACTGCCTAATAGAAAGAAGCAGCGGGCACTCTGAATCTTCCAGTGGTTGCGGTGGGCTGGATGCTGTGGTCAAAAGAAGACAACAGACTGGCACGGAGATGTTCCTGGGAGAGGTGTTCCTGTGAAGGAACATGAGGAGGGATGTCATCCTCCAGAAGGCTGTCGATACCACCGTTGGATGCGCTGTTGGCGGATTGACTGAGTTCTGCAACGAGATTAACGGGCTCAGCTTCTGGTTCTGGCTCATGTACTTGCTCTCCATCTTCAGCATCTGCACTTGGATGCTCCTCCTCGTAGGCGGTCTGCTCTGGAACAGGAGCCAACCAGTTCTGAGCACGCTCAATGGCTCTTTCCCATAGCTGCCATGCCTGCCTGCGCTTGTGGTCAGACAGCTTGGCCTTGAAAGAATTCTCCTCGCTGGAAGCATCGGCAGCAGCCTTGCTGATCACGGAGACAGCATCCGACAAACTGTCCCACAGCTTCACATCTCCATTACCGGCCAAACCTGCAGCAATGGCTGCGCCGAGCGCAGTGCATTCGGCGTTAGCAGTTCTTCTAACAGTCACACATGGTCCCAGGATGTCTGCCTGTATCTGCATAACTTCATCACTTCTAGACATTCCACCGTCCACAGCAAGCACCGAGAGAACCTGGTCGGGATCATCAACATCCCTCTTGTTGCTGGAATCCAAAAAGTCTGCTGAGGCACCAGCGTCATGGAGCATTGCCTTGAGAATGGCACGAACCTGGTAACAAACACCTTCGAGAGCTGCCCTTGCAATGTGAGAAGCACTGGTGTACTGGGAAAGACCCAAGATGGTACCACGGGATTCGGAGTTCCAGTATGGGGCAAAGAGGCCAGAGAATGCTGGCACGAAAACGACTCCACCCGAGTCACCAACCTGCGAAGCCAACGGACCCACATCTTGCGACTTGTTGATGAGTCTCAGGTTATCTCTGAGCCACTGCACAACCGATCCGGCAACAGCAATGGAACCTTCCAGGGCATATTGGGGCTCGTTGCTTCCTTCGCCATCTTCACTATCCTTCAACTCGGGGAACCAATAACCTACGGTGGTCACTGCACCATGTTGAGAGATCAGCTTCCGTCTGCCAGTGTTGAAGAGCAAGAAGGCACCGGTTCCATAGGTGCACTTTGCGTCACCGGGCTTCACGGCCAACTGGCCAACAAGTGAGGCAGACTGGTCGCCGAGACACCCAGCGATGGGGACACCGTTGAGAGCTTGGATCGACTGCACAACGTCGCTTGAAAACTTCATATCAGCGTATGTAATATGGTTGAGATCAAACAGCTCGAAATGGCCATACTTGTACGAGGAGGGCAAAATCTTAGGGAGGTTGAGCTTCTGTGGGTCCACTCCCCAGAACTCCAACAATTCAGGGTCGTAGTCCTTTGTCTCGAGGCTCATGAAACTCGTTCTTGACGCGTTGGTAATGTCTGTGACAAAAGATTTCTCCTTCGTGAGATTATAGATCAACCAGGTGTCGACTGTACCAAACATCAAATCCTGCATTCCAGAGTCGTAGGCCTCGCGGATCTCAGGGACGTGTGCATACAGCCACTTCCACTTAAGAGCTGAAAAGTAGGTGGATACGGGGCATCCGCAAATTGCACGGATCTTGTCGAGCTTCTCCTGCGGCGTAGTTTTGGTGATGTGGTTGACGATGGCTGAAGTTCTGGCGTCGTTCCACACGATACCGTTGTAGAGAGGCTTACCGGTCTTCTTGGACCAGATGATGGTGGTCTCCCTCATGTTGGCGATTCCAATGGAGATCACCTTGTATGGATGTTCCTCTTCTCCCTCTTCGTTCAGTGTTTCTATGTTAGCAAGACAGGTTGCCAAACACTGAATGGAGTTGGCAAGCAGATGGCTAGGGTTACACTCGACCCACCCCGGCTGAGGGTATAGAAGAGTGGGCCCGGTTTGGGTCTTGAGGTCCTCGATCTGCAGGTTGTCATTTAAGGTCAAGGTGATACCTTCCGTCGAGAACACTCTCTTGAGGCTATCCTTGGCCTCCTGCGAGGAGTCTCTTCTGGTGGTTGTGGAGTATTCAATCTGATGCTTGGCCACCTCCTCTCCCTTGCTGTTAAAGAGGATGGCTCTCGTGGAGGTGGTTCCGATATCTATCGTTGCCACGAGGGGAATGAAATCTTGTACCATGGTGCAAAAGGGCCAACGAATGAAATGTGGATGATGTGAATATAATGAGTATGAATATGAATGTGTATATACGAATATATTATATCAGGACAGTCTATAGCCTCTACTAGCCTGGCCTATCTGCAATATATATGTAGGCTCTGTGCTAAGCAAAACCTTATGCAGACACCACAGAACAACAAAAAAAAAGAACAGAATTGATGTACACGCTTCCGGAGGTGTCGAGACCAAGAGTTCAATAAAACAAGAAAAAACACACTAAACCAACTTGGCCAACAACAATGGACATCTTGGCATTTATATACACCAAGCTACCAGGCTTCCGCCTGACCCCTCCCATGCTTCCCATGAAAAACCAGGGCCGGGGACCAACCCGCAACTGCAGAAACTGCCTTGGTCTTGCCCCACGCTCCTGCCCCGCCATTTGCGTCCCTTAGCCGAGAGTACCTTGCAAAGTGGGGTTTCCCTTGCTGTTTTTTTCCGTTTTTTCGCGCATGCATGCAGCTTGACAGTGTCAGGCTGTGTGACCACGCAGCAAGTTGCTGTGGCCGGGGATGAGATGTGCGTGCGTTGGTAGCCGTATGGGAGTCCCCCACCCTTTGTTGTCTGTATTGATAGTGGGATGAGATGGCGTGCCCCGATAGGGAGAGATCAACGATGAGTTACAGGGGCACTCACTAAAGGAAGGGTTACTGAATCTGGAGGGGAGGATATCGGGGGATCTAGATGGCTTACGCATACAAATAAAAGCGGTACACACTGTGAAAGGATGAAAAAGAGGGCTTTTTCTTACCTGAATATCTCTGGGTTCATCTGCTCAACATATTTTCTATTTAGAATTTTCAAATTACGCAGTGATTGGAAACACAGCCCCCAAACCAAAAAAAAAACACACATCCTCACCATGCTGGGCAACTGACTCACAAGCAGTCACTGCATCCAGAGGGGCAGTACTTAGGGCATAGGTGCTGCCGGGCCGCAGGATTTAGCCTTCGCTGCGTGCGGAGAGCAACCAAGTGCGTATGGGGTACATTTATCCTCCGGCCTCGGAACCTGCGCGTGTGTGTGAATTAGGGCAAAAAATGCCAGCTAGCATAGCTAGCATCACACCGAGGATCAGAATATCTCCGCACGCAGCACAATCTATAGATAGTCACACGTTGTTTGAGATGTGGATAAACGGCCGGAGACGTTGCTTGCCTCAATCGGGAACGGAGATATGCATAGATATGGAGTAGTCCTCACCCTACGGGTTACGGGCACCGGTTCCTTATTGAGCTCCTCACCGGATACCTGCCGCCTGTTTATCGGCTCCGCATCGAAGTCCTCTTCCAAAGCGTGAGGTGCTATTTTTAGAAAGATGGTTTATATAAACTTACAATAGCACCAAATAAGAGTTGAAGTGTTATCAGTTCCTTGTACTCCACCTCCTCGCTCTCCACCTCCCTGTTCTCCACCTCCTTGTTCTCCACCTCTCTGTTCTCCACTTGCTTGGCTCTTCTGCAATACCTATAAATGTGCAAGCACCTCCCAGCAGCCCTCCCCACATGCTTCCTGAAAGATATGCACGTCTAGCAGAAAAAGCACGCATATAACTCTAAATCGCGCCCAACACATGCATGTCGAAGGTACGGCAGTTGAGTGAGACCTAAGGCGGCACCTAAACATCACCAAATTATGGTTTAGTCGCACTTTGTCCCTGGCGGAGAGTCGTTGAGGCGTTGCCATGCTTTGCGATGCTTTGCGGGATTTAGCGGTTTGAGTTCACCGGTGGTTGATCTTCATACTTGCGGTTAGAAAATTCTCCGGTGCATAGACTGTGTCTAAAATTATCCAATTTCAGGTTATACGGTATCTCCTCTGATACACTTTTTTCCATAAGAAAAGTAGCGTTTATTCAAAGTAACGTTTTCTCAAAACAATTTAGGAACTCTAATTGGCATAGACAACTCCGGTCTCAGGGCCGGTGAAGCCAACTCTAATCGCATGGATGGGCTCGGTTGGTCTTCCGAAACTGATAGAGGCCCATTTCTGCGTCGCATTGATAATGATCGTGTAGATTGTCTGCACGGTACCCTTGGCACCAGTGAAGGCCTTGTTGTTAGCACGATTGATCGCATCAGGGTATCCTTTCTCATCCAAAAACAGTCTCTTGAAGATTGCAAGCCTCTCCTCCGTAGTGGTGCCGTCGAACGGTACCTCATCCAACAGTTCGCCAATCCGTTGGAGCCTGTCTCTTGAATCACCAATCGCATCCACAGAGTCTACTCCAGGTGGACACTGGATACAATGGTTGGTGTGGGTGAGACGGCCGTTTACCGGCTGGATGTAACACATGCTCTCCAAAGGAGATGTCACTACGGAAACAGCACCCGAAGGGTCAGAAACCAGCTGATGACCAACGGCTGCAACCCCGAGTTCCCTCATCTTTTCAAGGGCAGCCTCACGCGTCTTCTGTGCAAAGGTTACTCTTCTGATGAGCATATTAGGCACCTTTGTAGTATCCAAATTAGTAGCGTGGAGGGCATTGACGACAATGGAAACTCCTGCGTCATTGAAACCAGTCTGCCCGAGAGTGCCTGCCTCACCAATGATCTTCATACGGGGAAGGGAAGGGTCAGCAGGCTCCAAGTTGAGGTATACTAGACACTCCACGTTGGAAGATTGCCAATCATAGTTTTGAGCTGACCACTGCTCACCGTCGGGGAACCTCATGCCAAATGTGGTACAACCGTCCACCAGGACAGATGGGGCCAGAGGATCGGTAGGAACAGTGGTGACGGCTGGCACTGCCTGGGACTCTCTTGCCCTCTTGGCAGTGGCCCCGGCAAGAGACACTTCATACCTCGCATTGAGAAGTACAATGTCCAAAAAGTCGATACCTGCTCCATCGGCAATGCCCTGCATCTCCTCATACAAGAAGGGCACCTTCTGCTTGAGGGTGGGATCGAAGGCCCTGGCCAGTTCCAGGAGTTCTTGCCACTCCATCCCCATCCATTCCTTGTACAGTACACGGTACACTTCGATAACTTTGAAAATCAGCTCCTTAGCAGTCTTGCCGTGGGTATAGCCCATCTGGTGGATTTGTTAGTCTTGAAGAGAACCAACCAGCACCCGCAGAGCCAACTACTCACCTCATAGGGCGTGCCCTTGCAGTTGATCATCATAACCATTTTGAAGTTTATTTTTTTATTAATAGAAGGTTGAACGAGCTGATCGACATTCTGCAAATGTTATCTGACGTAAAAAGGGTTCATCAAATATATATACCGCAAACCGAAACCCAAAGTGCAATGCGGATTAATACCCCCAGTATGGTCCTGTCGCATTGCATCTCTAAGCTAAACTGTGGCTGATACCCGATTAGGAAACTCAATGAATGATCCCCTCTTATCATTACCTATCTGTAGCGATGGGAAGACTTCCCCTGTGATAAGCAATTCGCGCGAATATATGAGATAACCTCTTGTAACGATCTTGAGATTAAAAGGGTAGACATATTTGGCGTAGGAAGCACCACAATGGTGTTCTGCCTTCGAATACCACTGCTTCCTTATCGGTGTTCCTACCTGTGCCTACAGATAACAGACCTCTCACAGGAGCGGTATAGAGCTCCCAAACAGGGGATGTGTGTGTGTGTGTGATTTATCCCTACCTGATAATAGACAATCTGGCAATTGAAACCGCGGTATCCTCAAATGACAGTCTTTTGAGGTTTTTATCCTGCTCTATTACACTTCTGAGCTTTTGTATTAGTATCACACCAACTTCCCCAGACTGCTCGAGGTTTTTCTGTGAGCCGCTCAACTACCCCAGCATTGCCCTGCATCAGTGGTGAACCTTAGATATTAGCTAGCGTATCTCAAGGCACAGGAGCAAGGCGTGGCTCTTACGGGAACACGTTATGCAGGCCCGCACTATCGGAGAACGCTTCCGTTGCCGTTTTAGGCTGGCAAGGATAGTGAGCATCAAGTAGCAGGGGATTTGAAAAATGATCATTGCGGAGCAGCGATTTTGTTATAGAGATACTTTTAATCGTCTGCTGTTGATTCATGCTCAATTGAAGTTCCTTAGAATATACATAGACAAATATCACGATGTCATACGAGTGCCATAATGAATTTAGAAGTGAGTACCAATACAACTGCGATGTTTGTATCTAGAGACTAACCATCACATGAAGGTGACACGTTCACCGTGCCCACCAAGGAGATGATCGAATCGATTTCTTTTGCTTCTGTGGGAGATGCAGTGTACAACGAGGACCAGGATACAATTGATTTGGAGAATCGAATTGCCGAGATGGCGGGGAAAGAGGCTGGCCTCTACTGTGTTTCCGGTACGATGTCCAACCAGGTGGCTGTCAGGTCTCATCTCAAACAACCTCCTCACTCTGTGCTCTGTGACTATCGTGCCCATATCTACATCCACGAGGCCGGTGGGTTGGCATCGCTGTCGCAAGCAATGGTGACTCCTGTTCACCCAAGCAATGGGTTGTACCTCACCCTGGAAGACATTGTGGATAACTTCATCCCGGATGATGGTGACATACACTGTGCACCTACCAAGCTTGTTGCTCTCGAGAACACTATCCATGGTCTGCTCATGCCAATTGAGGAGGTTGCGCGAATCTCCGCTTGGTGTAAGGAAGTGGGCGTGCCTCTCCATCTGGACGGTGCTCGTCTGTGGAATGCATCTGCTGCTACCGATATCCCGCTCAAGGAATGGTGCAAGTACTTTGACAGTGTGTCCCTCTGTCTTTCCAAGAGTCTGGGGGCTCCCATCGGTTCCGTTTTAGTTGGACCCAAGGCTTTCATCAAGAAGGCCAACCATTTCAAAAAACAGAACGGTGGAGGTATCAGACAATCAGGACTGCTGGCTCGGATGGCTTCGATCGCACTGGATCGTCACTTTTCCAAGCTGAAGCAGGCTGATATTTTCGCAAAGGAGTTCTCTGCGTTCGTGGAGTCCAAGGGCATCCCATTGGAGTGTCCCACACATACCAACTTTGTATGGATTGACCCAAAGAAGTCCAAATTTGACCCGGACTACATGGTGGCTACTGGAAAGAAGAATGGGATCAAGGTTGGCGGGTTTAGATTTGCATTCCATTTCCAAACCTCTCGCGAGGCGGTGGATGCCCTCAAGAAAACCATCACAGGGGTTTACGAGTACTCTTTGGAGCACCCTTACGAGCAGAAGGGTTTTGCCAGTATGTATGCTCCTGTTGAAGGTCAGCAGTAACGGGAGGCAGTGCCGCCACTAGATGTAGAGCTAAATAAACTGGATAGACATATCAGATGGATTTCACACACACACATACTGAAAACCAGGCCCAGCTAAAGCTGGTCATATATTTTTATTTCTTCCACTTTGTCTTTTAATCTCTTCATGTTCCCCTCCCGCGAACTTGGCACGCGATGACCTACCCACTGCAAGCTAACGGAATTCTCCTGGTGAAGCCGCGCAAAGGCCTCCTCTGCATGGCCCTCCACGATGATCAAAGAGGGCTCCACCACTTTTCCTACCATCTCCTCTACTGACCCAACTGCACATTCTGGCATCTTGGCATCTGCAACGTCCCAACTGGCATCGTGTCATCGTCCTCTATCTGGACGTGTCATCCATCTGGACGTGTCTACTCTTTCTCCCTACACCCATGAACCATAAGCGATCAACCTGCCTTCCTTCCTGCCTGCATCGCCTGTATGCCATGGGGTGTCCTTGCTATGCCTCCCAGTGCAGTCCATGTTGCATGTCGTTTGCTGCACCTTCTCTGGTCACTACACTCCACGCATTATCACCTGCTTTATCGCCTGCAGTTGCGTGTGTCTCCCCACCTTGCAGGGTTTGGGAGTGATCTGACGAGTTTGATGGGAGTGGTGTTCTCCATTGCTATGCACTTAAAAGGCACCCAGAGTAACAACTGGATTATCTTTTTTTCTTTTTTTTTTGTTCTTTCTCTTGCTCAATCACCAAGAATATATTCTGTATAATTAAACAAAATCGTTAACATGTCTGAGGCACCAGAGAAGAAATCATTTATTGTATGTACGGGCAGCTGCCGTTTCACTGGAGCGTTTGTTAGAGGTGGCGTATCTGTTAGGGTAGCAACTTTTGGGATGGAAATAGGCGGCCACAATACCATTTTGCGGACAATTTTCATAGATACATAACCAAGACTCAAGTACTAATATCGACAGATCACTCTCAAGGAGAACGTGACCGAGCCAGCCGTGCACAAGTAAGTATAGATTGCACATCGTTTAGTGCGGTACGAGTTGTAGTACTAACAGTTGACATTTATCCAGGTTCAAGGAAGGCATCAAGGCTCTGGGCGGTGAGATCCAGCACGAGTACACCCTGATCAAGGGATTCTCTGTCAAGTTGCCTAGCGTCCACGCTGCCTCTGTTAAGCAGGACGAGGCCGTGGCTACTGTTGAGGAGGACAAGGAGGTGAAGGCCACCAGTATCTAATGGAGGACGTTTCCCTCTGCTGAACCGTTGCATCGGTATTTGATTGTTTGTTTAATGTAAGGTTAATTGATGTAACTACTAGTGAATGATCCTACTATTTTACAACCAGCAATGCGATGTATTGGATACGTGCTGCATTACAGAACCTACGAGTAACCTCTACAGTGTCTACAATGTCGAATTTCCAATGTATCATTTATTCTCCTAGAGGACACATTTCGTATTGTGCGCTCTTCCACAGGAAATAGTCCACAGTAAATATTCCGTGCCATAGTATACTCTATAATCGTACTATCCCTCCAGAACTACCGTCCTTATCGGGTAAGGGCATCTCTCAATTGGGTAACCCCCATAGTTATGGTGTCTCTGCCTAACGAGCCTCTACGCACCACCAGCATATTCCACTGTGTGCCTCGTGGCCCTTCGCAACCATTCCATCCCTCCCTACAGCCTAACAGACTGGCGGCCTGCTACTGTGCCTACTATAAACTTGCTGTTGCAGCAGCCAGCTGCCCCATACAAGTGCCACCCATCCTCTCCCTGTGAGGCAGCTCCTTCTCTCCTTACTATCCTACTTATTACACCCTCCCACTATACAGCACACCTCTCCCACAGACCACCCTGCTGCACCTGTCCTGTCGCTGTACCAATTTGGTAAATGCACAGTGCGGCCTCCTGCCCCGCATTTTGGGGCATGGGGGGACGAGCCCATCCGGGGAGCTCCTAGCCAGTTGAACTGTGTAGGTGTGTTAATGGTTGTGGTGTATCCTTCATTATCAGTACTTACTCAAGGAATTGGTATCATTGTGGCACATTAAGCTGTTGGTATCTCTCAGTGGTGTTAACTGGCAATCACTTGAAACTCACTGGTCACTTGCTGGTAACTTACTTGGTGGCTATAGTGTCTTCACCGTTGGCGACCATAAGTAGAGGTAATTCGCAATTCCAGGAGAGACGCAGAGTGCCAACACAAGTACACACACACACACACACACACACCAACGGATCACCCCTCTGAGGTTTTACTTGCTGCAATGTCTGAGTATCCCCAGGTCAATAAAGACCCACAATTCAAAGCGGTAGACTCCATCTTCGAGAACCGTCTCCGCCAGTTTACAGATAGAAGCGGAGGCTACGAGGATCTCCAGCTGCCCAAGTTCTATGTTCGCGAGAGAATAGACAATGGTAAACCAGACACCGACGACGAGGCAAGACTCTCTAAAGGGTACATTGGCCTTCGCAGCTACTCGGTCGCTGATCTCCAGAGACCGCTTTTCAAGGATGTTATCCCCTCCAAGTTGGACCAATTCAAGTGGGCCAGAAAGGGAGACTCGTTCGGTCCCGGCTGGGCCACCTTCTGGTTTGAAGTGAAGATCAGAGTGCCCAACACCTGGTATCCCATCCTTAAGGAGCACCCAGACTGGCCAGTGATGCTCAATTGGGATGCCGGTAACGAGGGCCTGGTGTATGCCAAGGACGGCACTCCACTACAGGCGTTCAGCGGTTCTTCCGAGAGAACTGAATTTACCATCCCAGCCAAGTGGTACGCAAACCACAAGGTGGTGACGATCTACGTGGAGATGGCGTGCAACGGGATGTTCGGCACTTCCAACGGCGCCTATTTCACCCTCGGCAGCTGTGACCTCTTCATTCCCAACATGGAGGCACGCAAGTTGTACTACGATTTTTGGATCATGAGCGATGCGGCACGTGAGCTCGCACAGAACAGCCCCCAGAAGCACAGGGCAAGGCAGTTGTGTATCGAAATCATGAACACCTTTGATTATACTGACGAGTCCAGCATTGCCAAATGCAGGGAGATTGCCAAGTCGTATTTGGGCGAGGATATCAACAGCGAGGATGTGTTTGACGACTCCACCAACCAGTTCCCTACTCAGGTGTATGCGGTTGGAAACTGCCACATCGACACGGCTTGGCTGTGGCCATTTGCAGAGACCAAGCGTAAGATTGTGCGTTCTTGGATCACCCAGGTGCGCATCATGGAACAGTACCCAGAGTATCGGTTTGTTGCTTCGCAGGGCCAGCAATTCAAGTGGCTGAAGGAGATGCATCCCGACACCTTTAAGGAGGTGAAGCAGAAGATCTCCGAGATGCAGTTCATCCCTATTGGTGGTTCCTGGGTCGAGAACGACACCAACATGCCAAGCGGCGAGTCGCTTTCCAGGCAATTCCTACTTGGCCAACGCTTCTTTCTCGACAACTTTGGGTTCAAGAGCACCTGTTTCTGGCTACCGGACACCTTTGGGTACTCATCGCAGATCCCACAGCTGTGCCGGCTGGCTGGGATGCCCAACTTTCTCACTCAGAAGCTCTCGTGGAACAATATCAACACCTTCCCGCAGAACACCTTCAACTGGGTTGCTCTCGACGGGTCCCAAGTTCTGTGCCATATGCCCCCTGCAAACACCTATACAGCTTCTGCCCACTTTGGAGACGTGAAACGGTCCCTTCAGCAGCATAAGAACATGTACAATGAAGGAACAGGACTGCTCCTGTACGGCCATGGAGACGGTGGAGGTGGTCCTACCACCGAGATGCTCGAGAAGCTGAGACGGTGCCGTGGTTTGGCCAATACCGTTGGTGGCGAAATGCCCATTGTCAAGGTGGGGCCCACCATAGACGACTTCTATAACAACGTGCGCAAAAACACCAAAAACGCCAAGACCCTCCCCTCATGGCGTGGAGAGCTCTACCTTGAATTTCACAGAGGTACCTATACCTCTCAAGGTTCTGTCAAATATCTGATGAGAACGAGCGAGCACCTCATCAGGGATCTTGAGCATCTCTCCACGTTGGCCTCGGTGTACCATCCAAAGAAGTACACATACCCTCTTGATAAGATTTCGTCTCTGTGGGAGAGAATCTGCCTTTGCCAATTCCATGACGTTCTGCCGGGCTCCTGTATTGAAATCGTGTACAGGGATGAGGTGAGACCCATGCTGCGCGAGGTTGTTGCTGAGCTTCACGAGCTCATTGCAGATGCTGCGTCGGTGTTGGGTATCAAGGAGGTGGAGACACCAGACGATAAGCCGCTCTCGGCCTCTTCAACGAGGGCAGATTCGCTCATCAGCCTCAACACGCTTCCTTGGGCCAGATCTCAGGTGGTACAAACCAAGCACAAGATCGACAAAGGAATGTTGTACAACGTGCAGGCAACCAGAACCGGCTCGAAGGGCGATCTGTTGTACTTGGAATCCAGCGAGAGTTCTCCTTCGTTGATGAGGCCAATTGGCTCTTCCATCAAGTACCCTGTTTCCATTGAGAAGAGGGCAACTGCCTCTGCTTCTGTGTATGTCCTCCAAAACAGCAAACTCAAGGCCACCATCAACGGAGACGGAGTGGTGACCTCGCTGTATGACCTGGTCAGCAAGAGAGAGGTGATTGACATCGAGGGCAGCGGGAGGAACACCCTTGGAGGTAACCAATACGTGATCTTTGATGATCAACCTCTTAGTTTTGGAGCCTGGGACACTGAGCTTTATTCGCTCGAGAAGTACAAGTATGTGGGTGCAGCAACGAGTGTGGAGATCTTGGAGGAGGGCCCACTGCGCTGTTCTCTCAAGGTTCAACATACTCTTTCCAGCAGTAGCCATATCTCGACAGTGATCTCGCTGGACGGTCTTAATGATCTCGAGGCCATTTCCACGCTCAACTTTGAGTGCGAGGTGGAATGGCATGAGAAGTACAAATTCCTCAAGGTTGAGTTCCCCGTGAGCATCAACCAGGAGTTTGCCAACTATGAGACCCAGTTTGGTATTACCAAGAGACCCACGCACTTCAATACCACTTGGGATACCGCCAAGTTTGAGGTATGCAGCCACAAGTTTGCCGACTACTCAGACTTCAATTACGGTGTATCAATACTCAATGACTGCAAGTATGGGTTTGCCGTTCACGGTAATCTCATGAGACTCTCCTTGCTGCGTGCGCCAAAGTACCCAGATGACACCGCCGATATGGGCTCCCATTCCTTCAAGTACGCCATCTATCCTCACAGAGGAACTCTGGGTGCAGACACCATCAGAGCTGGCTATGACTTCAACGACAGACTCGCTGGTAAGATCTACTCAGCCAATGCTGAGTCTGAGTCGGTGAAGCTGCTTTCCCGTTCGGCTGGCCTGGTTACCCTCACCGGTGACGATAACCTGATCCTCAGCAACATCAAGCGTGGTGAGGATGATGAAGGCATTTCTACCGTGGAGACCAGCCTTCCCAAGAAGTTCAAGGGTCACAAGACACTCGTTTTGAGGATCTACGACTCCTTGGGTGGTAAGTCCAGTGGCACTATCAAGGTTGCCAAGCCCATTGCTAAGGTGCTGAAGGTGAACGTTCTGGAAGAAGACTTGGAGGAGGTGGAGTTTGATGCCGATAAGAACGAGTTCACCGTGGAATCAAGAGTGTTTGAGATCTCAACCTACAAGGTGGTTCTTAAATGAGCAAGGTTGCCCTTAGATGAACAACGTTGTTCGTCAATGAGGTGCGCAGAACATATACGGAGATATGGGTGGATGGTTGTCAAGCAAGTTTTTCTATGAGTTTTTCTTTTGATATCGTCCAATTTTTATTATTGTTGAATTTTTGATTTTATATATTGAGGTTGGAGGTTGGCATTTGATTTTTTTGGTTACTTTCTCGGTTTGATATTCCCATGCCCGCGCCCTATGCAGGCATAGCAAAAGCCCTATACGATAGACACGCAAATATAAGCCGGAGACATAAAACAATTGTATATTTTTACTGTAGTTTATGAACCTATACCAGAATTATTATAGTTCAATAATATCTTGCACTATGGGAATATCTCATATATCCAGGTAACCCCACACTCCCCTACCGTGGCTCTCCTGCACCGCGATAAGCATACGTCGGTGTCGGAGATGCGATGAGGACGTGAACCAGGTAGAGGAGAGTTGAATATATTTTCACTTGGAATTAAACGATTTGAATATAAATGTTTATGGCAGTATCATTTCTTGTTTGCTTGTACATTCCACGTCTCTTTCACAGGGTCACATCTCCAGATCATGAGCAATCCCCAAAGTGCCGCCCCATACAGAGTAGCGGTGGAGAAGCACGTGAAATATTTCACCAGATGCCTAGGGGTGCTTCCTAGCGCGTTCCAGAGGGAGGACTCCAACAAATTGGTGATTGTATATTTTGCTCTATCCGGGTTAGATATACTGGGCGCACTAGATCGAGCAATATCCTCCGAGGAAAAGAGTTTGTGGATAGAATGGGTGTATACCCACTATCTGGAATCGGGCGAAGGATTCCGTGGGAGCATGACCTATCACCTTCACGAGGAAGGTGTAGAGGAGCGTCAGGGTTCCACTTCCCACCACCATGACCCATATGATCCACCAAACTTGGCTGCCACGTGTTTTGCTCTACAGATACTGGTGATACTCGGCGACGCCCATCTCCTGGCGAGAGTGGATCGCTCTAAGATTATGAGATATGTGTCACAGTGTCAGAGACATGATGGGTCCTTCTCTCCGGTGCTAGGAGTTGATGGGAAACCTTTTGGAGAACAGGATCTGCGGTACTGTATGTTAGCCGCGACGATACGAAGGCTGCTGAAAGTTAGCGGAGCCGATCATACAGAGAGCATTTGTGATATCGACGTGGCGGCTTTGGAAAGGTACTTGAAATCCACAATCAACTTCGATGGGGGGATGGGAGGTGCACCTATGCAAGAGAGCCATGCTGGATTGACATTTTGCGGACTGGATGCCCTCAAGTTGATAGATAAGTTGGATGGGTCAAAGGAGGAGTGGAACCGCACGGTGGACTGGCTGTGTCATAGGCAGATCGACTATGGCGAACACAACGAGCTAGAACTGGATGGCAATGAGTTTGCGGACATGGAGGATAATGGTGGGTTCAATGGCAGAGTAAACAAGTATGCAGACACATGTTACTCCTTCTGGGTGATAAACTCGCTCATTTTGCTTGGACGCAATTCCCTACACGACGCCGATGCCATTGAAGGATACCTATCGACTCAGACAGAAAATCTTCTTCTTGGAGGGTTCACCAAAACCAACGAGGATGACATGCCGGATCCCCTTCATTCATTCTTAGGCTTGGCAACACTGAGCCTGATGGGTAGAGGAGGTGACTTGAAGACGTTAGAGAGCATGTTTGTCATAAGTGACAGGGCATACAAGTTCTGGCAAGCATTGGAGGTGTAAGGTACGCGTGCCGGGGAGAAAGCAAAAACAGCATTAAATATATTCATCTATCATTATATCACGGTTTAAGCACATAGCTATATACATGTCATTTTATCATTATGATCCTCATGCTCAATGATGAGTAGTGCCAAACTTCACCAGCTCCTCATATATACACCATGCGATACCCGCACTGCATCCTTTACGCAATAATCTGAGCGACAATCCCGAGAATAGACGACCGAACCCCTCATTTTTAACCAGAGATGAGAATGTTGATAGGAAACTCTGATACTTTGTAGGCTCCAGTTGCATGCAAGTTTTTATAGTGTCGAATGGAGCGGTGATTGAGGTTGCTATGGAGGCGGCCAGTACCGCAGCTGTGGAGTTGATGAGAGCAGCCTTAGGGGTGTTGAATAGTTTGATTTCTGAAGGGGCCGCCGATTTTTCTTTGAATTTCTCAGGTAAAATGTCTGTGTGACCAGTCACTTTGCTTGCTACAGGTGCACCCCTATCAACAATTTCTGGCAAGGAAGCCTTCAGTTTCTCATAGAAGAGCACGTATAAGCCTGCGTATGGGGCATCCCTGATGGTTGTTGCCCAGAAACCTGTGAAAAAGCCCCTAAAGCCCTCATTTTTCAATATCATCTTCACTGCCTCCGTCATGCTGTTGTAGGAATATATGCTGGACTCGTATCTCACCTTGATCACCGTTATGGGCATTGTGGTGAACCCCACCGCAGACCTTGCAAACATGCCGGTGAAGAGGTTCTCCTGTGCTGATAATTTGGGGAGTGTCGAGCTGGATGGTTCGGCAAAAGAAGTTCCCGCTCCTTTATAGTGCTGTTTGGCAACGAGTGTTCTAGTATGGTTCAAGAATGAGAGGTAGAGCCCACTGCCCACAGAGGTACGGATTGCAGATGGCAATGTGCCTCTCCACAGCTGGCCCAGTCCGCTGAGATCCCTCACCACCTGCATTATTGATGCTCCGTTCGTCTGCTGGACACGGGTTTTCACCAACTCCAATGGCTGCAGAGCAACTGACGATGTCAGACCCCCCGCAAAACCGGCCACAAGGTGAATTGATGTCTTGCCTCCGGACGGCGACGGTGATGATGAAGGTGCAGGTGCAGAAGGTGACGGTGATGGCATCTTCACAGGTTCAATGGGTATAAAAACTGGCAGTTTATATTAAGAGCACCATAGAGAAATTAATACAATCCGACACTGTGAGCATTTATATATCCTTATTCATTAACTTTTCACTCGCGATCTCTGCTATAGCTCCATTTGGCTAATTCCGTCACTTGGTGAGATGCAGGACATAGTCATCTAGCAAGCGTCTCGAGGGCATCGCAGGGAGGAGATGGCAAGGAGCGGGTGAATGAATGGGAGATTAAGTCATGGAAATGGAAGGAATTATAAGGCGTCTTGTATATTTTCCGGTAAAGGTCTAATGTAGAGTACAATTTTTGCATAATTTAGAAGCTTTATTTAAGTATATTGCCCCGTGTAGATGCGGAAATATAACACCAAGGTCTTGGAGAGTAGCACAGCCGTGCAAGGCGTTGTGTGCATAGTTTGCTATACATGCTATAGGGGTGGGATTACTGATCTGTGATGTTAATGACCCACGCCAGTGAGAAGCGTGTATATTTTTCACATGTCACAGCGAGTTCGATATAAGCTTTATGTATTCCACCATTGCCTCTAGGTTCACCTCTATGACTGTATTCGACAAGTGTTCAGTCTGTGTAAAGATAAGCGAGCAGGCAATATCCTTGGACAGACGTGTTAACACCACCTTGACATCCCCATCACTGACACATTTCGTGTTGCTATTGAAGGTGATATCAGACACAACCTGAAACGGTGGACTATCCTGCAGTAGCTCGGCCGCAACTGGAATCTCTCTATTGTAGTCAACAACATCCACATCGGTAAACTCATAATCCCCGAGAGGCCTATGAAGGCCATAGCCCTTGTATTTGCTGTAGCTCTCTTTCAATGCCCACCACTGCGAGAGATATCCCCTCTGAGCTGTTGGGTTGCCCTCCATGTCGGTGTTGAGTTTGCCGAGAATCTCTTGCACCTCACGCGGTGTGAATATATCGCGGAACTCAACGACAAAATCAGCAGGACTGGACAGGTTGAACCTCTCGATATCCTTGGAATTGGCAAGGTCCAGCCCTATGGCAACATCATTTGGACCAAAGTTAACTGCCAACGCGACGAATCCTATCTCGTCTGATAGATTGAATGCATATTTGCGATTCACCAAGAATGGTTTACCGTACTGCTCTCTCCCCACCTCAATTGCATTCCAGCAGTGAAGTTGTCTGCTTTCCTCGTATATGGTGATGATATACTGCAGCAATAGAGAGTTGACGAGCTTCGCTATCTGGTCATGTTTGAACTTGGAGCGTCTGATTTTGGACTGATTCTGCAATGATAGCATACGCATGCAAACCTCAAAGTTGTAGTCATTCTCCAGTACCCAGCCTTGGGTTTCGGTATTGACGATGAACAGATGGCAGGTATAAGGGTGGTTTTCTGCATATCCCATGCACCTGGCAAGGCACTCGGTGTACGATTCCTTTGTCATATTTGGGAAGGCATTGTTATTAGATCTTGACGGTTCGAGCACTTAGAAAAAAAGATATTCTTAAAAAAGGTATTCTTCTCATCGCCATTGATCTGATACGGCTTTATTGTGTAACTATTCAGATGACTATTTGGATGAGCTATTCATGCACACTCTTCATGCAGCTGCAATCAAAGGCAGAGTGAGTTCGTGGGCTACGGAGATGAAGTGAGGAAACAGCATAGAGGGTAAACAGAGACGATGGCCTAGATGTGATGGTCTAGATGTGATGGCCAAACCATGACGGTCTAGATGTGATGGCCTAGATGTGATGGCCTAGCTTTCACATTCTGCGTATATATTCTATCTACCCAGATCCCAATTATCAGCGTTGCACGAGAGCACCCTATCAGGTACACCCCTCACCCTCCATGAGCTCCCCACATTCCAGGATCCCTAGCCGACAGTGCCCTGCCAACTGCCCTGCCAACTGCCCTGCCAACTGCCCTGCTAACTGCCCTGCTAACTGCCCTGCTAACTGCCAACTGCCCTGCTAACTGCCAACTGCCCTGTTAACTGACTGCCAACTGACTGGCGCTTTCCGACCCCCCTTCCTCAATACCTTATCGGGGATGCATAGACGGCTGCCATACTTACGCCGGCCACTGTAGCTTTACTATGCCTGGCAACTCTCGTGTGCCAGTAAACCCCACAGAGAATCTCTAGGCCGGCTCGAGCTGGGCAGGCCGGCAAACAGTTAGCAGCTGCCCCATAGCAGCCCACGCAGGCTCCTTGACTGGCAGGAGCAGTGCGGGTAGGAAGGAGCCCCCGCAGGCTGTTAGGCTTGAGACTTCACTGTTGCCGGTTGAGTTTGATCTCATATGGGGAAATGAGAAAGAGACGCTGTTGTTGCACATTGGTCATATTAGTGTAAGCGTGTGAATTTTATGAATTAGATACCTGTATACTTGTGTGAAGTGTAGTGGACGCTGCTGATTGTTTTTTTTGGATCTTTCTACTGCGAGGATCTTCTAACTGCGAAGACCATCCATCTCACCAGACTCCCCACTGTATATTAGTACCAACTGCGGGGGTGCCCATTTGATCAGTGTGCGCTCTAGGTATACGCGTGAATCCAAGAAGACACACATACCCTTTTCTGGGTGACAAATCTCAACTTTTTTTTGATAATACACAGAGGAATCTAATGTCAGAAGCACCAGCTCTCCGCGAGGATCTCGTGAGTAATGCCGTGGAGTTTCTCCAGAACCCAGCCATTAACGACTCCCCCCTGGCCAAGAAGATCGAGTTCATCGAGAGCAAGGGCCTGACCGGGGCTGAAGTCAAAGAGGCTCTGCTGCGTGCACAGACTGCTAGCCCATCCACCTCCACCGTGGCCACTACGTCTGGTGGTACTTCATTTCCCCAGCAGCAGCAGCAGCAGCAGCAGCAGCCACCGATCCCAGATTACTACTACAGCGCTCCTCCGCTTCCCGAGCGTGACTGGAAGGATTACTTCATCATGGCCACCACAACGGTCGGTGTATCCTACGGACTCTACCAGATCGTGAAGAGGTACGTGGTGCCCAAGATCTTGCCGCCCTCCAAGGAAGAGATCGAAAAGGATAAGGAGTCGGTCCAACAGGAGTTCACCAGAGTGGAGGCGCTCCTCAAAAAGTTTGAGGAGGAACAGCAGCAGTTCTATGAGGTGCAGGAAAAGAAGTCACAGAAGATCGAAGAGACCCTTTCGGAGATCGACGAGATCATCTCCAAGACCAACGACAAGAACCTCAACAACGAGGAGACCCTCAAGTACTTGAAACTGGAGATCGAAAGCATAAAGTCCACTTTGATGAAGAACCTCGAGAGCCAGAAATCAACTATCTCGGCCGAGCTGTCCAACATCGAAGTTGAACTGGGTTCTCTCAAAGAGGTGGTTGCAGGCAAGATTGCCTCAGCCGTGGCCACCACTGCTGCCAATGCAGCCAACGTGACCAATTCGGCCTCTCCTACTGTTGATGGAGCCGGTTCCGAGTTCAGGAGCCAGTTATCCACACCTCCATCCGAAGCCATCACCGTCGTCACTGGAACCCCCAAGAGCGCTGACTATGCCAACATCAAGGCCAACGTGCCTCCAACAACCTCTGTTCCCTCACTGAAGGATATCCTCCAGAGGGAGAAGACCCGTACCTCCGATACGGCCACAGCACAGCTATCATCGTACGTGGGCAAGGCTGCCGAAGAGAAAGATGATAAGGAAGCCACCCCAGAAGTTGATGCTACCTCTTCCTCGGAGAGCCTGAGTGGCTCCACCTCCGTCGCCAGCCCCAAGGCAAACGGCGGAATTCCCGCTTGGCAGCTGGCAGCTGGCTCTTAATGTCATTAGTACTCTGAGCTCATAGGCTTGAGTTAACAGGCTTGGGCTATGCTGAAACAACTATGATATGCTTCAAACATAGTGAAATATAGTGACTGTAATGGTGGATCATGATGTAATGGGAATGGGATTGCTTGGCAGCCTGTGTTATAATGTACTTGTTTGTTTATTGTGTTATGAATTTATATGATTGGTTCAACCTATGCCTGTGTGTAATGATATAGGTAAACGACATCTATCACATTTAAGCCCAGAAAGTTGAATGCTTACTACCACCTCTCAATAATGTTAATCGCTTCAACGTCAAGAAGGTGGTAATATTAGAATACATATACCAGAAACGTCATGTAGATATTACAGAGACTCTCATGAGTCTGAAAGCGCAGCAAAAAACCCAAAATCAGAAAGACCAGCACTGAGTAAAATATTCAACCTAAACAAAGAAGAAAGCAGAAAGCAGAAAGCAGAAAACGCAAGCAAAACTGAACACCAAAGCAGAAATTCCTTCACCTCACTCTATCTATCAACTTTTGTCTCTGTCGTTTCTAGAAATTTTCGTGTAGAGACCCCCCTAAACCCATACATCTGCTCTCCTATACATCTCTCTGTAAAGCCACTGTAGGGTCACCAGATGTTGAAGATGATTGGTTCTCTGAAACCAGCACATCTCCATCGTCCTGATCATCTCCGTTGGGCAGTGCATGTTGCACCCCTGAGGGGTGGCCTTCACTAGAGAGAGACATAGAGCGCGATCCGCCCATAGCCCTCCGTTTAGCAATGCGGTAGATGTTGTAGGCTGATCCTACACCTGTGTTGCTGGGGGGTGTTCGTGCTGACACAGGCTGTTTGAGTTGCTGTGATATCGTCATCATTTGATGTTGCTGTTGTGGGAGAAGAACCTGCTTCTGGTACGGTATATCCTGAGACTTTGTAATGTGAACCTGGTTCTGAAACAGTTGAGAAACAGGCTGTTGGTGTAAATGGCTCACGGATGGCTGGTATGTGTTCTGGGAATGGCTCGTTGGTATTGATGGTGATCTTGGGTACCCTACAGTTGCCAAGGAGGGACAATGATCGTCTGGTGAAACGAGTTGCTCTGGACGATTCGGATGGCCGAGTGAACCTGCCAGAGAACTTTGACCTACGCTGGGTCTGCCCTTGCCCCATAGATGGTCGACCCCTGCCAAAGGAGTTTCAATTCCATGATGGGAACTTTCTGGAATAATAGGAAGCGAGCCCGGCTGAGCAGTTCCAAGAACGAGAGTGGGAGGACGGTACCCTCTAGTGCCAGCAAATGACGCTCTGCGCTCTGGAATGGGCATCATCGGTGTATCTCCAGCGACGGGCTGGGTGGTGATGGAAGACGAAGAAAGACGTCGAGCTGGAGCTGAAGGAGCATGACTCAGCAGGATGGGTGTAGGGGGCATGGGCTGTCTCGGTATTACAGGTGTATCTGGGTCAGATCCCGCACTGGCTTCTCCCTCTTTACCACTTGGTACATACAGCGTCACTGGTTGCCCGACAACATGTACTTGAGAAGGATCTCTCTCACCGGGTTGGCCGTGCGGTTTATACCCTTGATGCAATTCGTAATGAGATCCAGAAAAGCCCTGGTCACTGGCAGACATCGACGGCTCGGGGTTAAAGCCATCCTGTGCTTGGAATGGTGGTCTTACACTTCCGCCTATAACACCTCCGCCAACATTAGAGAACTGTTTGTTCAAGCTATTTGGGTTTGATTCATCGTGGCCTGGTATCCGTTGAGGATGTGTGCTGGTAGACATAAGCAAGTCCATTGGATGTATAAGTGGTGTTGATGTCAGCCTTTCGAATTCAAAAGTCTCCCAAAACATGTTCCACCACTGCATGAGGAATGACTCCGGTGTATTCATCTTCAGATTGAGCATGATGTCACCAATATCCGGATTGGAGATATCCAGTCTCGTCCCCGGTGGTGCATTGGGGAGCGGTAAGATCCTCAGGTCCCTATTTGGATCTCTGGTCTGTGTTTCCCGGATCAGCTCCCTAATGGTTTCGGTGTATCCGTTTATTGAGAGATAGCTATACAAATGTGCAAACAGCAACTGCCGTGAGTTTTGAACGTAGGTATCTGAGACTATGAAACGGACAGCTCCTTGGGAGGAGGGGCTCGCACGAAACGATGGTACTTCTGACGGTATTGTTGACGGTGCATTGTGCTGCATTGGATATTGGTGTTTCTTGGGACCCTCTTGGTGAGTAGTGTATTTTGTGTGTGGCTGCTGTTGTGACTGCTGATTCTCCAATGTTGCACTATGTACCAGGGTGGGTGTTTCTCCTACTTGGTTGTCCCAGGTGAACTTTGAGTGATAGGCAGAAGGAGGAGGTGAAGGAGTGGGTGGTAAGTTGTCCATCTGAGGGAATGTAATGGGGGAAGCACCCTCCTTCTGTGTTTTTGAACTTATAGCGTATACCCCTTCAGCTCTACAGGCTGAGGTGGGAGGCTGCGTTTGCTAATATACAACGGCAGTAATCTTCGAATGGATGACTACTCATCAGGGGAACGAATTATGAAGAGTCGAAAGAAAAACAATGTGATTTCGCCAACGATCAAGGCACCGCACAGCTATGCGAAGGTAAAAACGTGCTGCTGAATGGGTTTGGTCTCTTGTCTGCTGAAGAGTTTTCCATGTCAAATTGGGTGTTCCTGATCAGATTAGGATCGTCGTTTGGGTTGGTTTATCTGCTCTACAACTGAGCCGACCTTGACGATGTGAACCTTCCCAAATTTTCCTTCAAGAGGATAACAAACTGAGAGCGCTGCCAAAGTCTGACACCACTGTTTCTCAATGTGTTGTCACCCTTGGCTCCGTCTTAGTATGAGACGAGTACAGTGAAGGGTTTTTAGAAATGAACGCCCCCCACGCCCCAATTAGACTGTGGATGAATGAATGTTGCTAATATACACAACAGGAACTCACAGCTACCTGTTGATGTGGATTTGAAAAAAAAACACCTGCAGAAATGCACCCTTGGTAGTTCACCTTTCTGAAAATGACACTATGGAAGGGCTACTAGAGCATGATGTGCAACAAAAGACACACAGGCCAACACCAATTGAGTTTCGAGAGAGATCAAAAAACGTTTACCCGTGTAAGTCTGGAAACAAACGCAATCGTGCTGTATCAAGCGACAGCCATGCCAGCTGTCTCAAGCTCGGGAATAACATGACACTTCACTCCATATACGTTGATGTAGATTTCCGGTATAGCAGCCAATGCTTAGAGACGGGTCTCCATTGAATGGGCATGCATAGAACTGGTACTAAGTGTCCCATGCTACATGGCATATCCTACATGCAAGCTTGATAGGAAGAGTTTCAACTAGCGTGGGAATAGAACCCGTAGGCAGCAAGTGAATTTCGACAGCACCGGCCCTCGGGCTCATGCCAATACACCTTTCCGATTAACTCTACTGCAAAGTGCCCCCAACCCGACATTAAGTCCAAAAGAGGAGCGTCTAGGACGGCACACTGGAGCAGCCAGGTGGACCAGCCGGAGGGTGTGTCCGCTTTGCTCCTGCTGTCCCTACCGATGCTCCTCGCCCTCGGTGTGTGTGCGTTTCTTGAGATGTGCATGGGTGCAATTCCAACGAGGGTGTGATGTTTCCTCCTTCAATGAATCGGCAAACGGAGCACCGAGACATTCCAGTCACAATCACACCGTATTCAGCACAGTCAAAGAGGGCAGATAATTTAAGAATTCACGCGGAAAGCGCAAAAAACAGGATTTGGAGATCGCTGTGAAGCTTGCTCCAGGTGACCCCATTGAAAACACCTTATAGGGCCTGCATCCTCTGCGAAAGATGGTTTCTCTAAACACCTTACACCACACCCTCTCACCAATGTACATTGTGCATCCCAGACGTGCATGCATATCGACATGCCGCATGTACGAGCGCATGCATTGTTATGCGGTAGAGTGTGGTTAGCTCGGCAGAATGGTACCTAAATGCCTTGAGGGCCAAGAGAGAGGGAGAGGGAGAGGGAGAGGGAGAAACACGAGATCCTGTGGTGTGTGGCGAGAGTCACTACTACACACAGGGTTACTGGGGAAGGGCCCGACTCACTCCATTTAGGGTCCAGTTTGTAAATGCATGTATTATATTTTCCAACTCGAGCCCCAGCAAGAAACGAGTGATTGGCATAAGGAGTTTACGGGTAGCGCATTCCGCTCAGCCTGGTGACAAGCGGCATGAGGGAACGAACTTAAACAATTGACAGGCCGCTATGGCTATTGTTTCCTATTGTCTGCGGTACACGAGTGGAGATAGTCACCGCCTGTCGAGCCAGATCGCTTGCATCGCGCCTAGATATTGTTACTCAATGCCATCACAACGGGTAATCCTGGGGGCATGCCTTATAGGGACGGGACGCACGCGTTGTAATGGCATAACTATCACACATACCTGCGACTTTGGCCTGCATTGCCTAATATAGACACACTTAATTAGGTCGGCTATTGTCTCCTGCTTGCACTTGCTGGTTATTATGACAATTTGAACAATGTGCATCGGTTCACTGGCATAGACAGCAGCCAAAGAGAACTAAACACCGCAAAGCCAAAACGGTTGACAACATCCAAGAGAGGAGCACAACTAGATTGTTCATCCATGCTAACTTGAACTCATCGCAAAAACAAAAAGAATAAAAAGGATTAAAAAAAAAGAGTCCTATCTCACTCGCCGCCAGAGCACCTCATGGGCTGAATATGCTTGACATCGTATCCGTGGACGGGTATTTTTTGCGCTCTTCCAGATTCCCAGAATCCCTGTTGCGCGTAATGCCCTCAATGCAACCATAGCTTTTTGCTTCGCGGGGACATGACGACACAGCTACAAGATCAAAGGGAACATCACAACAGATAATTAGAGTTCAGATGATGCAGCAATCAGTATAGGAAAAAAAACGTACTGCGCTTGCAGTCCCCGTCAGTTGGGGGCTTGAGAGGCAATATGCCGTACGCATGCCATGAAATCGGCTCATACTTAAGAGATCTGCCCGTGGTTGCAGATACAGGACAGCTAAACCCTGGCTGATCTGCAATAATGCTTATGAGCGATTGAGAGTGTTTGAAACATTGACTCCAAGCTGTCTATTCTCTCACTGCCTGAAAATCACTAGTCTGGATAGAGTTAGACGTGTATGCGCAACCCGGCTGAGGAGTGCATACACTGACAGATATCAGAGGTCTAGGGTATATCGAGCTTTTCATCGGCAATATGGTTCGGTTGATAAAGCCTGGTTGGTAGTTTCGTTGCACTTGTTTCAAAAATTGACACAACACAATCTTGTGTTCATCACTACTACAATGTTTTGAGTTCTTGTCGAGCTCCGTATCCGTAAATGTATCCCCACCTTTCTCCTCCCTGCAAGTGTACCTGGATTAGCTTAGAAGAATAAGCCTCCGGAGCTCTATTGCCGAGGAAACACGAAAAGCAAGAAAAAGGCACCTGACTGTAAAGTCACTTCAGCCTCCGGTATGTGTGTAGATAGACCAGCTGGTCATGCGGTAATTGTGCCTGCTATTATTTGGAAGCACGGCCAGAAACTCATTTGGAGGTGCATGCAGCATGGTGCATGAACATGCATGTTCTAAATCGCACTAATGTCGAACGGGAAGCCACTGCTCAAGACTATCAAGGTCAACCATATGTTTGATTGAGATGATGTTCTTTTATACCTCAACTAATGACTGTGCAGGGTCTATTTGCTTGATATGGATATACTGTGGTTTTTGTCCGCTCTTATAACTCCTAAAGATGTGGTAGCCGAGACCCGCTAGAACTTGGAATGGCATATGCACTGCACGAGTACGAGCTCTAGTGAAGGACACCATCACTACTGCTACTGCGCGTTAATGTCCACAGCGTGGTCGAACTACTCCGTAGCAGTACAATGGATACGATTCGATTGGAAATGTCGTTGCGGCAGTGTTGTGGTTTGGCACTGACTGCCGTGTGCTGCACCGGAAGGTGTTGTTGTACATTATTGAGATGCCACACCTCCATATTCCGAATGAACCCTCATGTGTAACATTCGAGAGAGACGGATTTGCTGGTAATGCGGTTCTGGGCATTACCAACTGGTTCATCTCGCTTATCTGATTTGTGTTGCTGCTCTTTTGGCAGTGGGCATACGAGCAGCAGCCTGAAACTTGAGCGAGAGCCTCAAAAGCCTGAAGTGGCTTGAGTTACAGAATGCCTTGCTCCTGGTCCCGTATCTCCCACCCATCAAGCGTCATCCCCTATGACCAGACCAACCAAAAACAGGATGGTTACTCGTAGAATTGTGCATGGCTAGAATTGTGCATGGCTAGAATTCTTTTTAGCCTCATGTATTCTGGAGGCAAATCGTGTCCACTATTCTGGTTTTTGGGTCTTTAGCGCGGTAACTTTAATGAACTTCCTCGGATAACGCAAAACTACAGTAGAGTTGACAAATTATTGGATAAGATTGATATTTGATTCTTGTAGAAAGTTCCACGGCACACTTCACGTTGGCTCTACGACCAATGCGGACTACATAGTCCAATTTTACTTTCAAGGTTGTTCCCAGAGTTCGAGATAATCCTTGATGGATAGTGTTATAGTCGAAAGTGAATTTGCAACATGGGTTTCTGTATCCCCTTCTTTTTACCTTCATTCATTCATTCCTATCGTTTGGATATCTGAGTATAGTATTTCAAAGACTGGGTGAAATGAACTCAGAAGCCTCAATGACAACTTGTTGACCTTCCGTTTCCAATTATTACCGCATAATGAGTGAAACAGCTGCATAGTTGTTGAATTCCCTTGGTACTCATATATTTTTCGTTCCCTGATTGGTGATTTTCTTCTCAAAGAGACTTTTCTGACTCACTCTTGGATTGTCGGCATATAAATCGAAAGATGCTATAAAGATGATGAATCTGTTGAGTTTTGATGTTTCAATGGTTGTGGAGTTAGCTCCTTGCATCTAACAGATGTGTTTTTTCTTCTCGGTGTTGGAAGGGTCTCTCCCACTAGCATCAACAACAATTCCGTACTGGATATTCCTATCAACATGAGAAACAGACCGATGAATTGGCCAGGTATTTCAAAATAGCAATGCTCATCATCTCCCACAAATTTGCTGCTCCGATGTATATCATCTTAACTGCAGCAAAGTTGAGCAACATCACCATTGATTGAATATATCTTTCTTTGATGTTTTTGCAGCATTTCCTTCTCTATTGGACCATTCTTCTATACAGAAACTGTGAGGTATGAATGATAATAAGCCCCTAAAAGTGGTCTCATTTGCCCCAAAAGGATGTACTGATTTGAAGTTTTTCCTTTTCTTGTTGTTGTTTACACTGTTGATGAAATCACTCTTAAAACCAGTTAGCACAAGAGGTGAGTTAGTCAAAAGAAGCAAGAGGTTGAAGTATCCGTTGCTTCATGAACAGCTGCTGGAAAGTTGATCGCAATCTTTGTTGCCCCTATAAGACAAATCGGAACAGCATCCACCATCATGTACTCAATAATTGTCCAATCCCATTGAAACAGAAACCCACCTAGCCCACCATGGCGACGAAGAGGCTGACTCCAGACACAGACGACAGATTGAAATGGATTCAACCATTGGGGCCTTGCCATTCAGGGTGAAATCGCGACTGACAAATGATCTGAAATGCTGTTCAGATGTTGCAGTGGATACAATATGCGACACTCGGGTATTGCTCTTCTCTGTTCAGGAGAGCGTGAAGCAAACATGGTCCCTGGAGTGTTGCAATTGAGATTATGAGTCCCGATACTACCTATGGCCTATACTCTCCGTGAAGAGGAACCCATACTGGCATACATGAAGCCGCACTTTCTGTCAGCACGCCTTCAGTCAGGAGAATCCTCATTCAAAAGTGTTCGAATCAACCGGGGCCATCGGTCAACTCAATCAAATGGAACTACGCTCAAATGGGCTTTCGGTCAGAACATTTTCGGTTCCATGCTCAATGGACTCTTTCAATCGTCTGAGATGTACTCCGCACCAGAGTCTTCTCCTTGAACAAACCTGTTCTCTCAGGGGTTGCACATGTATCTGTTCAGGTCAGAAGTTACCAATGGTATCTGAGGTTGCACCACCATAGCCCAAGGCTTATGCTTGATCCAGTGACATACGGTTTTGAGTTTACTCTACAATATATGGCATTGTTGCTCTCCGTTACTGCGTTTGTTATGATCAATTGCTGATGTTTCTATTTCTCAGTTCTCAGCCCCAGATCCCCGCATCCACCTAGTGGGTGTAGTAGCATAGGCATGCCTGAGATAAGCTACAGAGATACTTAGAGGCCGCAAGGGTTGAAAGGCAGCCAAATCGGTAAGGCAGCAAGAATAATAAACAGACACATCAGGGCAGACACATCAGGGCAGACACATCTGGGCAACAACATCTAAGCAAAGGATTCCATCCTGAGCCATGGCCATACTTTTATCCTTTCTGAGGCAGCTCTCATTCTACTAGTTCTAGCCTCACTAACAGCTCTACGGGCTCTCACCAACAGCTTTAGCAGCTCTGCTCGTAACTCCTGCGCTAGGCTACTACAGCCAGAGCTCCTACAGCCAAAGGGCTCTCCCAACTACATCCAAAGGGCTCTCCATACTACGGCTCTCCCTACTACACCCAAACGACTCTCTACGGCCAAAGGGCTCTCTACGGCCAAAGGGCTCTCTCTATCTTACCCGTGGGTTGCAAACAGGGAAGAGCAGCTAACGACGTTGCTTGCCCTTAGCATTCACACGTCCAGTTGAGTGAGCCACGAAAGGACGCGTATTGACGCGAGTTTATATGCATCTGCAAGGTTGCCTAGCAGGAGCAGTGAGGGTGAAGGTGGAATAACATTGGCCAACTCTATACTATATAAATAACATATGGTTCCTTATATAAGTAGCCTTATATACTCACTCTAATAATCTGATGGATCCAGTTAGTGATCTAGTTAGTCTGTACCAGTCTCCTCTGCTCTACCAGTCTCCTCTAATCTTCTCATATCACCTGCCTGCCACTCAACCCTCCTTGTCTAACCCACCACCTCCAGGGCTCTGCATAAGATGCAAGTTTACTATGATACAGTAGCCACCTCCAGCAACAACCACGATATAAATCTACAGTATCAGTGCTCGCTTGATACGGATTCCTTCATTATCCTCAGTATCCATTATCCACTATCCTCAATCTCCACTATTCTCAATCTCCACTGCCCTCACCGCCCTCATCCCTATTCCCACTCATCCCACTATCCCTCCCACTATCCATGACAAACGCACGCTGCTCAAGTCTTCACGCATGGCTTCCACACCAACCAACCACCCTCAGCGTTTGAACCTCCACGCTTCTGCGCGAGAGGCATCGGGGGTAAAGCGATCAAATCCAAAGGCGCACGCCTTGCGCACAATCAGTGGCATTGCTCTTTTCGAGGGGCATGTAGAGAATTAAATATACATCTGGTGACGGAGCGCAGTATTGCGAAACAAAAGGTGTTCCCCGTAGCGGAAATACATTGGGAGGAAAACACATCCGTTAGAGGAATTACAGACAGACAGGTAGCCTAGCTAGGATACACCGCCTAAATTACACAAAGTACATATCGAGCACATTATACAGTTTCTTCTCACTCTGACTGCTTGCTGCCCACTGCCATGATACCGCTGGGGGCAATCATGAATGGCGAAGATGCCGCCCCGTATAGGAGGTTGTCGTTTGGCCATAATGGCGGACAGGAAGCGTTTGACCCTCCAGAGCACAGGCCCCAGTTAAATGGGAGTGATGGCAAAGGTGTTTTACCGCTTAAGCAGGAGGATGAGGACAAGGATACCGTCAAAAATATCGACAACGGCAAAGACAACAACGATAACGATAACGACGCAGAGCCCACGCTGGACGCAGAGGGAAAGCCGCGCCATAGGGTAAGTAATGATTGGATCTTTCACGGCACATTTACTGTAATATTTTTGATCGCTTTGATTTTATCCTTTCTGGTGTACTAACCCATCTAGATGTCAATATCAGCAATGCTCTCTGGAGGACCGGCAGATTCCTCTTCCCAGAGGCAATTCCACAATGCCGTGAGCGAGATCGTGGATCGGGTGCCGGGCACCAATGCCTCAAAACAATCAAACATCAACCGCAAGCATAGCATAGAGGCCACCGGCCCAGGTAGTACTACGATCACCACTGACCCAGACTTCTTTGCCTCTTTCAAAGCACGCCTCACGCATCTCGTGGAGTTGGACACCGTGGCTAACACCGGCATAAACACGCTCAAGTTCATCAGCAAAGAGCTTCACCTCCTCTCGGGAGAGCTCGCAGACGAGATTCTCCTCGTCGACAGCATCAAGCAACAGCTGCTGGCCAACGACCCAAAGCTCGTCGATAAACTGGTCAAGAGGGAGAGAATAATAAAACACGAGCACCAGAAGGCCCTCGATTGGGAACAGGAAAACGGCATCAAGCTCTCTGATCTGGCTGCTCAGCACGCTCTTGAAGAGGCCGAACTGGCGGCCGCGGCTGCCGCAAATGGCGGTAGGGGCAGAGGCAGAGGCAGAGGCAGAAAGCTCAAGTCCACCGCAGCAGCTGGTGCTAATATCGACGGGGGCCGTCTCGGGGCAGAGCCAGTGAAAAGGAAACGGAGGCTTATCAACCATGGCATTGACGACTCCAACATTGCATCATCCGGCCCAGAAGACGGCAGTGAGGGTGCTGGTGGCAAGAGGAAACGGCGCCGTGCGGCTGCTATTGCCTCCGCCAACCTCGTTGATGGTGCGTTGGCAATGGAGACAAAGCGCAAGAAGAACAATGGCGGCGCCAGTGGCGATTTCACCAGAGGTGGCAGGCGGATCGCACCCAAGTCTGACCCTGACGGTGGCGATCTCGAGGATGAGGAAGACGAAGACGATGAAGGAGATGATCAGGGTGCTTACAGCCATGGGAAGCTGCCCAAGCTACCAAAGATTAAGCTATCGCTCAAACCAAAGGTGCTACCCAAAGAACAGAGAGCCATTGACAAGCAGTATGACAACACATATCTCTCGATCTGGAAGGATCTGGCTCGTAAGGATGGGCCTAAGGTGTACCGTACGTTCCAGCAATCGCAACAGGCCAAGCTGATCAACTTCCGCAAGACGGCTCTCTTGGCGGCACGTGAGGCCAAGAAATGGCAGGCAAAGACCAACAAAAATCAGAAGGACATGCAGTCCAAGGCGCGTCGGTCGATGCGTGAGATGCTCAACTTCTGGAAGAAGAACGAGCGTGAGGAGAGAGATCTGCGCAAGAAGGCGGAGCGTGAGGCCATCGACCGGGCCAAGAAGGAGGAGGAGCAGCGTGAGAGCAAGCGCCAAGCCAGAAAGCTCAACTTCTTGATCACCCAGACGGAGCTGTACTCGCACTTCATCGGCAAGAAGATAAAGACGGACGAGATCGAGGGCGGCATGGGCGATGCCTCCATCGCCAGCCTCGGCAAGCCCAACGGCGGTGGTGCTGTTGCTGATGGCGAAATTGATCTCGAGCATGCCCGCGCTGACTTCAACGAGATTGACTTTGACGACGACGACGAGTCCAATCTGCATAGAACGGCTGCGGCAAACGCACAGTCCGCACTGTTGGCTGCACAGCAGAAGGCACAGGCATTCAACAATGTCAAGGATGTGGACATTGACGACGACGGGATGAACTTCCAGAACCCAACCTCGCTCGGTGACATCACCATCGAGCAGCCCAAGCTACTCAACTGTACGCTCAAGGAGTACCAGGTGAAGGGTCTCAACTGGCTCGCCAATCTATACGACCAAGGTATCAATGGTATCCTTGCGGACGAGATGGGTCTCGGAAAAACCGTCCAGAGCATCAGTGTGCTCGCGTACCTTGCAGAGACCCACAACATCTGGGGCCCCTTCCTGGTGGTGACGCCCGCCTCGACGCTCCACAACTGGCAGCAGGAGATCACCAAGTTTGTGCCCGACTTCAAGGTGCTGCCGTACTGGGGTAACGCCAAGGATAGAAAGATTTTGCGTAAGTTCTGGGACAGAAAAAACATCGTGTATGACAAGAACTCGCCGTTCCACGTGCTGGTGACGTCCTACCAGCTCGTGGTTGCAGACGCACAGTACTTCCAGCGTGTCAAGTGGCAGTACATGATCCTCGACGAGGCCCAGGCAATCAAGTCATCGCAGTCTTCGAGATGGAAGTCGCTGTTGAGTTTTCAGTGCCGTAACAGGCTGCTGTTAACGGGTACGCCAATCCAGAACTCGATGCAAGAGCTTTGGGCGCTTCTGCACTTCATCATGCCCTCTCTGTTTGACTCGCACGACGAGTTCAGTGAATGGTTCTCCAAAGACATTGAGTCGCATGCCCAGTCCAACACACAGCTCAACGAGCAGCAGCTCAGAAGGCTGCATGTGATCCTGAAACCTTTCATGCTGAGGAGAATCAAGAAGAACGTGCAGAGCGAACTGGGCGACAAGATCGAGATCGATGTGTACTGTGACCTCACGACGCGCCAACAGAAGCTCTACAAGATGTTGCGGTCTCAGATTTCCCTCATAGATCTCATCGAGAACAACGTAGCGCTGCCGGCCCCTGGAGCCGACTCCAACGGGGAGTCCTCTGCAGACTCGCTGATGAACCTCGTGATGCAGTTCAGAAAGGTGTGTAACCATCCTGATCTGTTTGAGCGTGCAGACACCAAGAGTGCGTTCTTCTTTGGCACTTTTGGCGAAACGGCCTCGTTCCTGAGGGAGAATGCAACCAACAACGGTGTGCTGGAGTACCTCTACTCATCCAGGAATGCCCTGGAGTACGACATCCCCAAACTCGTGTACGACGAGATCCTCTCGCCCACCACTGCGTCAGGTGAGGATGCCGCTTCTCTGAGTGACTACAGGCATCTTGTAGACCACCGCTTCAGCATCTGGTCACCTGATCACATTGAGGAGTCCAACCGCAACGAGGAGAGCGGTGCCTTCTCGTGGCTCAGGTTTGTCAACACCACTGCTTCCGCTGTGGCCTCCACTGTGAGGCAGTCGGTGTTGGAGAGGGCCATCGACTCCCGTGTCTATTCTGGAAAGACTGTTGGGGAGATGGAAAACAGGCTGAACGTGATGTATGGGGAGTATGCCAATGCGGTTGATGACGACGAAAACCACAAAACGGCCGTGGCGTCTCCTGGTTGTAACCTCCTGTTGATCAACAATCCAAACAGGCTGGACGTTTTCGATGACCAGCTAAGAGAGATCTCAAGTGTAAGACACAAGGTCAAGCAGGATATGTACTTGAACATTGCGCAGCCTTGTGCGTTCCCGGTGGTTGTAGCCCCACCCATCGAGGCCAACTGTGTTGAACAGAGGTTCACCATTGCCAAGCAGAACACATTGTTCGACCGCAAGGTGAGGCAGGCTCTCTCTCCGCTGGACCTGAACGTGCAGTATGATCTCATGCAAAAACAGGTGCCCGTTGATGATTACCCCAAGGCAGAGATGATGGTGGAGCCTGTGAGCTCCGCAGTTGGCTTCTCCTCCATCAGGCTGCCATCAATGAAACGGTTTGTCATCGAGAGTGGCAAGCTGGCCAAGCTCGACGAGATGCTTGTGGATCTGAAGAAGAACGATCACAAGGTTCTGATCTACTTCCAGATGACTCGGATGATGGACCTCATGGAGGAGTTCCTTACATACCGCCAGTACAAGTACATCCGTCTGGATGGTAGCAGCAAGCTAGACAACCGTAGAGACCTCGTGCACGACTGGCAGACGAAACCTGACCTCTTCATCTTTCTGCTCTCAACGCGTGCCGGTGGTCTCGGTATCAACCTCACGGCCGCTGATACGGTGATCTTTTACGACTCCGACTGGAATCCAACGATTGACTCTCAGGCCATGGACAGAGCCCATAGACTGGGCCAGACACGCCAGGTCACGGTGTACAGGTTGTTGGTGAGAGGCACCATTGAAGAGCGGATGAGAGATAGAGCCAAGCAGAAGGAACAGGTGCAGAGAGTGGTTATGGAGGGTAAGGCTGGCGAAGAGGCAGCCAAGTCTGCTGCTGCTGATGCTGAAGCTACTTCCGCTGCTGCTGCTGCCGTGAGTGCCTCAGCAGCTCCAACTGTGTCTTCCAAACCTGCCAAGGGCAAAGGTGATGGTAAGAGAGAGGTTGCCATGTGGCTTCTCAATGCCCAAGGTGATGATGATGAGTATAGCATGCAAAATATCGACAGCGATGTGGGAGATGAGGTCGACAACGATACGCTAAGATTAGAGGCAATGTACCATGAGGGAGAGGGCGAATTTGACGACGGAATGGATACTCCTATTTAGCAAAGTATGTGAATGAACGGACATTGTGATAGCGTGGTGAATAGCGAGCCGTTATAACAGGAGATGGTGAATACACAGACATTGTGGTGTATGTTTTAACAAAAAGTGACTCTATTAGGATATCGTAAGCTATATAAACTCCGACTGTTATCTACATATACATATACATCTCTACATATGTATACCAATGCGTATATATATATATACACGCATGAAACCACGGTTGCGTAAGTGCTCCTTATCACAGCAACCTCATCTCTCTTAGCCTCTCGCAACTTGGGAGCCTCAAGCTCTCAGCATACTTGAGTTTTTCACTATCGACGAAGAACCAGCCGTAACTGTCCTCGATCATCCTGTTGCGCTGTTGCTCCTCCCTATGGCACTTCATCTTCATATCATTCACGTAATGCGTCTCCACTCTGGAGTCCAAATTCCTCAGCTTCTTTGGGTTCTCCCCGTAGGACTTGAGGCTCTGCTGGCTTATATAATATGGAATGTGGTGCACAGGTGTGGTACGCTCAACAGGCAGAGACGGCTGAGAGCTGAAGGAGAACTTGGGAAGGGAAGTGGAAGAGTCGCTGCCTGAAAACAGGTTACTGATCAGTGGGACCAAAATCACCAGCAACAACGGCAGTAACTGCTTGATGGTGTCGAAGAAGTTGAGCTCCGGGGTGGCAGCTCCGTTGGGAGGCTGGCCGGCTCCTCCTGCGGCGCCGGCACGTGATCCTGCTGGGTGGCCTCTTCTCCTAAAGGCTTGGGCGCCTGGCCCACCGAACTGGAAGGTGAAGCCGTTGTTGCCCGGCCCGCCAAAAGCAAAGTTCTGGCCACCTCCCATGCTGTTGCCAAAGATGAAGTTGAGAATATCGTCGTCGAACATCATATTGGGCTGGCCACCAGCCCTTGCAAATGGGAAACCTCCACCCATACCACCTGCGGAGGGGAACCCGGCAGAGGCGCCCGCACCACCGCCGCCTCCACCGCCTCCTCTGGAGTCAGGATCCACGCCCGTCTGATCGTATATCCTCTTTTTGTTGTCATCGGCCAGGACCTCGAATGCTTTGGCCAGTTTCTTGAACGCCTCTGCGGACTGTGGGTGTTTGTTCTTATCTGGATGTAGCTTGATGGCTAGTTTTCTGTACGATTTCTTTATGTCTATATCTGAAGCTGAACGCTCAATGTGAAGAATCCGGTAGTAGTCTGTCTTTTCGATCGAGAGGATTTTCCGGACAATCTCCTCCTGGTCTTTGGTGTATTCCTTCTCCGACATTGTGGTATTGTGATGGTTTGAAGAATCAGCAGAGAGGATGAAAAGTTGTTGCAGGCGAAATCAAGCGCGCCCCGTTTGTCTGAGTGATGTCTCTCAAGTGTTGCGGGAGTGTCTCGTAATAAAAGTGGATCAATAACTGTGCGTCTCAATCTGGCAAAAACCCTTCTTAGATGCCCTTAATAAACCTAGATAGTAGATAGTAGATAGCAGGGTGCTCAACTATCGCCTAATCGAACCCCAGCAACACAGATATAACGGATATCAGAATATCGATAGAGATATCAAAAATATCTCGCCAGATGTCTATCTATACACACAACCACACCTCCTCTTACACTTCCACCTCTCCACCCCATCCATCGTTTTTCACTCTGCTCTCTCGCATTTTTGGCTGATCTCCCTCCGCCATCGCCTGTGCCCTCCCCTCTGCCAACTCGTCCCCAACCTCTGCGCTGCCCCCAACCTCTGCGCTGCTCCCAACGCTCTCCGGCCGGGGCGTCCTTCGCTGTCGTATCTGCAGGCGTAGTCCGCTATCAGGAATCGATTGGCAGGGCGTGGAAGCTCGAAAGGCTGGAAGGAGAGCCGTGGTTTATGGGGCAGATAGTGCAGAAGATTACATGTGAATACATGGAAGATGGGAAGGATTGGAAGGATTAGATATGTAAGAGGCTACTTGTGATTGGGGGTTGTGTATATATCAGAGTTGTGTAGTGGATTAGAGCATTATTGGATCGGTGCATTCATGGAGCAGATTAATGGATCGATAGCTCAATGGGCAATCGATCAATCTATTAGTAAAGTAGATGCTACCGAGCGATAAGTTAAAGGTGCAAGATATATGGAGAATGAACAGAGCAGAGGTGTGATGGGTGATCTATGTCCCACCACATCAATATATATTAATCAGTGAGTGGCAGTGGTACGTGGCACCTCGGTACTTGGAGAGCCAGCAGGAACCAGCGGGTTCACCTTAGCCGAAACAGCAGTCCTGCAGTAGCTTAGAAGCCGAGAACGTTAAGCTGCATGGGTGCGTAGATCAGATAGCCAGGGTCATAAGGAAGAGCACTATAGAATGTGATATCCGCCTGAGAATTTTCTGCGGCGGTGTGTGATCTTGCCTGCTGGCCTTTATTTCAATTATTCGTTTATTCCATTTCGTTGCGCTATATTTTCCCTGGGATGCTGCCTCCTAACATTCTTCCGCCTCGCCATATGATTCCTCCGCCCTCCACTATGATAGCGCCGTGTGCAGACATGACCAATACGAGGTGATGGATACGAGGATCACGAAGATACCTAATCCCTCTTGTTAAGCTATGAATGACGAGGATGTGCATTTAAATCATAGAGTAGTGTGGCTGCTGCCCATGGCTGGAATCCTCGGATTGATGGACAAATAGATGAGTGGAATCAATTACACCTTGTCGACTGTTGGTGGAGTTGGCCAAGGTACCACACCCCCCGGGAGCATTAGAGTAATACAGAACATAATCATCAGTATATCTCATTACGTATATAAAGCAAAACCGTTCCCACACTCCAAATAACCATGAAATCCATCTGCTTCAGAGGACAGATTCCTTCTTGAATATCTGGCCCCTCACAAACTCCAGCCCCTCACCGGCGTAACTGGTGGCAGCAGACACCTCGACGAGACCATCCTCTTCCACGGAGCCACCGTTCTGTTTCACCCATTTCGTACACCTGGTCAAGTAGTGGAGACGGGCAGTCTCCGGTGTGTCGTTCTTGGCTCCGGGGGCGTTCTTCAAGGGCGAAAACTCATCAACTCGATCAACTTCCATACATCCAAACTTCTCGAGCTCAACAGAGGGGAACACGTCAAAGATGAACTGCTCCAGCTTCACACCGTTTGGCTCTTCTGGCTTGGTGCTCTGGCCGGTAGCTGGGTCAAACACCGCAATCTTCTTCTTGGCAATGTGGAAGGGCAAAAACTCCTGCGATGAGGTCCACACAGGGATCATCCTCTCCAGAATATCCACGTTGTAGTAGTGGTTGACGATATTGGCAGCCCGCAGGTAGAGCTTGCCATCTGCATCCAGCTTCTCGGAGAGCTCCTTGGAGATCTCAGAGTACTCGATGACGCATGGCGCATTCTTCTCGACATCCAGCACGATCAGACCAACGCTCTCGGAGGCATTTCTCTTGCGCACCACCTTGGTGGCAATCTCATACTGATTCTTGGCAGCCCATCCAAGGAAAACGGGGTCCGCAACCTTGACCAGTGCATTGTCCACACAGTACATGTGGATGTGCTGAATTCCTCTCCTCTTGAAGTCGTCCAGAAGGTTGTGCTCTGCGATGGCCTTGTACAAGCCACCGTTGCCGTCAGGGGACTCTGTGATCGAGGAAGGCGAAGACATGAGCACCTTCGAGCCATCCATGGAAAAGGCAGGCAGGGTGCCCTGGTTGAAGAAGACAACGTTCTCCTGTGCCAGGCCAAAGTAGTTGTTCTCTGCAAAGTACTCCTCGATGGCCCTTCTGGTTGGTGCGCTCGTCATGATGTACCATACCAAACAGCTGTTGTGATTGCCGTACTTTGCATTTGCCAGCTTCTCGAGCTTGATGATACGCTCGGCCTGGAACTGGAACATCGACTTGTGGGATGGGATGCCAATGTCGTAGCATCCCTTGGGGTCCGAAGAGCCCAGGCGCGAGCCCTGGCCGCCAGACATGAGCAGGATGCCCACCTGCCTCTTGTTGATGAGGCTCAGGCCGAGCTCCTCCCACTCCTTCGCGTCTGCCATCTGTTCCTCGGTGAGATCCATCAGAGTGGTGAAGGATGAGGCCGGCAGAGGCTCAACTTTGCCCTTCGACGAGCAGCTGTTCCGGCTATACCTGATGGCCTGTTGAACAGTGGCAACAAGCGACTCTGCGTTGGGGTACTTGGAGAGCTGTCTCAGCAGCGACTCCTGCTCCTCAACCGACAGCTTGTCCCAGTGGGAGAAGAGCTGCTCTTGCCCAGCAGCAACGAACTGGTCCTTCACGGGAAATGATTGTGTCATGTGTAGTTGTGTGTGTAAAACGAGAATCTGGTTGTTTTTTGTTTTTTTGTTATAACAATGTACACTGTGTTAGTGTATCAGGAGTGTAATATGTGGTGGATAGTGAGTGACACGCGATGAACACAACGACGTGATTCGGCACCAGATCAAAGATGTATGTATGAACACCACCCGGCTTAAATGGCTTTAAAAATATATGACACGCCTCAAAGGTGTGAGTGTCGACAACCTCGGTCCGTGTTATATATATGTATGTGTGACTTTCTAAAAACAGCACCAGAACACAACACCTTCCCTTCTGCTACAAATTCACGTCAACCCTTCCCAGGCAGGTTATATATAGATCACCCCTACACGTCTCGGCACACAAATCTCATCGTGTCTCGCAGGAGTCCAGGCGCCCCTTCGCATATTATTCTGCAGAATTTACATAGCGGTTTCCCCTGTCTGGTGGAACAGGGCCATGTTCCCATGCATAAAGTATGATCTGGCGTTGGTGAGCGACCCAAAACGGATAAACCTAAACAGAGGAAATTAGGAGGCAGGCAACGACGGGGAGTGCCTGATGGGTATATTTGGATAAGCTCTGGTTACTTGAAATAAGCCATGGACATTGATTTTATATATAGAATGACACTAAATATATTTTGGTGTTTATACAAACTATGGATACTTTGGCTATATAAGCTTTGACTATATATTCTTTGACTAGACTTGGATCCTGTATATAAATATAACTACACATATATACACTGTAGATACTTCGATAATATATATCACGACTATATATTTTGAGACCTTCTTTATACTTTGTGTGCTGATAATCAATTTATATTCACACTCAGCCAGTTTGTATTATTTTTGCTTCAACATCCCACACGCTCTATATATTTTATAGCCAGAGAGAACTTTTCAATTGCCTATATAGTGAAATGGCACAGGTGCCTGGATATATGGGCATGGTAGGAGTTGAACACTATATCTTAAGCTCAGAGGCAAGGCTAACTACTCCTTGGGCTCGTATGCTGGTGAATCCTCTACCTCTGCTGGAGGTGCTGATGGAGCGGTAGATGTTGCCTTCCCTGCCGGATCGTCATGTGGGGAATCCTGACTTGGCTCGGGAGCAACAGAATTATCATCACTCTCTCGCTTAGACTCATCTCCGTCTGCACTTTCAACCTCCACATTTTCGTTCTGCACTTGCTCCCTCTCCTCCTTCTCCCTCTCCTCTTTTTCCTTCTCCTCTTTTTCCTTCTCCTCCTTTTCCTTCTCCTCCTTCTCCTCTTGGGCCTGTTTCTTCTTCTGTTCTGCAATCTCAGCCTGTCGCTTCTGGTCCTCCTGGATCAGCTCGGGGTTGAACAACCCATCAAGACCCACTCTCTCGTTGACCTGGCCAAATTTCACCCACAGTCCAACATTGCGCGCTAACCTCAACCCCTTCCAATTGATGTTTATCTTCCGCTCGTCAGAGGCAGGGGATGGCGTATCTCCCTCCAACTGCTTGATCTTGTAGAGCTCCATCATGTAATCATCTATCCTGTCCCGATCAGACACATCCTGTGCGTCGCGCTTGAGCAGATCCAAACCAGTAGGCACCTGCCATGTTTTTGAGAGCTTGGGGGTTCCCATCTTGTGCCAGTACGGCTTCGGGAACCCACTGTTTTGATACTGGTAGTCCAAAACATCAGAAACCTTCTCCTCAGGTAATGACGCAACATCCGGCAGCTCCGCCAGCGAAAACGACCGCAGCTTCCACTCTCTCCAGATTGACTCAGTCGAATCGCAGAGAGATACCAACAGATAGCCAAAGTCCTTGTCACACGACCTGTAGTGAGAACTGATTTCCCGTTTGAGGGTTCTGAATGCATTCACAAGGCCCCGATCGCTGATGGTGGCAGGATACTTGTGGCTGCTTACTTTCAGCTCGGCAACCTGCTCCCTCACATCCTCATCAGACAGGTTGGCAAAGAACTGACACATGATATACAGCTGGCACATGATCATCTGCCTGAACTTGAAACCTTTGATCTGCTCGGCAAACAGCTCTGGAGCCACCAGCCAACTGCACTCATACAGCTTGTGCTTGTATGTATCCAACAACTCTTCGATCTCTTCGGGCGTTCTTTTGGTATCCACGCGTTTGATATATGGATCCTTCTTATCGGGTATATCATCACCTCCATCCCTGTCCATCTGCACAAGGATCGTAAACACATCATTCATCGAATCAAAACAACGTGTCATGAGATCACGGTCTCGTAGCGGGATCCTTACCCTCTCTCTCTGACTCGACCTGAACGCCCTCCTCGACCTGTTGAAGTCTTGAACTGCCCTGAATGGGTCGTTGAAGTACCCTTGCAGAGTGAAGAACTGTTCGTACAACGTCAGAACATCACCCGAGACAACACCACTAGGAGCAGCGTTGCTATTCCTTCCATCTCTGCCATCCCACCTGCCACCCCTGCCCCCTGCCACAGAGTTCTTACCTTTGATGGCATCCACAAACACTTTGCTCTTGGCCAGCTGCTTGGTGTACAGACCGTCAAAAGAATTCACCCCCCACTCCTTGTTCATGAGGATCTTATCGCTGATGGAAAAACTGTCAAAGATAAAGTTGCGCAACTGCCCTGCAATCTCCTCGTTCTCTCCGATGTTCCTGAACAATCTAGGGAGCAGGTTATTGCCAAGCTGCAGGAGCAACGACCCGGGCTTGAGCTTGCCCTCGAGGTTCTGATTGTGGTTCAATATCAGTCGTCTCCTTTTGTTACCGGGTGAATTTGAAAGGATCACGCGGCCAAACCGCTTAACAATAAACGAAACCGAACATTGGTTCATCGTGTTGAGAATCAGCTCCATCGGAAGAGACTTCTGTTGTGCTGGATCTTTCTGTGCAGCCCTGATCGACAGATCCAGAAGCACCAGCACCTGCTTCAGCAGTTTATCTTCACTAGACTCTTGTAGTTGTTCGTTTGGAGTTGTCACACGAGCCTGTGGATCCTCTTCGGGATTCACCTTGTGCCGTAGCAGGTCCTCGTTCTCCTCTGCGGTTTTTTGTCTTTTGCGTTTGGGTTGCTCCTCGGGGTCCTCGTCGTCGGGAAATTCGGCCTTCACGTGCTTAGCCATTGAGCGGTTTGCCTCGGGTTGCGAATCATCTTTGCTCTGCGCCTCGTGCTTTAGCAGGTACTGTTTCTCATAGTGCTCTGAGATGAACGTTGAAGCCACACTCAGCACGCTCGTGGACACCACCAATGACTTCTCGGACTCTGCAGCTTGTAACTCATCTGTTTCAAATAGCTGTGTGTATGCATTTTCCAACTTTTCATCCTCCTCCCATATGGGCCATTCCTTCAATGCATCTATATCCTCTCCATCTGCAAGCTGCCCCACCACGACAATCAACTGCTCTATCACCCTCTCTGCTAGGGCATTGATGTGAGTCATTGTACACGAAAGCGAGGGAATTATATTGTGCAATGAACACAATCTTTTTTATCTCCTTTGAGAAATACCGATCAATCACCACAGTCTCTATTGCTCCTTAACATCACAACACCGCGTACAATCTACTCTCTCTCTCCATACATAATATGCGGCCATGCTGGTGAGTACACGACTCGATGAGTGAAAAATTGGGCATCTCGCTGCATTAGGGCATGCAGATAGAATAAGAATAAGTATATCAATAATATGATGGATAGTGGTGGTAGTATAAGTGTCTCATTTTCTCGACAGTATAAGTTCTCGCTTTGACATTGGTGACACTATTTGTGAAGGAGTGGAGTCCAGCCACGAAGTCACACAGAACAACCTCACTGTACCCAGCATGCATACATAATGGCATCATATGCCCATAGAGTCATATCAAAGAGGTGTTTGCACCTGAGGCGATCGGGCCGCACAGGCAATCTTGCGGGAAACATACACTTTGTGGTAAACAGTGCAAGTCCTAATCCAATACTGGGGGCTCTCAACTGTGGCAACCGTTCCCTTAGATCTTTCAGTGTCTCCCCATGGAGACCGAATTCTGCTGCCACCAGAGAAGGAGGAGAGGATGAGGCACCCAAGGCAGGTGCAAACAGCGTATTCGACCAGAGCAAGGAAACTGGCAGCTCATCATCAGCCAGCATAGCGAACTACACAAGAATTCCAGAGGCAACTGAAGAAAGTTCACTCGCGGACTCCCTGCCCTCTGGTGAAGAAAAGGATGCCTTCCCGTGGGAGGACTTACTAAAGGACACGACAGCAGAGCAGCAGCCCCACGAGGCAGAGGAATCACCCGTTCAAGAACAAGAAAAAGGAAGAAATACCGATTCCCTTACCCCATCGTTCACATATGACCTATCCCCAACTTCACCAGCAAACAGCAACAAAAAGGACGGTTTCATCATATTGAACGCTCGTCAGTCCAACTTGATCAGGAAGTCGACACCCTTTGATAAGCTCAATTTGCCTTTATCCATTAACCTGCTAGACTTTGAGAGGCAGAAGGAGAGGTTGAGATCTTTCAAGCCTGCATCTTCCGATGGCTCCCTGATTGATAGCATAGGCAAGATAAGACCAGCAGAAAAGAAACTCTCGCTCAAGAGATACGACCAGATAAAGTCCGATCTGCACAGTGCATACACCACGCGGCAGCTCAGAGAGTACCTCTTGCAGAGCATCCAAGAATCTCCGGATATCAGAATAACAAGAGGCAAAGCCCTCAAAGCCACCAAGAAGACGATAGTAAGTCTCATCATGAACGATGTTTGGGAACTTGAACGGTCGACTGATGTTGCGGCAGAGAAAGATCTCATCGTTGAGTCAACTATGGTGCTAGCCAATTCTAGAGAGCTCTTTCTGCTGCTTTCGGCTAGGGGCTCGCTCATTTATAGCTGGACTCGTTTGGGAGTCAAGGTAATGATCCATGCGGCTGAGAGAGAGGTCATTCTCAGAGGCTCACGAGGTATCTTGGATTACATCCAAGTTAGCTGGAATAATATTCTTAACCAGACAGTTAACAGCGAGCTGAGTTTATTGGGTATCGGCAAGATGTTTGAGCGTCAAGGAAGAACGCTGCCCATCCGTCCCTTGCAGGCGGTAAGTGAAGTATACTTTGATAAGATTAATGAGAAGGAGGAAAACTTCTTGTTGTCTTCGCTGTCCATGGGAAGAATCAACATGGCAAAGAAGCTATTGGTGGCTGCAGGTGAGTTCAACCCACATTCCACTGAAAAGCTTCAAAGCACCGTTAAGTCCAAGGATTCTGATGAGCTGATGACGATGGAGAGTCCATTTGTCGATAGCGCATCCCTGCCTTGGTATCTGAGAGAGAGACCAAAAGGTGAAGAACTCTACAGGGTGAGACAGATAACACGGAAAGTGCCCGAGGAGCACGTAATGGATGAGTCCCTCTTCTCCTACTTGGGAGCCAACGTTGAACCGGACAAGTTGCTCGATGAGGTGAAGGAGCTAGACGAGGCCATTCATGAGCAAGAGGGCAAGGATCAAAAGCTCAGCGGACTCTTTGAACACAACGAGAGTGCAGAACTCATTAGCGAAAATGTAACCGAGGATGTTGAGGCGCTCTTGGAGGAGGTTTCATTGGATGAAGAAGAGGAGAAGAACCTTTCCATAGAGCAATCAGCAGCAGCAGCAGAAGCAATAGGCACAGTGACCACAGCAAATAGTTTGGCTGTTTCCCTCCCCACGGAGGAGATATATGCTGAGTTATCTGACGTTGTGCTGCCGACTGGTCTCTGCTCTGCTTTGCCAGAGGATCAATGGCAAGCACCCATTTATTCTGTGTCGTTTGGCTCAGTTCTATTCGAGCCAAAGAACGACTTACCTAGGTCCAAGGGACAGGACCAACTGCCTTCTGCCCACTTCTTCCACAGCCATGTCTCCACGATTAACAAGGCTGTTTCGGACCTTCAAGTATTGGATGAGGTTCCCGAAGGTATGACGTCCAGCCATGCGTTCTCCCAATACGTTCAACTGAAGTTCAGCCCGGATCCCTACAGCAATCTGGATGATTTTGAGAAGTACCCCCCTGTAGAGTTTTGGTTTGATGTGGGTGTTGAAGATGGTGCACGCAAGATTGATGTGTCTTCGTTGAGGGTTGTTGCCAGTGAGGTTGAAAAGTCTGTCACGTGCCAAATACCACAGGCAACGGCCGATCTCAAGTTCACTGCATCTGTGAATAGTGAGTTGATCCCTTCGTATGAGAGCACTGGTGATGATTGGTTACAGGGCCAGCCAGGTATAAGGGAGTTCTTGCAGAAGAGTAATCTATCGGTTGATGGGGGCTCTGCAAGGAATCGTCGTGGGATGAGATTTATGGACGGTGTGGATATCCAGGTTGGAGACAAAACGGTCAGATATCTCTACGTCGACATCAGAGAGAGGAAACAGATCGACCTCTCCTTGGGTGGAAGAATTTTGCAGTACTCTGTGGTTGATGGAGGGTCTCTCTCAGGTAAGCAAGTGGAAGCTGTGCTCTTAGGTGACCTTGAGGAGGACATGACGCAAGACAAGTTTAACGATCTGGCCAATGGGGCTGTAGAACTGCTGAAGGTATTATAGAGTGTGCATAGTTGTCTACTTGTATATAGAAGTGAAGTATCAAAATGGGTCATTGAGGTTTAAGAAGGGTATTTCGTCCTTATACGTAAATCTGTGCTGCCTGCAAAGGGTCCATGATGTACGCTGCAGGACGCTACGAGAGATGCGCTGCCATTGCAGCCGTTGCCTCGTCGGTGGTGGACATGCTGGGACGTGATGCTTTCATTAAGAAATCGTTCATGTTAGACAGCACCTCCGGCAGCCCAGCACCTACTAGCGCAGCACCTACCACCACACTCCACTACAGGGCCTCCTCTCATCGCAATGCCTCCTGTAATTGCAATGCCCATCTTAAAAGCATCGATAGGTGTGTCAGCTCCATTTATGACTCTTCTCTGAACCCCGCCAACCTCTCCTTGGCTCCTATTGCCCCTTTCGTCATCCAACAAATGGCAACCTAACACCACTCGGCCTACCACTCGGCCCACCATCACTCGGCCTAGCCTGTGTCAAACTCAAACTAATCCCCACACCACACCGGACTCCTACCATCCTGATCCCCATCCAAAGCCCATCTGATGTTTCCTCTTCTCCAACGTGTACCCACCACGTTCTGCCCTTCTGTCCGCTCATCCAAAAGAAGGTGATGGAAACCAACCAAGACAACTTGGCCTCTGCAGGTAGGTAGGTACGTGCCCCTGCGGTGGGCACACTCTGTGGAGGAGCCCCATGGACTTGCAACTTCCCCCCCCCTCTAACCCCTGTGGAGTGCGTGGATGGACAGATTTTCGCCGCCTGCAGCAAGTGGCGGCAGTCGTGCTGGTGCTAATTCTGCCAGAAGAGTGCCTAATGTTGCCGGCATCGTGGTGAATACCCATGGAAAACGTCGAGGACAGCGGAAAAGGTTATAAAAAGGCGCATCGCCCGGGTGTGGGTCACGAATTGAGTTTAAGGAGAAGGAATTGATTAACGACTAGTTCACCAATCGCAAAACCCACCTCTTTTTCCAAGATGACCAAGACCTTCTTTGACATTTCTGCTGACGGTAAGTGAAAGAGGTGCCTCTGGAGTCCGTCTGGAGTGCCTGTGTGGAGCCCATTCCTATGCATATATACATACAATTTGGTGGATAATTGGTTCACGATAGGACCCAATGACCTGTTTGGTGGATCAATGAATCAGTTCAGATTACTAACACAACAATCTCAGGCAAGCCTCTCGGACGTATCGTCTTTGAGCTCTACTCCGATGTCCCAAAGACCACCGAGAACTTCAGAGCTCTCTGTACCGGTGAGAAGGGCTTCGGTTACAAGGGTTCCATCTTCCACAGAGTGATCCCACAGTTCATGCTCCAGGGTGGTGACTTTACCAGAGTAAGTATTCAGCGCCTCTGTTTTTAAAGCTGTGTATGTCCCATATTCTAACATCCTCCTGTAGTTCAACGGTACCGGTGGTAAGTCCATCTACGGTGAGAAGTTTGCCGACGAGAACTTCAGCCACAAGCACACCAAGCCAGGTCTCCTCTCCATGGCTAACGCTGGTCCAAACACCAACGGTTCCCAGTTCTTCATCACCACCGTTGAGTGCCCATGGCTCGACGGCAAGCACGTTGTCTTTGGTGAGACCGTTGAGGGTTTCGACGTTGTCAAGAAGGTTGAGGCCCTTGGTTCCAACTCTGGTGCCGTCAGAGCCAAGGTCACCATTGACGACTGTGGTGAGCTCTAAGCCATTTCAGCTAAAGCTCTATCTGTCTTGATGGTAACTACTTGACTTTGTTGTTTAGTTAGAAAAAATTCAACGACTTTACTTGTTTTTGACTCGTTTATCTTTTTATTGAGCTTTCGTGTAGGCTGTCTACCTGTCTAGTGGTCATAGCGGTAGATCATTACTACTGTAACTTATAAATGCACCCATGAGAGGCCCTAAACACACATCTTCGGTCGTAGGCATAATCCAAGATCCATCACAGTACCATCGTGCCGTTCACTGCATTTCATCAACAGCCAACTAGCCAAGCGCCTAAGCTGATGTAGTTGTACGTCTACTATTCAGTGGTGTGCGATACGCACCCCCTTCATATACTTTGCGATGCACTTTGTTTCTCATTCCACCTTACAAGCTTTATGTTCACACTTTACGGCACCCTCTACCGTATTCCACCTACCACCCTACTAAACCACTCTACTCCATCTACTCCATCCCCCTGCCGCTCTCTGAATACACACCTGGCCGTCTTCATTCCATCTCCTGGAATCCTCCTCCCATCTCCTGGAATCCTCCTCCCATCTCCTGGAAACCTCCTCCCATCCATTGTTATATTGCTCTGAATCACTCACAAGAAACCTGACCCATGCTGCCTTCCCCACCAACCAGGCATCTCGCATGGTTACGTCAGTGCACATCAGGCGGAAGGGCGCAGCTCTCCTTCTCCGTTGCCCAGCAAAGGCGCATCTCCTCGCAGGAGCGCATGGCAAAAGAGGTAGCTCATCGGCTTCTGCGGCGAAAAATACCCGGGGATCAAGTGATTAAGTATGGGGGGCAGGGTGATGAGGCATGCAGAGAGAGGCGGATGGGGCATGTTAGGAGGGAAGGCAGGCTGAGTAGAAATGGAAGGGAAGGATAAAGTGTGGTGATTTTGGTTTTCATGGTTGTGTTTTTGTTCTTTTTTCTGGAGTTATTTTGTGCTTGTTGTTGTAATTCTCCAGCGTTGAACTGGTTTTGTCGTCTATTTCAATGTGTATTTGCCTGGTGAATACCCACAGTTAAGACAGGTGACAGAGGTGATACTTAACAGTTACAAGTTCAATGCGGTCAAGAGCAAGTACCAGTGGCAGCATCCGTGATCGGATCGGCAACATATCATTGTATGACATCAGGCAGGCGGCGAGGAAGGCACAGAATGGTGAGTGCATAACTATGTTTCTAGACTTGTATATATATATATATATGGTTAAAACCTCCACTAACTCTTCAAGCTCTTTCGGGATACACGGATCTTGAAAACCTCATCAGAGATGCAACAAATACAGATGCCTGGGGTCCCACATCGGCCCAGGAGAGTGAAATTTCACACTACATCCTTGGAAGTGTTTCAGACATCGCAGCCACAAGCATATCCTACAACGACCACGACACTTATACATCAGACAACAGAGGCAGTGTGGGCAGTGGCAGCAGCATTAGCGGCAACTACTATGACTCTGCAGGCTGGGGTGACTATGACGACACTCATGGAAGATCCATCACCTCAGACGTCAGCCACAGTTCCAATGAAATCGTTGTACAGTCGATCCAGTTCATCTTCAAAAGGATATGCGAGTATGCAGATATCCAAATTCCCGCTTCTCTCTCCGTTATAGCTGGACGTCCCGTAGATAGACGCAACCCGCAGAGCCAGGGTCTACTCACCATGTTGAAGAAAGGAGTTTTGACTGCAGGTGTTGAGCACCGAATCGTGGTGAAGTCTCTCCAGTTGCTGGAATACCTGCTGATTAACTGCTATATTCAAGATGAAACAGAGCAGGGAGAGAAGCCACACTATACATTTGACATCAAGAATGAGATTGCAAACTATGAGGAGATACTGAGACGGCTCAGGGACGAGTACCGTTGTACCTCTTCTTCGGATAACCAGCCAGCGCTTCATACAAAGCTTATCAGAGAGAAGGCAAACAGACTCTTGGAGTTGCTTAGGGACGAGCAATCAATGTCGGATCTCACAGTCAGCCTGCCACTAGATATTGTGAGAGGTAGACTTCACTCCGCGCAGGCAAGGATCGCGGGTCATGAACCTAGCGAAAATGTTTTTTATGACCCATCTTCATACAATACGACCCAAAGTTCAAGGAAATCATCCGTGAATTCTGCTATTGCAAATATCTCGGGTTCAATTAGCTCCATCTCAGGTTTGGCAGGTGGTGTAGCCGCCGCAGCTGTAGCCGGCCATAGGCGCTCCTCCAGTGGTATGTTTGGATCTATCAGTTCCACCAAAGGGTTGAGAATAGAGGATGATGATCCCACTTTGCTTGCAACACCCAACCGCACTTACGAGGATTACCGCAAGAATCTGATGGGTGGCAGCAGCTATGATGCCCCCAACCGGTATGATAAACCTATTGAGCCCTCACCGAATGTTCAGGTTACTGGAAAAGATCTCATCTCTGATGAAGCTGATGATGAGTTTGGTGACTTTGAGGGTGCCACCGCAACTGGAATCGACAGCGTCCCACCTCCAGTTACTCCATTCCCAACGCCTAGAGATTCACTTTCAACTGGCCACGAGCCATTCAGCGGGATGTCGCCTTCCTCCCCTGTGTTGAATTTAACTTCCTCTCAAAACAGAGGAAACAATTATACTTCTGGCCAGCTTTTCGGAGTGTCCAACACAGGCCTGCCCATTTCTGGTGACTCCTCCGCGGCTCAGTCCCAATATCCAATCCCTTCCCATGAAAGTTCGCAAATAAACGTTAGAAGTGGGATCACGAAGCAGGATGCATTTGCTGATTTGTTCAAACAGGTGAAGGCCGGCAAAACTTGAAGTCTGAGTTCTCTGCTGTGTTTTTTGTGCGTGTCTGTGTGTGTGTGTTTGTGCAATCTCTCGCGTGGATTGAGACCGATATAAATTTATATACATGCTAATCTTTTATTCGATCAACATGCTATCCAATGCAATGACATCGCCCATTCATAAAAGCTCATACACACGGTTCCACTATATCTCTAGTTTCTGTGTACCCTTTCTAATCTTATCAATATCAACATCCCCCTCGGCCTCTCCCTCCACATCGCCGTCCGCCCCAACACCAGCCAGACCCCTTTCAAATATCTCTTTGCCTGACAACTTTCCCTGGTGTGCCAAGCGTTCTCTTTCCGCTATACGATCTTCGATACCTGTTTCTTTCCTGAACTTTTGCCTCCACTCCAAGAAGTTTTCCTTCGTCACCTTGGTACCGTTGAACTTCTTTTGCTCTTCCATTTCCCTCTTGTGTAGTTCTTCATCGTGTCTTTTCTGCGCCTCTTCTACCTTCTCAACAAATAGCTGTTCTGCCGAGTCTTTGAGGGAGGAGGCCAAAGTGAAGATACTCGGCATGCCTATGTTCTCCTCTGCTTCGTCTATGAGTTTATGCAGTAGTGTCTTTAGGTCGTCGTCGTCGAAATAGATGTTCTCTCCCAGGTGAAGTGCTGCCCCGAGGTTCTCGTCATCATCGTCATCGTCGTCGTCATCATCTTCATCATAATCGTCTTCCTCCTCTTCCTCGTCACTGTCTAACGCCTCTCCAATACCAACTTCCAGTTCAGGCGCAACCTCGGGGTACAGTTCCGGGTATTTCACGTGTAGCAAAATTCGATGTTTCCTTTCTGTGTCTGTCTCTAGCAACAAGTTTATCGTGAACTCGGTATCACTTATCCGGCTCAGCTCATCGGGGTAGATCGACTCGAGAATTTCAATCTCCTGTGCTTGCTCTTCCTGTGGATCCATGGTGTATATGCTATTTCTTTCAAACGCGGTTTTCTATGCTGGATCTGTTGGTCTCAACCAATAGTCATGTATTATATTTAACAACCAAATTGTATATCCAATTCCGTAAATCTGTCGATTTATTTCCTTTCTCCACTTGACCCCACTAGCGTCACGACGGTACTCTTAAACATTTTTCAAAGGGCCTCTCTGCCAAAACGAACAGATCAGTTCCGAGGTGTGTATCCCATACTAAATTGCATCTGAGCATGCCAATTCCGAGGGTGCCCGAAAAATAATTTATCGATGCAGGGCTGTTCCTGAGAGATAGTGTATAGAATAGACTTTTTTGGATCATACGTTTATATTCTTGGGACGAAAGAAAGTCCAAGCTAGCCGGACCTCCTAATAATACAAACATCATCAGAACATGTCACTGGAAACACAACCGGACCAGAAGCTGAAGGAGCTTACCGTTCAGGCAGCTGCATTGTTGGCTACTTCCCAGCCTGACCAGGCCCTTGCCTTGCTGCAACCACATCTTCAAACCTACTCACAATCTCCACTGTTCCTCCAGGCATTCGGAGAGGCTCTGTTGGAGGCGTCAGACTTAGAAACAGCATATGAGGTATTGATGGCTGCCTGTGAGCTGGATCCAGAAGCTCTTCTAGGGGCAGAAAAGTTTCTCTACTTGGGCCAGATCATTGGTGGTGAGGACGGCCTTAAGAGCTTGGATATTGGAGTCAACAGGTTGATATACCAGGCCAATGTGGTGGGTAGTGCTGCAAATGATCCTGCATATGCTTCCAGTGAGGAAGACAAGGCTGTCTTGGAGCAATTGAGCGGTGCCTACTCATCGTTTGCCTCCGCTAGGAAGTACCTCCTCAAGAAAGCCAACCAGGGGATTTTTGCGGAGATTGAGATCTGGATGACGGATCTCTGTATGGAACCTAACGCGGAAGCACAATGTGAAACGTTAGTGAATAGGTCGTTGGAGATGGACTCTTCGAACCCAGAGTCGTGGTCCACTCTGGCTAGCATACGTATCTCCCAGCAGAGAGATTCAGAGGCCGCAGAGGCTATCACCAAGGCATGGCAGTTATTCGAGAGCAAGAAGGAAGCCCTAGAGACGGCAGCCAACAAATACATTGAAAATGCAGAGTCCTCCGAGGCCAATAACTCACAACTCGAAGATGACGAGGATGCCACCGAGACAAACCAGGAATACATCGAGCTGATCCAACCCCTTGTCACCTTGTGTAAATACGCCATAGAACTGGGACTGTTCGAGCTTGGTGCTGCTGTGGCCTCCGCTGTTCAGGACATAAACGAGCAGTCAGTGGAGAGCTTCTACCTGGAAGGTTTTGCAAACTACCTCACTGCCAAAAGAATCCAGCACGGTGTAGCCGAAGCGGATGCCAAACAGGTGAGCCAAAACTTTGAAGCCTTCCCCTTGAGCATCAAGGTTGGCGATGGTGATCAGTCAAAGCACTTTATCACAGAGGCCCGTACCGCTTTATCCAACGCCTTCAAGTTGTTGCAGGTAGATAGTATTGTCGAAGACACCGATCCCGAGATTGCTCATCAAGTTCAGAACTTGCTAAATGAGGTTGGTGGGTTCATGCACAAGGTTAAGATAAACGACGATATCAATGAGGATAACTGGGAAGACGAGCTTGACCTGGAGGAGGATTAGCCCGGTAATGGAAGCATATGTATATTAGAAATTCGAGAAAAAAGGAAGTTTAGATGATAGTGTATGTACACTCTACGCTAGTTTGGTTTTTTTTTTATAGTAGTTACATTAAGATCTATCAATGGGCCGAGTAGTAAAAAAGAGGCCATTTCTCGGGGAACGAGCAATGCGCAGAAAAAAAGAGAGGAGAGAGAAAAAGATGCCTATCCATCGCATGGATGTAATTAAATAACGCCAGAAAATTCTGAATGGGCTTGAGATTTTGAGGTTCATGCTATGCTCGTGGTCACTGAGCATCGTTTTTTATGTTTAATTTGTCGATTTGATGCGCCAACTCACCAGTCCCTTCCTCGTCCTGGAATTCCTCTTCGTCCACCCAATCACTGTCAACCTCCTCAACCTCTTCGCTGCGGTCGTTGTCGCTGTGATCTCTTAATATCTCAGGCAAAAATGGTCTTGCCTCTTCCTCCTCATGCTCTTCGTCTTCTTCTTCATACATCACCTGGACATACTCCTCGGGTATCAGTCCAGTCTCGCCCGAGGCAGGGTCATAAGCGACCAGCCAACCATGCCCGTACTTGTAATTAATTATTATATTTTGGCCCTCTACAAGCTCTAGTTCATTATCGTTTTCAGGCATGAAAGGGTACAAGGCAACAGCCCTACACCGCTCGTGGTACTCCTCATCATTGCGGGCACCCACACTGAGTGGTTCGCTATCGTCGTCGTGGACCCATGGTGGTGGGTAGTCACCCTCGTAGTCGTTTGAGTATCTATATAGGTCACCCTTGAGCCTTTCGTCGTCATCGCTGTAGAGATCATCGTCATCCTCGTCTTCCAGATCCGGTAGAACCCCATGGTGCATGGGGTCGGACGCGGCGTATGCAAAGTCCTTGATTGATATGTGGGCGATGTTAAATTCTGAGTACAGAGGCGTGGATATCTCCTTGCCCAAGGGTATATTGGTGGATATTTCCAGCTCGGCGAGCTCTGGGGGTGATCCAGAAACCGTCGAGTCGTACTGCGACACCATGCGGTGTGTTGAGGGGGTGTTTATTTGGTGTTCCTGTGTGAGTGACATTGTTGAAGATGTGTATGTATGGATCACCAGATCCTCAGGGAGTCTGGAATGTTCGGTTTGTGTGTGGTATTCCTAAACTTTGTAGGGGTGTGTGTGTGTGTGTGTGATACACCGTAGGAGTGAGCACCTCTCTCAGAGCGGAATGTGAAGAGATAGATGATCCTCGAAAAAGGAGAAAAAACCAATGCCCAAAATAATAAACTTTCTAAAATGGCAGCGTCATATATGCCACATCGACTGTTCTTTGTTTGCTTCAAAATGGTAAGTCCTCTGCCTGTTGGTGTGGGCTCTATTAATATCCACAATCGTAATTTTGGGAGATGCAATGTAGGCACTTGACGTCAGCCTGCCTGTCTCTCTCTCTGTCTCTCTACCTGCCCCTGTGTGTAGGAAGGCTCCCAGTAGTTAATTACGATGATCTCCGCTCCAAGCAGACGGTAGCAGCGTATGTGGTGGGCAGTGCGGGCTCTGCAGGAAAACGGCGCGCGCGCTGCGTTTGAAAAATTAGAACGGGAACTCAGTCAGAGTCTACGACAAGCACACCTCGGCTAACCAGAAGGAGACAAGACAGAAACACCTAGAGGAGTGCGGTGATGGAGTAAGTGATCTGGAGGTATTATAACCGTGGAATTGTGGTTCCGCAGGTGTTGTGGGCGTTGGCGAGATGAATGTCTGTGTGTAGCTGTGGCAGAGAGCACTGTCAATCGAGAGCCTATGGTGATGATTCAATGGCGTGCAGCTGTAAAAATAGCAGCATGTAACTAACTGTGTGTAATGTGAAGGATCTGTGTTATCTTAACCGTGAGAAGGGCATCGCACGATAAAGATGGCTTCCTCCCAGAATATATACGACGAAATATATCAGCGTAGTATAAGGGAGTATGGTTATGGTATGATTAGAAATACACCATGTAGAGCACGCACAGTGAAGGTTTTAGAACGACAAGATTTGGCATTTCCTAGATCATGGAGGACCCAGCGCTAAATATATGTAAGCAAGATGGCGAACCCTTAATAGCATGCCGAAAATGAGACATAAACTCTCTCGCCTGTACTATTTTTACTATGGTGGCATCGCCTGGACTGTGTCACGGCTAAGGGTTTTCTGCTACGGCTCTGTTCCGGCACACCAAACGCACGGCTTGGACATGGAAATAAAAAAGCCGCGGCAAGGGTGCTGGTTGGCTCACATGAGATGAGCTCACTCATTTCATTGCAGCGAAGGATACACGTTGGATGTAAGGTAATGCATAGAGAGCAGGCTTTATCAAGTTACTTTGGAAAGGGTGCGTTGAAGAAACTTGGACGAAAGGAGGATCACGAACTACTGGAAAGGCTGTGTTCACGAAACCGCAATCTGGAGAATTCACAAAGAGCCCGAAAAAGAGGGGAGCAAGAAACGGAGTGTTGTGGCAGAGGTGAAGGTTTGATTCACAGCACAAATAGACGCAAGGACAGGAAAGAAGGGCTAGGTATTGTGCTTTTCGCTTGTGTTTTCGGCAAGTGGACTTCCAAGGACAAATGGAGCTTTGGTCACTTGCCAAAAAGTTGTCTGACACAGGGAAAGTGCAATATCAGCAAAAAAAAGAAAAATGCACCCTTGGGAGTGTTATTGGTGACTCTTTTTTGGGGGGGTCCAAGCCCCTCTCTCTCTCTGTCCCTCCTGTTACCCCTCCCTGCATATCACACCCGAGTGCTGCCCTTGACAAACCACAGCACCTTCCCATAGCACCACCTTGCCAAGAGATCAGCAACGCTGGGGCTGTTTGTAAAACTCACCCCTCCTCATCTCATCGTATGCCTTTCGTATGTATTGTTGGTCATCGGTTCGAAAACCTTAGCTATGATGGTTTATCCGGTGACACATCCTCTTTCCGAGTTGCCCTTGCGGGTGGACCAGCCATTGCTCCGGTTCCGCCCGGTGCTCCATAATCAACCACACTCACCGGGTTTTTTTCAGCTGCTGCTGCTGCTGTACGGCACGGCACGTCTTAATTCTGTCCGGCGTCAACTCATCGTGCTAACTAGTGGTCTGGGCACACGACTATTTTTGTGTTTCTTTAAATGGCTGAGAGGGGTGGGGACGAGTCTACCCAAAGTTGTGCATTGATAGGCGACAACCCGTAAAGACTTTGGAGCAGTCATCATCTTCCAGATTCACTCGTGAGATGAAGCTTGTTTCTGCCTTGTAAGATGTTAGCATTTTACTGAGTGGCCGCCATATGACGAACTACTACACTAGGTTTTTTTTTCCGTTTAGGCCATCATTCAGACTCTGCCCACTTATATGCGTATTGCATTTGTTAAAAAGATGGTTTCTGTACTTCTTTTCTATCATCCAACTCCAATGGCGATTGCTAGACGCAAACCCTCTCCTTGAGCCGTTATTTTTTTCCACCAGCTGAAAAGGTTCATACTTATTCGAGATCTTATCTATTGACCGGACAGCACGCCTAAACTAACACACTATCTTGTCCCTATGAGTGCACCACCCAATAGATATCTGCGATGTAGCATTTAATTTTAGTACTATACTACAGCCCCGCTATATATAACGATATACGATAATAGCTGAACTTGATCACCTGTTTCAGATATTTCATCATCTGGCTGTACCATTGTCATGACTACAGCTCATCGTCCAACGTTTGACCCTGCAAGGGGCAAAAACGTTGCTGCCAAGTCAACCATCTTTCATTCAAGACAGCTACCTGCTCACACGGAGCTGAAGTACCGGCTCGAAAAGAGGCGAAGGCAACATGAGGATGATTTTGCTGGTTCTGATGATGAAACTGTAGCTCCCAACGATAATCAGAGACAAAGAAAACATATAGATCTCCGTAAGGCAAGGAAGGGCGTTGACGAGCTGAAGCTTGACCTCAGAAAGAGAGAACAGGAACATTACATCCAGAGTGGAAAGGGCGATGGATATGTTGACCATGAGCCATCGTACAAGCTCATAGATGCTGGCTCGGTTTCCGTTGAACCAACGACAGAAAAAGAGCCTATTGAAGAGGGAGATCCAACAGAAGAAAGCCTGGAAGATCCAGGCGAGTCATATTCCGAAAGGAGACTGCGGATTCTAGAAGAGAACCGCCACATCGATTCATCCAGTGACGAAGACAGTGCCGAGGAGGCTTCTGATCAAGACTCAAGTGATGGAGGTTCTGGTAGCGATGATGACTCCGATGATGAAACTGAGCTGTTGATGCGCGAACTCGAGAAGATCAAGAAGGAAAAGGCTGAGGAGAAGGCACGGCTGGAGCAGGAGGAGTTGGAAAGGAGAGCATTGACGTCCAACCCACTCATGTCAATGGAGGATTCGGCAGAAATAGAACAAAAGGGCGGTGCAACAACTATACGACGCAGCTGGAGGAACGAGACCGTGTTTCGTAACCAACACGGCTCCAACAAGGTTGGTGATGATGCATACGTGAATGACATGCTAAGGAGTGAATTCCACAAGCGTTTCATGAGCAAGTATATAAAGTGATTGATGTAAAATAGATAATAAAGGATCATCAGGATGCTTTCTATTGACATTTGCTATCTAATGTTGGTTCTACTTTACAGCCCTCACCTTTAAAGAACAAATCTCAAGTTGGTATCGATAGGATGCGACGAAGAAAGCTGTGGTTTCTGGGAATATTTCGCCGCTAAGAGCGATCTCACATTCTGCAACAGAGTCAAAAAAGACTGGTTGGGATTCTGGCTCATGACTGTGATAAAGGCCCACGACATTGCACCAGTAGCAGTGCCGCCTTCGGTTGCGTCAGCTGAAGTCTGGTCGTCCTTACAGCCGGAAAAGCTGATCACGTCTGCCGGTGACATGTTCCTTTCTTTGAACCTCTCGAGCGCGCCTGAGTTGGAGTTCGTCACCCTTGTGAACACATTGCTCAAGCTGGAGACAACGGTGCCGATGTTCCCCGTAGCATAGCCCATCAAGGCATTCATGGCATCGTCTCCACTCTCTTTCCATGGGTTGTACTCCTTGATATGACCATCCTGCGCTCTGTAGACGAATGGCAAGTCTAACGCTGTGCCTGAGTGGCAGGAGTCAAAGAGAGCAGTAAGCCTGACTCCTGGCATCAGGGGTGACACCATGATGCTATGCATGTCATCATCCACGATGTGGCCAACCTGTTGAAAGTCCACAGGGTAGATCACGTCATCAAAGCCATCCGGCTCGTCTCCGTTGAGATCTTTGGTTTGACCTCCGTGGCCCGAATAGTGGAAAAAGAGAGAATCATTTGGCCTGGCATCCTTCACCAGCCACTGCATTGCCCTCAGCATGTTATCTCTTGTGGGGACTTTGACGGGCTCCCGTTGATCATCGGTGAGGATGACCATATCCTCCCATTTGTAGCCGTGGTTGTTCGCCAGATAGTGCGACATATTTCTCACGTCGTTGATGCATCCCCTGAGCTCGTTCTCGGAGCCTATATAGTTGATTCCAACGAGCAGGGCCTTCTTGCGGCCCTGGCAATTCGAATATTGGAACTGGTGGACGTGATCGGCCCCAGACACCTGTTGTTGCTGCATTTGGAAGCTGGGCAATGGAGGCATCCCGTTGGGGCCATTCGTAGGTGCCGCAAACTGTGGTGTAGAACTACGGGGGGGAGCTCCAGGTGGTGGGTTGTAACCGTTCGGGTATCCATTAGGTGGAGGACCCGGTGGTGGGATGTAGGTGGTGTGGTAGTTGGAAGGTGGTGGAGGGCCCTGAGGAGGGGCATAGTAGCGTCCCTGCGGTGGTGGGCCTTGTGGTGGGGCATACCCTTGTGGAGGGGGGCCTGGTGGTCTCTGGTAACCCCCATAGGTGGGCTGACCTTGGCCTGGAAACATTGTTGGTGAAAAAAAAAAGTTTGGAATGTGGAGCAGAGCACAAGATGTGCGGAAAATATGCAGGAGTAACTAACTAACTAACTAACTAACTAGCTCAAAAGACTTGTAGAGCAATACACGTACCACTACCGGAAAGCAACAACAACACCGAACCTACCAGAACGATTCTTTAGACTGTGTGAGTTTCATATACACTCCACAAAATGTCCAACCGCAGCCCCATCAAAGAAGGGCCTTTCACTTCTCCAAATCCAAAACATCCATTCCCTCCTCTCCCACACTGACACCTGCCGGCCAATACGCACCTCTCCAGGGGAGACCCTACGCCTATCGGTGCTCTTCCCCCACCTGAAATTCGTAGGCGCAGCGTGTGGGGGAAAGAAATGGCAGTTAAGCTTAAGTTTGCACGAGGGAAGCTTCCCTGCAGCAGCACTGCCTGGCCGTATGCTGGCCGTATGCTGGCTGAATGGCTACAGGTTAGAGGGAGGGTCAATGTTGAGAGTGTTAAGTTAGCAGTGGAGAAAGAAATAGAGAAAGGAGTTGAAAAACAGTTGAAGCATCAATTTCACGTCCCTGACGTTTGAGCACATGTGAGGATGACTAAACTTCCAATTAATAATATTCATTAGCATTCATTAAGGGCGCCCCGTGGAGGGCTGGTGGTTGTATCTATGCGAATATATACACTAAATAGCTTTGTAGAGATATAGTCATGGGGTTTGCTGTGGACGGTGGAGAATGTGTGTGCATTGATCTGTCTCAAGCAAACACTCTCTTTTTGATGGTGGCGAAAATCCCCTTCAACAATGGCCATCCATTGTCTGATCTAACGGCATCGCCATTCTCCTCGAGTCTTCTCAGGAGATACTCCTTGGTCTCCTTTGGTGGGCCCCATGGCACGTATTTGATGATGTTGGTCACGTTGTGCTTCGATATCAGATCAAAGGTGATGTTGTCAGCCATCCCCAGGAGCTGAGCAAGCACCACATTCGAACGGAGACCAATGGAAGGAGACTTCTGCAGCATGTCGGTGGCCTTGAGTTGAGACTCTCCATTGTGGGAGGCAACAACGAGGTGGCCCACGGTGCTCTTGTTTGGTGCATCATCGCTGTTGGAGAGGATTTCGGCAATCGTGGCGGCAATTCCGTTGTCATAACAGTTGTCAGTATCGGTCTTTGTGTCGTGAATCACCTGTCTGTTGGCCTCACTGTGAATGTATGCACCTCTGACGAGCTTCCAGCCCAAACGGTAACCCTCCTTCTCCGCGAGCACCTTCTCTGACTCAAGCAATGCAGTACTCTCCTTCAGGTACATCTGGATGGTTCCAACCACTGAGATTGGAGCCTCCTTGTGGTTGAAGAGCTTAAAGAGCTCCCTTTGCAGCTGGTAGACACCTGGCTGCAGTTCGTGCTTTTCGGCATCAATCACAGCAACAACGAGCGGAGACATACGGCCCTTGTAGGCTGGATCCATTCTCACGCTCTCATTAACATCGTAGATCGTCTGACAGATGGCACGGCAGTTGCTGACCAGATCGCCAAACTGTGCGGCAAAAGCCGGGTTGTTGTAGTTACGAAGTACCTCAGCTGCATTGTCCACAAGTCCGGTTGGCTTGAGTGCAACGTACCCTGAAGGCACGCTGTTGATATCTTTGCCCTTAAGCTTGGCCTCGTTGATCATCTTCAGAGTGTGGGGCACCATGATCTCTGTGACGGATTTCTGTGTTTCAGAAACAATGTGATCCACGCCCAGCTCCAAGTCGTTACCGTTGCAGCCTTCGATCGTGAGACTGAGCATCATGTTCTTGATGCCTCTCTCGTTAAGCCTCTCTCCGGTTTTCATCACCTGGGCGATGTTGTCGCCTCCACAGTAGTTTTTGTAGACGAAGAGTTTGATCAGCGATAGTGGGACATAGGGGAACAGTTTGATGACAAGCTGCAGGATGGGTCTGTTGAGAGTTGCTAAGCCGATAATTCCATAGGAGAACAACTCCGAGTTCGTGAGGGTGTCCAAGAAAGTGGTGTGCGCAGCTTTATCGTTGTCCTTGCCTCCCGGTACGCCGAATTTAGAAACCTCGTGGATGCCAATGGTGGGCAAGGGTGTGGTTGTTCTGGTGGCATCAGAGGAGGAGATGTATCTCTTGGTGACTGCTGGAGAGGTTGTATAGATGGAATGAATGATGGATCTAGCTCCTATGCCAAAAGCAGGCACCTGGCGGAAATGCAAAGAACCCTTCGGTATAGTCCTCAGCAGCATAGTGTGTATAATGTGATGTCTAGTTCTAGCACAGTATTAGCAGCGTATTCCAAGAACGCCTTCTATGAAGGATAACACTATATATCCAGGTGAACAACTACAGCAAAATAATGGTATTGTGAGTGCTCATCCAAAAAGAAAAAGCCCAAAGCTGGGGAGATACAGAGAATATAAATCCCTGCGTTTTTTGTCCTGTCCCTCTCCGCCCCAGTGAGCCCATACTTGTGGTGTGTATATTTTGCTGGTCATGAATCGGGCATCACTCCGAGAGGCTTCACCGTCTGCCGTGCATATCACACCAAAAAAATATATAGATAAGCAGCGCGATGGGGTAAGGCAGGGAAATCCCAGGCGAGCTTCACTCAGCCAACGAGTGCCGCATGCATATCGTGCGTCGCTTGTGAATGCTGCTCGCTTGGTGCTGCAGTGCCAATTGCCAGAAGGGCTCAGAGGGTGTGGAGAGAGCACTGCACGATTTCCATGGCACTATCAGGACATAAATCCCTAGCCGTTAACTGCCTGGCTCGCTCTGATTTCCTGTGCAGGTAGGATTCCTTGTGAGGTATTGAATCGCGCAAGCGATTGGGTCAATCTTGTTAACTGGTGACTCGCCGTCTGCTACTGCCTGCCCGTTACTGCTTCTGTTAAGTATGTAAACTCCACTGTAGGATTACACGACTTTGGACAGTCGTGGAGAGCGCTCGCCTGCGCTTGTGCTTAAGGTGATGAAGCTTAAGCCTGGTATAGAGTGAGACGGACCGAGAGAGCAGGAGGAGGTTTCTTGGAGTTTCTGATTTAGGTAGATTCAAGGATAAATTCAAGCGAAATTATGGTGTGATTTGTTATTCGATGCAATACAGTGTATGTTCAACTCATCAGTGGCCATAGTTACAGGTGGTCGAAGGGGTTGGTGTGGGTTATAACTATATTATCGGATGCATTTAACCTTATCCATAGCCTGGATTGGATGGAGCTCATGAGCCTTCCAAGGCTCCAAGGGTTCTGGGAGCAATGATTCTATACAAGGGTATACAAGGGTCCGGGCAATATAATTATTACATCACGCGTAGAGTTGAAAAAAATCATCCAAAAATGATATCCAACAGGAATGTCAGCAGTTTGCAAGATTTATACAGCACTCCTATAGCCGTTGACATAGGTCCTGCCATGTTATTATCTCTCTCATGCTCCTTTGGGTTTCACCTCCCCACGCTTATTTCTTCCCTGCATTCCCCTGCGTAAGTAAGCGTACATGCCAATGACAGGGCTATTGTGGTCATTCATCTCTGGGGGCTGTCGACCTCTGGGATAATAAAATCTGAAAGAGGGAAAACATGAAATATTTTGTTATCTTCTCCAAAGATATGCTACTGTCGTATTTTCTTGACTTCTCATAACCTTTCCCCAATACTCAGTGGGTGGCTCCTACTTACCTATCGTGCAACTCCCAATCCGGATCCTCTACACCTACGTACCTAGGAGAGCTTCATAGGGTGCCCATAGTGCCGCGAGGCATGAAGCTCCGAGGGTCTGGAGAGGGTGTAAAGTCAGATGAACGGAGTAGACTGAGGGATACCCACTCTTGAGAAGCAATTCGGCATTAGTTGAGTTTCACCTTCTTTTCGTTTCACAGCTGTTTGCGCGCAATTGGTGCAGCAACCTCCTCTCCCACCAGATCAGGAACTCGTATACAGACAGGCACATACATCCATCATGTCTTCCAATCTGCTGGAATTGCAGAAGCAGTGTAAGTACGAGTGCATTTAGGAAGATATAACTAGGTCTAGCTGCGAAACCTTTGCCCGGCCCTCACTAACTCTCCATAGATTTCATTGACACGGTGCGAAGAGTCCCCGGTTATGACCATCTGCTCACCAATCTCATCCTCGACGAAAGGACTGCCCAGCTCGTATATACGATCTTCGAGAAAACAGAACTCCTCAAACACTTTCTATCGGCAGAAAGCATCGATGACACAAAGCGCCAGTTTAGGCCAAGCCTAGAAGCCATCTATTTCCTGGAGCCCACCAAATACTCTGTGAATTGTCTTGCGGCTGATTTCACCGTCATACCCAATCGATATAAGGGAGTCCATCTGTTGTTTCTTCCGGGTGCTGACGAGTCCATTCACTCCATCATAAAATCGAACGCTTCGCTGTCGCGTTCAGTGCGCTCTTTCAATGAGGTTTCTCTCAACTTGATGCCTCTCACCAAGCAGACATTCACCTCGGGCTCGTTTGAATCCCTCCAGGCATATTATAACCCCTCGTGCAGAGATCTGGTCGACCACTATGTCAATTGTGCAGTCAACACTCTGGTCAACTTATGCGTGATCACGGGTGAATATCCGATAGTGAGGTACTCGTCCTCGAAAACCAATACGCTTCAGTCTGCCGTGCTGCCAAAGCTAATAGCACTTCGATTTCAGGACGCACTGGATAACTACGCAAGACAGAACCCCAGTTTCCCCCCGGATAACAATACAAGGCCGCGTTCTGTGTTCCTGGTGGCGGACAGAACGTTGGATCTATACGCCCCCCTGTTGCATACCTTTATATACGGACCCATGACCTTTGACGTGGTTGAGTTCAAGAGCAACCGCAACGGGAAGTTCCCCAATGAGTACGAATACGAGGCCAATACTGATGCTGGACGCGAGAAAAAGGTGGCAAAGTTGAACGACGATGATTACCTATGGGTAAAGACAAGTGGTCTGCATATATTGGATGCATTGGAGACAATCAAAGCGGAGACGAACGAGTTCACATCCAAGAACCACCATCTGTTGAACCTGCAGAATGATACTGTTGGTGTGTCTGACTTGAGGCACGTTGCGGCCAACATGCCTGAGCTGATGGAACAGAGGAGAATCATCGCTCTACATAACAACCTCATAGAGAGGCTCATGACCGTCAACAACGAGCGTACTTTGGGCGAGTCTGCCGCATTTGAGCAGATGTGCGCTGCGAATGGGTTGAATGGAGATGGTACCAAAAACAAAAACCCTGCGACTGACCTGGTGGATTTGTTGAGCAGGAGTAGTTTTGATGCCACAGACAAGCTGAGGTTCATCATGATCTACGCAATATATAGAGGTGGAATAATTGAGGTGGACTTGAAAAAACTGGTCACGTTTGCCGATATGTTGCCTCGTCTGCCACAGATCATTGAAATGTTCAGGAACTATTCGCTGTTGGGATTCCCCCTTCTGAAACCCAATCTAAAGACCAAGCCGTTCAAGGGCCAGTTCTTCCATAGCATAAACGAGGATGGCAATTATATGACGGATCGTTTCCGTCCAGCTGTTGAGACACTGGTTGCCAATGCTCCATCTGGAGCTCTTGACGACGACTCGTTCCCATATGTTAGAGAGAAGCCCGTGGATTTCGACGCCAACCACGATGGATTTAACGGTGGCATGGGAGGCAGCCAAACAGACCTCACTATGTCGACCTCTCGCAAGAACAGGCGCAAGCCCGCTTGGGCGCGCACCACGGAGACAAACAGATCCTCCCCCATCAGGCAGCGTGTGTTCATCTTCATGGCAGGTGGTGTTTCGTATGCAGAGACCACCGCCGCACTGGAAGCAGGTGAAAAGCTGAATAAGGACGTCTTTATCGGAGGAGACGAGATGCTCCATGCCAAAGCCTTCATTAACGGTGTGCTCGATCTGGACATCCCCATGAAAGAGCTAAAACTAATGCATAATTTTAAGATGGCAAAGACGAGCCCTCCAGCTCATCTGTTTGAAAACGAGAGGAAGGCTGTGCCAAGGGCTGTACAAAGCGTGCAAGCTCAGCACACTGCCAGCAACTCAGTGAGCTCCAAGAGTTCGTTGGAGAGTAGCAGGGCGGAATCGCTAAGCAGCGGTACTACCGCCGAAGGAACGAAGGAGAAGAAAAGAAGCAGATTTAAAAAGTTTCTCAAGGACTTGTAGGAGGCTGGTTTCCCAAAGCATGCTGCATCTGGAGGTGTTTTTTCCATCGTCTTGGTACTAATTATGGTTGTATTGATGATTGTGTATTATTAGTTATTCATCATGCAAATGGTGTAGTTTTGTGCAATCGTACTATACATCTAAATAAGTGATCAATAATCCATCTCATAGTTCCCGGACCAGTGATCTTCCTCCTTTTCGTTGGAGGTTCCAAAGGCATTCAGGTCGGCCCATTTGCCCTTGGGCTTCCCGTTGAACCCTCCGCTCCTCTTGGTGTTGTTTAACTGATCACCCACGGTGTCATAAAGACGCTGGTAGGAGTATCTGAAAGCCGCAGGAGCCCCTGGTATGTTTGGAGGTAGTGATGAAGAAGATACTTGAGGATTGAGGGATCCCAGTGCCGCACTAGGATTTCCAATTTCCATAGAAGAAGAAAGGGAACTGTCTCCATCCTCACCAGAGGCACGTGACACTGGAGGAATGTCAGGGATACTTAGTGGAATGGAAGCTTCCCTCGAGGTATTACCCGTTTTGATATCTGCTGTGTTTATTGTATTGGCGGGGAGTCCTGCTATCGCAGGGGGTATTGGAGCAGTTGTTGCTATGGACGACTCTAAGTTGAAATTCCCGGGAAGCCCGATGCCGGCAGTACTGGAGAACCTATTACGCTCGATCATTGCGGCGATCAGCTGCAGATCTTTCTGGGTCAAGTTATAGCCTGATCCCACCAGTGGATGTACGCCATGGGAGCCCGCCATTTCGTTGGATGCACTCTGGAAGCCGTCATTGGGGAAATGTGAACTTGGATTCCTTGAGTTATGTTGCTGTTGTTGTGACGGAGGTGGTGGAGGCGGTGGTGGTGGTGGCGGAATAGCCGGGAGTCCATACGTTTGTTGTTGGCCCAGGGAAGGCACATGTGGTGGTGGGGGAAGCGGTGGTGGGGTAGGGGTTCCTGTTGGAGTTGCTGTAGGTTGCTGTGGAAGCCGAGTGAACCCGGCATAACTCCTCGCCACAGGTAAAGGAGGCAGGATATTGCCGGTCGAGGAAGGCACGCTTCGTATTACGTTGAGATTTTTGTCCACCACGTAGTTCTGCGTGTACCGTGACTGTTGCTTATGCTTGATATTCTTGGTGGGGTTAACCGTTGTCTTCGCCGCGAATGTCATTGCCTCCCCCAGTCTCCTCTCGGAGATGCTGTCTTCACCATCGGAATTGCTGACCAAATCAAACCTTCCCTTCTTCCTGTTTTGGCTCTCTATGGCCTTATCCCTCCTCTCCTTCCTCAGCTTCTTCTCCACCAGTAGTCGTTCGTACTTTCGCCTCAAAGCTGGGTCCTTTGAAGCTGCTGCCCTCACCAACGCCTGGTTCCGCAGAAGAATGATCTTGGCAGCCTCCTCTTCAAATGAAGGAACGGTCTCCTTTGGCTCTACCGTACCCAACTGATCATCAGTTCCAGGAGGCTCGGCAGTGTTCGCTGCACCTGCATGGTTTTGGCTCATGATCGTATACTCACCGCTATGATAATCCTCATTTCCTAGGCCTACAAAAAAGACAAATCAGATCCCAAGCTTCACCAAACGGCCTTATGGAACATGTAGTCTAGCCAGTTATCCAGTGCACCCTTCCTTAATATTGGTTACGCTCAATGCTCCTGCTGCGTAGGCACTATTATGCCAAATTACTATGGTACATTAAATATACTGCATTAACTACGGCACGCTAACTATGCTCGCTAACTATGGTATATTAACTATGATAAGATTTCACTATTGCACTTAGAGCACTATGGTCAGGGGTGTTTCTATAATAACAATAAGGCAGAAAAACCGTCTAGTTTTGTTTGGGAAAAAATGATCCAGTTGCAGTTTTTTATGTTTTTTTGACCTCAACTCATCAGTATTAATTTCTATATTGGTGTGCCTCATCAATAATCCATTTTATCGTGTCCCGTCTCTCTTTCTCTGCAGTTTTCAGTCAGATCATCTCATTGCAACAAATGTACGGTGCACAACCAGAAAAACCACAAAATTCTAACAATAGTGAAAAGATAAGAAGGAAAAAAAATCAAGGTGAAATCTCGAATCTCCTTCCTTTATGATCAGTTGTGGCTCCTGGATCTCTCTTTCTCACTCAACTTAGCGAGCTGCTATCTTCTCTGATTTCTTAACTAGGAAAGACCCCATCGTGCGGCTCGTGGAAAATTGATACTGCTAAATGGATCTCCTGAGAGTGGTGATAAGAGATAACGAGCGAGGCAGGAGGAGGAGGGAATAGGAGCTAGTGAATCGCATTGACCATTTCTTCATTCCTTGTTATTTTTTCCATTGCGGCATGAAGTTCGTGGCATTGGTGTCAGGAGGTAAAGACTCATGCTTCAATATCCTTCACTGTCTTGCGCAGGGCCACGAGCTGGTGGCTTTGGCTAATCTCTATCCTGAAGTTTCACATACACAACATGATTTGGAGTCCGAGGAGGACGGAGATGAGATTGACTCCTTTATGTACCAGACGGTGGGACATGATGTGTTGGCATTCTACAGTGAGTGTATCGGAGTCCCCATGTATAGACAACCCATTTTAGGAGGGTCTACCAACCAGTCACTGGAGTACACCAAAACAGAGAAAGATGAGACTGAGGATTTATACACCCTGCTCAAGACGGTGCTAGAAAACGAGCCTGAAGTACAAGGTGTTTCTGTGGGGGCAATCCTTTCTTCCTACCAGCGTACTCGTGTAGAGGATGTGTGCTCGCGTCTGGGGCTCACTGCCCTTGCCTTCTTATGGCAGAGAGATCAATTGCAACTGATGGGAGAGATGTGCGAGTCAGAGATGGACGCCAGAATCATCAAAGTGGCTGCTGTTGGCCTCAATGACCACCACCTCGGTATGTCCTTACAGGAGGTATTCCCTACTCTGCTGAGACTGAACCAGAGGTTCCAGGTGCATATATGCGGAGAAGGTGGGGAATTTGAAACGATGGTTTTGGATGCTCCTTTCTTCAAGAAAGCAAGGCTCGAAATCACCAGCAAAAAGGTTATCAGACACTCTAACGATGACGTCTGGTATCTCAAACTGTCAGTGAAGGTTGTCCCTAAGGAAACCAACCTCACCTCCGACATTGATTGGTCGCAGTACATCAAAGTCCCTGCTTTACTAGAGGAGGATCCATTCAAGGACGCGTATGACAATCTCAAGAACAATGTGGATTTGGGTAGCTTATCCATCTCTGAACAAGAAGTGAACCCCAATGTACATTACGAACCAGTTGTCAGTAGCAACTGGAAAGTGATAGGGAAAAGAATGTTTGTCTCGAACCTCACATCTACAAAAGACTCCCTCGAAGCGCAAGTGAAAGACGTATTTGAACAGCTGTTCATGATTTTGCATAGTAATGGGCTGACAGCACAGCACATTCAAAGCTCCCAATTACTGGTGGCCTCGATGGGAACATTTGCCCAGGTGAATGCAATTTACTCCCGTTTTTTCGACAAACCCCTTCCTCCTTCGAGAATCTGTGTTGAGACCAATCTTCCTGTAGCTGTACATGTGCAGCTATCTGTGAGCATCTTCACTGGTGTTATTAGTTTAGCGAAGAGTGGCTTGCACGTCCAAAGCAGGAGTTACTGGGCGCCCTCCAATATTGGACCTTATTCGCAGTCCATTGTCTCCAAAGAAGAGGGAATGGCCACTATCAGTGGACAGATTCCCCTAATTCCTGCATCCATGGAGATTTGTGAAGACGTTGAGCAGGCAGCTGTGCTGTCGTTACAACATTTAGATAAGGTCAAAACAGCAGTGGATTGTAGGTCCAATGCCTCTATTGTGTGTTTTATCGTGGATGTGAAAACGGTACATGCAGCCACTAGCACTTGGAAATACTACAGTAAATCAAACGTCGAATGTCTAATGGTGGTCAAAGTGAGCCAGTTGCCAAGAGGTGCATGCATCGAGTGGGGGGGGCTCACTTATAACGAGAGGACAGAGGAATCTGACGATGAGGATGATCAGAGCAGACAGGGCATGGAGGAGGTTGGAACTGCACTGCAAAATCATATCGACAACTTTGATCGTCTAGATAGTCACTTGGTTGAGGTGAATGGTAGAGGATCCATTGCTACGGTATTCCTTGATATGTCGGATCACGTGACCGACTTCTTCACTTCTGGCTTTCACTATGTGGTCTACAGCGACCCTACCAAGTGCAGAAGTCTCCTTAGGGAAGTCTCTCAGAACGGCTTTTCATTGGAATTTGTGCCTGTCACTGGCGTCTGGGACTTCAAATGCAAACAACACGATATGGGCGTAGTTGTCAGAAGTCTATAAGGTCCGCTCAACTCAGCATTATCGTTATGCATACATACATAATATGCAGCCTTAAGTATGACGGTTTGGGGCAAAAATCGGTATGCAGCTAATAATTATGGCTCTATCTGGACGATGCCAGCAGCAGTCGTGTTCTGAGTGATAGGACGTGTGCGGGACGAGAGAGATAAAGGAAGGCCATAAGATGGGAGCGAATCATGTAGGTGTTTGCGCCCTAAATCTCATCACGTGCATGTTACAATGCAGTCACGATGTGATGAGTACCCGACGCATCCTGGTGGGTAATGTGAGGTTGATTTCCTAGGAGCCGCACGCCCACTCCCCCTCTGCCATATTGTCGGTCAACCACCAACAGACTCTACGACACACACTCTCTAGAGAGTCAGTCTCACCTCTCTCTCTACCTAGACACCTATTGCAGTGAAGAAGATATACATCTATATCTTGAACATTTAGTCTTGAAGTAACTCACCAACCATCAGGATAACAAAACATATTAAAAATGTCTGCTCCAGCTCCAAAGTGGTACGAGGCACACGACGCTCCAGTCCCAAAGAAGTCTAGGAAGACTGCCAAGCCACAGAAGTTGAGAGAGTCTCTGGTGCCCGGTACCGTTCTCATCCTCTTGGCTGGCCGCTTCAGAGGTAAGCGTGTGGTCTACCTCAAGAACTTGGCTGACAACACTCTCCTCGTCTCCGGTCCATTCAAGGTGAACGGTGTTCCTCTCAGAAGAGTTAACGCCAGATACGTCATTGCCACATCCACCAAGGTCTCCCTCGAGGGTCTTGACCTTGCCAAGTTTGACGTTGCTTACTTCGCCAGAGAGAAGGCTTCCAAGTCTTCCAAGTCTGAGGCTGAGTTTTTCGGTGAGGCCGGTGCCAAGAAGGAGATCAAGGCTGAGAGAATTGAGGACCAGAAGGTTGTCGACAAGGCTCTCCTCGCTGAGATCAAGAAGACCCCTCTCCTCAAGCAGTACCTTGCCGCCTCTTTCTCTCTTAAGAAGGGTGACAAGCCACACGCTATGAAGTTCTAAGCTGGTAAAGGAAAACAAGTGTCAAAGTTTGTATTTTTCTTCAGTTTTTAAGTTCCGGTTTTTATCTCTACGCAAACATGGGTGTGTGACAAGAAGCACTCTCATTTACCCCTCCATATGCTAAGAGGTTAGCTTTGTCTCTAGGGAGACGGCTTTCCTTTTATTCGTTTTGAGCCCATCATGCCATGGGTGGGTGAATCCTTACAAGCAAGTGAATGGTTGTTTTGTATACATAGGCTAGTCATAATGATAATGGCAATTCTGTTAAAAAAAAGTGTGTCAGTTTTCACAATCGTAGACTGTGCAATTATGCTCTCAAGTGGGATACTCGAATATCAGGGAGTATTTCCGCCTGAACCACTATAAGAGCTACATATCAGTGGTTGTATACTATATAGAGCGATTAAGCCCTGGCCCTCACTGTCCTTGCTATGTTTTCCTACCCTTCACAGGTTTTGGTATATTGCTGTCCTGCCTTTGGGACCTGCCCTGCCTTTGGGACCTGCCCTGCCAACTTTTCACCTGCCAGTGCGTCTCTGAAGGCAGGTAGACACGGCACAATGGCAGCAACGGCAGAAGCGCTTACAGTGATGGCCATCCTGGAGCCCTTCTGGTTAAGCAGAGCCTGCGAAGAGACATAAGGAAAGAGTAGGCATCATATAGTTAACAGAAATATGCACAACGGATACTTGGTTGCCCCCTTTCGATCTTCAGACCCTCAGACCCACAAACCCTCTACATGAGTTAAATCCATGATATCGCGCCCTGACCGTGATGGCACCTTAATCTCACCTTAGTCGCACCCTAATCATTTTTGAGTTAGTAATCTGGCTCCCTCTAACAGAGGTTACTACCTATGGGAGGTCGCCATCCCCATCAGACATGAGATGCTCGCTAATGGCGTAGTAAGAGCGTAGTAAGCGTTCGCAGGGCCCATCCCATCACCAAAGCACAGGAAGTCCTCTCCGGCAGCCAGAAGAGCCCGCAGGGGAAGCAAGCTGCAGCAGATACTCGCATAGAATTCCTTTTGCTCTCCGTACAGACGCTAAGCATGCGCGTTAGAGGGCCGGGGAAGCGTGAAAGATTAGAGGAGAGAGGTGGAGAAGCAGTGATACAGCCATACGATTCCTTGATGAGGTAAGGGTATAAAGGTATATATATATATATGTGTGTGTGTATGTGTGAACCTGTGTGTTGACTGTTGACTCAATTGCACCTGTTTGTTTTAATTTTTGGTGCGTTCCGGCTGTTGGTGTTATCTCTGGGATACTGCACTAGTCATTGCTCTGTCTGTTATCTGTTCTGCCTGTTATCTTTACTTTCTGTTATTTATACATCACTACAGATTCCATTGCATCATCATGGCTTCATCCTCAGAGGTTTCAAGCACCCGGAGCTCCCTTGCGGAGCTGGCCTTTGACCCGGCCATCCCTGTGGTGCTCCCACACGAGAAGATGTACTCCATACAGGTTGGTGACAGGCTGTACCGCTTGAGTGGAGCCTCGTTGAGCTCCGACTCTCCCTCCTACTTTACGACCTTCTTCCAGAACGAGGAAAACAACTCAAAAATTCTCTTTATCGACAGATCCCCAAGGGTATTTGAAAAGATATACCTTCATCTTCAAGGATACTGCATCTCCATAGACAACGAGAATGAATTCGTGTATCTCTTTTCAGATGCTCACTACTTCAATCTCCCTAGGCTGAAGGATTGGCTCTTCAGGACGGATATCTACACCAAGGTGGGCGACCGCAGCTTTCGTATATCCAAAGACCTCATTGTATCAAAGGGCAACTATCCCAACTTCTTCAGCGTGGCCTTCAACGCAATGTTCCAAGACCCGCAGAGTGTGGCCCAGGTCCAAAAACTGTTAAGACCCCCTCCACAGGAACCACCCATGGTGACCAACCATTCTGCAGAGCTCTTTGAGGAGATTTTGTTGGGTCTACAGGGACACCCCGTCGCCATTAAAGACGAAAAACACAGGCAGAGCCTTCTCTCTGAGTGCAGATACTATAGGTTCCTGGGCCTTGAGCAGCACCTCATCAACCATAAAATTCAGGTGAACCCATTCACCAAAGAGGAAGAGATCATAATAAACTACCAAGATCTGAAAAAGCAGGGACTGTTGAACCCCACTTTGGCAAATGAGAACGTTGCAGGTACCGTGAAATACTCTCGTCCTTATGTGGATGAGGGCGCCGAAAGGACTTTGATATTACAGATCACAGATGATCCCAATGTCAGTCTCTTTGTAGATAAGGAAACCAGTTTTGCATCACTAACCATCTTTGGCAAAACTGCAAAGAGACTGTACACACTCCTATCGAAAGTGTCCAGCCATGTGATGTATGAGGATTTCAGGACAAAGGATTTGAGAGGTCAACCTGTTGATTCCTGCAAAGTGACAATGCTGATCCAACTTGACCAGTGTGCTACTTGGATCAATGGGTTGCAGATGCAGGATAATTGGATCGAGACGATCAGCTCAGGACTGCCAGGCACCTCTACGATCAAAGGGCAGTCATCTCCTAGTCACAGCTTCATGAGTGAGAATCGACCAAAGAGTAATATTGATCATACCCCAACCACCAACTCTCCATGGGAACAGGGCAACAGAGGACCGGAAGTGGTTGAGCTCAAGGTGTTGAAGTCCCAGTGGACGATTGGGGTGAGAGGTCAGAGGATCTGGATGAATGGGTTATTAATAGAGGCAGTTACTGACCAGGTTGCATGGCAAAAGCGAGTGGGCTTTATTTAGCATGTTCTATGAATGACGCAACATTTTTGTAAAGGGTTAATTAGATATAATGCAATTTCAACTCTAAATCACTCTATTTTCCTTCTTATTGTCGATCAATGTTCGCTACGCTTCGTCAACTGGGAAACACCGTACAGCGGCACAATCTCCTTCTCTTCTGAGACGGATGCTACATTGCCGTCGGCAAAAACATCCACAGCATACTTGACTTCTTCGTACACTCCATCAGCCTTCAGATCGAATGCTGTCACCAGTTGCTGACCTTCGGTGGACCTGTCATCCAAACTCACAAACAGAATACCGGTGTTATCGGCACATGTCACGGAAATCACGGGAAACCCTACACTGATGGTCTGCTTGTATGTAACAGTCTCGTCGTCATTCAATTGGAAGACGATCAGAGCGTTGGTAGACTCCACCAAGAGAACGATGAAATGGTACTTAGCCACCGTCACAATAGCAGAAATGCTGTACTCATGCAAGTCACCAGTCTCATTCTGGAACCTCTGGGGTGCCAGATGGCGGTCGTCAATCAAGTCTGAGGCATATTTAGAATAGTCAACTTTTTGTAAAAGCTGGTTCTTTGTCTCGCTTTCTGCCCATTTCCAGACGCAGAAGAAATCATCTCCACCACCACTGATGAGAATATCCCTCCTCCAACTTGGAACAGCAAGGCTAGAGACAAATTTCTCATGTCCAAACAGCCACTTGTCTATGACATAAGTCTTAGGAAAGTTTGTGATTCTGATATGCTCATCTCTATCTGCGCTCACGACGTATTGTTTTGTGTTATCAGCTTTTTCAGTCATGCAAATAGAGGTGAGCATAGAAACGTGTCCCAAAAGTGGCTGCATAGAGTTCACGTCCTCGATAACGGGTGCGGTAATGGGCACAGAGTACACATCTCCAAACTTGTCGCCTACAATGACGCTCTCATCATCATATGTGGTAAACAAAGCACAGGGTCTTTTTGGAAAACACTGTCTTTTTATCAGTTTAAGTGCATTGGGAACGGATCCATCCTGCGTCACCTCGAATATCACCACAGCCTTATCGAAGTCAGTGGTTCCGATGATGTACTTTGAGTTATGTGAAAGGTATAAGCTTCTGATATAGTTGTAGATTGGTGGGGCACCAGATCCTGGAACGGGGATCTTGGGGATCTTGGATATCTTGGCGTCACCGTTTCCAGTCTTCTGCTTCTTTGCCGCAGGTGTGGCATCGTCTGTCTCTGCTGTCTGTACGTTCTGGCCCTCTTCCTCGTTGGCTGTAGCCGAATCGGTGTTGCTGGTCTCCTCGGCCTTTTGAGCCTCGAGCTTCTTGATCTTTTCCTCCTGCTGTTTCTTGAGCGTAATTGTGGTTTCCACCTCATCTGTCCATGACCCTATCTGTTCCACGGCACCAGATGCACTAACCTTGAACGCAATAAGCGTGTTCTTGGCCGTAGCAAACAGCAGAGTTCCGTCTGCATTGGACACGATAGTCTGAAATGGATGTTTCATTGTGTATATTTTGGGTTTGGCTAAAATAAGTAGTATTGTCAACCTCTATCTGTCAATGACTCTTCTGCTAAGAAATGAAATCTACTCTAGCACCATTTCCTGATAACAGACTCACCTCCTCCTCTTCCATAACCACCTGCTCAGATGCCCTGAAAATTTCAGCCATACAAAATATTTTTCTCCCGCGCACACCTCATCTCATCTCCTAATTTTTCAGATGCGCTTCCCCTTCATAGATTTTCACTAGCTGCACACGACTGATTGGATATCTTTTACAGTTTAAAGTATAATGCAACTGCTTATCTGCATGTTGTTCAAGATTTACTTGTTGAATATAAATCACTGTTTCAGAACTACAGGCGTTCAGCTGTGAGGTAGCCATTGGTACATTTCTGTTCCATTATTCTGTTATAGAGCTGTTCCCATAGTAAGGCATCCATACCCATCACGTTTGCATCATCTGCATCATCATTGAGATAACCGCACCTGAAAAATGTCGAATCTCACGCACCCCACGATCGTGGATGGTTGGTTCAGAGAGATCTCAGATGAGAACTTCCCTGGACAAGCACTTGCCCTGAGAGTCAAAGAGGTGTTGTTCACTGGGAGGTCAATGTTCCAAGATATCCTGGTTTTCCAATCTACTGATTACGGCAATGTGCTGGTATTGGACGGTGTGATCCAGGCCACAGAGAGAGACGAGTTTGCATATCAAGAGATGATCACACACCTAGCTATGTTCAGCCACCCAGACCCCAAAAAGGTATTGGTCATCGGAGGCGGTGATGGAGGTGTGCTCAGAGAGGTGGTGAAGCATGAATGTGTTGAGACTGTCACGCTAGTTGAGATTGACAAAACAGTCATTGAGTTGAGTAAGAAGTATCTGCCTCACATGTCCGAGTGCTTCAGCCACCCAAAGGTAACTGTGAAGCTCGATGATGGACTCAAGTTCCTTGCCAACGTTGACACCAATAAGTACGATGTCATCATAACTGATTCCTCCGATCCTGATGGTCCCGCAGAGGCATTCTTTCAAGAGGATTACTTCAAGCTCTTGTATGGTGCTTTGTCACACAACGGTGTAGTTATCAGCCAAGCTTCCGAGAATGTTTGGCTGAATATACAAAAGATCAGAGAGCTGAAGGATATCTGTTCCCAGGTCTTTCCAGTTGTGGGGTACAGTTACTGTACTATTCCTACATACACATCGGGCCAGTTGGGTCTGATGATGTGTTGCAAGGACGAGACTTCAAACCTGAGTAAGCCAGTTAGATCCCTATCATCAAAAGAGGAGGCGGAGAAATTCAGATATTACAACAAGGAGTTGCACACCGCTAGCTTTGTCATGCCCACATGGGCAGAGAATATCATAAATGGAGAGCATTAGAGAGCGAATGGGTGGAGAAATTATTAAGTGCATTATACATATTTAAAATAACGGCATACTGGGCATTTGGACAAGTTATTGATTTCCTTTTTTTTATCTGGTTTTAATATCATATCCGTATAGAATTTAGATACCGGATATGCTATTTAGCTCCTTAGGGAGGGATACATCCTATCATAATACACGCTGATACCAATTGATATCCATATAAATACCGAAGTAGCTATTAAAATCCAAAGATATCATCAATTGCGCTTCGTTTCTTTTTTTCTTTGATCTTCTTCTTCTTCTTCGCCTTCTCACTGGAACTTTCTATACTGCTCTTCTGTTCTATCTTCGCTTCAGGTTTGGCCTCGCCGAAAATATCATCCAACTGAGATGAGCTGCTTTTCTTCTTTGTCTTCCTTGCATCTTCGGCTTTTGTCATAGGAGGCAGATTATTATCGGTAGCTGAAAAGTCTGGAACTTCTGCTTTTGGCCGCTGTCCAACATGGATTTCTTCACCAAGATCATCCATGAGCTCATCCAAATGTGATGCTATTTGTTTTTCATGTTCTGAGGTAAAAGACTTGAGTTCATTTCCAGCATGTGCATGTGTGCTTTTCACATATCCAGTTCCCTCTAGAATAGCAAAGACCCTAGCCAGCAGACCAATGACTGTGAACCCGAGGGTAATGAACTGTCCCAAGCTGATGATAGAGTAGAAGTTCCTGTAGCAATGAGGTACAATTTTTGTCACCACATGTACGACTAGTTTACTCAGTTCCCGATTCTTCTTTGCTATAACTTTCCCCAACCTCGCCCCTGGGATTTTTGGAGACTTTGTGATCTTTGATCGCACTCGGCTGTTGGGCTTGAGCACTGGTAGCTGTGATAGCCTTCCTCTGGTTGATAGTTCATCTAAATCAATGGTCAGCAGCAGAATCTGTCTGAGTTTTCTATGGAGCATGGAGAAGTGATCCCACCACTTCGCTGTGCTGTGTTGGTTCTTATTGCGATGGTACACCAAGTGAAGTAGTTGATACTCCACCGTTAGTAGCCGTACTTTCTCTTGGCTGAAGGGATGTGTGGTCTGCACCATATGAGACATTCCTGTATAAGTGAAATGGAACTCAAATAATGTGATAGTTGCCCCCAATTCCCAGCACCGGCACACAATGACCTCAAGCGCCTAATCATACGCTCCAGTTCACACTTGTGCTCTTTTCGCTAAGAAATTCATCTTTCTTATCGCATCAACTGTTAATTTGGTTCAGGCACACCTCATCCCTATTGCCCTTTTGGGTATACGCCATTCTTCGATGCAGCATGGCTTTGGTGGGGAGCGGCATGCAACGACCTACTGTTTCACGTTGGAGAGAAACACCAGAGTGCAATTTTCGGGATGTATTTTGTTTTTGTTTTTTTTAGATGGATTGTTGTATTTCAGAGACTCTGTTCAATAGACAAAAACTTGTGTGAACCACCAGACCGCTTCACCAATTGCTTCTTTTCTCCTCACATCACTCTGCCTCACAGTCGATAGATCATGTCTGAAAGGGGATTCCACTTCTTTGGTCGTAAACCTGCACCTCCTCCAATCCCCCCAAGGGACTACCAGCAAGGCACAGCAGTTGTGTCTTTTCCCCCTCAGGGCCCACCCACATCTCAATTCCAGCGTCCACAGGAGACTCAACAGCAGCTCCAACCTCCACAGAACCCTGCTCTCCAGTTCCAAAGGCCCAGCCAGCCACCCCAAAATGCTCCGGTGAACACTGACGCGTCGGATGTTTTTGCCACAGCAATTGCCACTGATCTTCCTCCTTTATTTCAAACATCATCTACGCACCCTGTACCCATTGCAAATGGTGTTGTCAAGAGAGGCCCTATCCAGACCAATTCTTTCTACTGTAACCTCCTCGTAGACACGCAGAACCTGCCTGTTTGGACTCACCCATATTCTGTCTGGTTCTCCAAGGATGAAGACAAGTTCAGAGGGCTGGGTACTGCTCATATCGAGCAAAACCAAAGAGTGTTTGGCCCAGAACCTAACTCAAACCCTGCACAATATTTCTTCAACCCTGTGGGCATCATGTCCATGTTAATTGGAGCAACGGAATTTGAACAAGGTGTTCCAAGTATTAGAGTGGAAAATACTCACAGGTTCAGTGTTGAGGCGACTCTCACGCCTTCCAACTCTGCTGGGAACATCACATTTCCCCTGGTGCAAGGAATGGGATTCGTCACAGGAATCTATAGAGGCAATCTGACTCCAAAGATCTCCTCAAAAGTGGGGATCCAGTCAATCGAGAAGATGTCTTTGAATGCTCCAAATACCACCAAGTTTAAAGCCAGCCTATTTGACCAAACTGTATGGAGCATATATGTGACTGGCCCCTCTGGTGTTGACGCCCAACAGGTGGATGGTGGGGTGTTATTACACTTTTCGCAGCAGCCTCCGGAGGGCACTGTGGTGCAGGTTTGCAAAGGCGTGGATGAGAGTTACGACTTGGCTGCCGGTATGTACCCTGTGGACATTTGTCTTTCCAGTTCGTTTGGAGGGAACACCGCCAAATATTCCCTGAATTATGTAACAGCCGGTCGCTCGTCCAGCGGCTCCACCCTTCTGTTTGCTCTCCCCCACCATTACACTGCATTCACCAGTGACATGACAAGGAGCACACGTCAGGGTTTGGTATTGGATTCTACTGTGAAGGGGAAGATGAGAGGGTTTCTCACCAATGCATTCCATATGGAGGAACCTCTTCCTCCTCCTCAGCTAATGCTGGATCCATGGAGCATTCTGGGCAAGAATGGGAACTATTCCCAGTCAGCATTGAATCTAATTCACACTGTGGCCCAACAGGAATCCAGTAGTGACAATCTGGAGTCAACTTCGGACACAGATTCCATGTACAGTTCAGGGAAAGTTCTCGACAGGGCTGCATATCTCTTATATGTGATTGCCTTTGTTGTGAAGGACCCTCAGCTGACTCAGGCTTATCTCCAGAAGGTGAAGTCTGCATTTTCAAGGTTTACCTCCAACAGACAGCAATCTCCACTGGTGTATGAGAACGTGTGGGGTGGTTTGGTATCGTCGTCTGGCTTAGACGGGAATTTCTACAAGGATTTTGGAAACTCCTTCTATAATGACCACCATTTCCACTACGGATACCACATCCATGCAGCTGCCCTGGTGGGCCTCGTGGATGCCCACTTTGGAGATGGATCTTGGATTGCACAGAACAAAGCATGGGTTGACACCCTCATCAGGGATGTGAGCAACCCCAGTGTCCAGGATCCTCATTTCCCTCTGTTCCGGTCATTTGACTGGTTTAATGGTCATTCTTGGGCCAATGGCCTCTTTAGCAGAGGAGACGGAAAAGATGAGGAGTCGTCATCCGAAGACTACAACTATGCGTACGGTCTCAGATGCTGGGGATACGTTACGCAGAACAAGCAGCTGGAAAACCTGGGTTCGTTGATGCTCTCTGTCATGAGACGTTCACTCAACATGTACATGTTGATGGCGGATGACAACACCGTTCAACCTCCGCAGTTCATCCCCAACAAGTGTTCTGGCATCACCTTTGAGAATAAGGTAGACCATGTGACCTATTTCGGTACTAACCCTGAGTACATCCATGGTATTCACATGATCCCCATTACTCCTGTGTCATCATTCATCCGGTCCCCGGCATTCGTGTCGCAGGAATGGAGTCAATCCAAACTGGGTGACATGATAGCCTCGGGTAAGGTTGATGATGGATGGAAGGGGATCCTCATGCTGAACCTTGCACTGACAGATCCTGCGAGTGCATGGAACTTCTTTGCAGATGGAAGGTTTGATAACAAGTGGCTGGATAACGGCATGTCAAGGACATGGTCGTTAGCCTACTGTGCAGGAGTGGGTGGGTGTCCATAGTTGTGTGGGTGCCGGTGGTGGGTGGGTGTCCATGGCTGGTCAAGATTTGTGTGTTTTCCTATCATCTAACTTAGTCTGAAGCTTCAATTCGATAGCATCATTTTTAATATCTATACACGAGCCATGTGAGGGCTCCAAAAAAATATGCTTTGCCCTGCAAGAGAATATAAAACCAGAGGAAAGAAAAAGGCACATAAACCGAAAAACAACAAGTTGAGCGTTAAATATCATTAGCGGCCAGAAGAGTAGGGGATTCCCTTTTTTATCCTCGCCATTTGTTTTAAAAAAGTGTTGAAACTCATCTCCCTAACATAACAGGGTAATGCCCATCACATTAGAACAGACCCTCGATCTCACCATCCTCGTTCACCTCCACATTCATGAAACCACACTTGGTAGCAAGACCAGGGATGGTCTGGATCTCAGCTGCGAGGGCATAGAGGTAGCCAGCACCGATGGAGGCCTTGATGTCTCTCACAGGGAAAGTGAAACCGGTGGGAACACCCTTGAGCTTGGCATCATGTGACAGGGAGTATTGGGTCTTGGCAATACAGATTGGCAGGTTGTCGAAACCCTGGGCAGTGTACTCCTTGATCTTCTCCTGGGCTGCTGGGAGGAACTCCACGTCGCCAGCACCGTACATGTTCTTGGCAATGGCGGCGATCTTCTCCTCGATGGTGGTGTTCTCTGTGGCATAGAGGAAGTTGAACTTGGCATCCTTACCCTGCTGCTCTGGGTACTCCCTGTTGGCACACTTGACCACACCTCTGGCAAGGTCCTCGGCACCGGCACCACCCTCTTCCCAATGGTTGGAGACGATGGCGTCGATGGCACCAGCGGCAAGAGAAGCCTCCTTGATGATGTCGTGCTCCTTGTCGGTGTCGCTGGACATCTTGTTGATGGCCACGATGACATCGGTGCCGTACTGCTTGGCGTTGGCAATGTGCTTGGCCAAATTGGCACAGCCCTCGCGCAGCATCTCGAGGTTCTCGGTGGTGTACTCAATTGGCAGCTGCTGGCCGGCCTTGACATCGGAGCCTCCACCGTGCACCTTGAGGGCTCTGACGGTGGCAACGATGATGATCACATCTGGCTCAAGACCAGACGATCTGCACTTGATGTTGAGGAAACGCTCACCACCCATGGTGAAGTCGAAACCAGCCTCGGTGATGACGTAACCGGCCTGTTCCTTCTCCTCCTCTGGAGTAAGGCCTGGCTCAGTACCGGCAAGCTTGAGGGCCATCTTGTCGGCAAGGACAGATGAGGCACCAATGGAAATGTTGGCAAATGGACCAGCGTGGACAAACACTGGGGTACCCTCGAGGGTCTGCATGATGTTGGGTTTGATAGCATCCTTCATGATGGCAGTAAGAGCACCGGCACAGCCCAAATCCTCACATGTAACTGGCTCGCCCTTCATCGAGGAAGCAACAACCATCTTGCCGAGCCTGTCCCTCATGTCGCTCAGGGAGTTGGAAAGGGCAAGAATGGCCATACACTCAGATGCAACGGTGATGTCGAAACCGGTCTCTCTGACCATACCCTTCTCGGTTGGGGCCTGGTTGATGGTGATACCTCTGAGGGATCTGTCGTTACAGTCCAAAACCCTCTTCCAGGTAATGGTGTCTGGGTTGATGTCGAGTCTGACGAACCTGGAGATGTCTTCATCGGTCCACTCAGAGACTGGCTTGGAGTCGAGGCCGAGCTTCTTGATTCTTGGTTGGAGACCAAGGGGGATATCCCTGGAGCCATCCTTCTTCTCAGGGCACATTCTCTTCCACAGGGCCTTGTCGGACTGGGTCTTCTCGTGGAACATTCTAGTGTCGAGGGCAGCAGCAAGAAGGTTGTTGGCCATGCCAACGGCGTGGATGTCACCAGTGATGTGCATGTTGAACTCGTCCATAGGAATCACCTGCGAGAAACCTCCACCGGCAGCACCACCCTTAACACCAAAGGTTGGACCCATCGATGGCTGTCTCACGTTGGCAAAGGCAACCTTGCCGAGGGTAGATCCCAGGGACTGGGCAAGACCCACGGTGGTGGTGGACTTACCCTCACCGAGTGGGGTGGGGGTAATACCGGTCACCAATATGTACTTTCCATTCTTTCTGTTGTGAAGTCTGTCGAGGATGTTGAGCTTCACCTTGGCCTTGTATGCACCGTAAGGCTCAACCTCATCCTCCAGAATACCACACTCAGCAGCAACCTGGGTGATGTGCTTTGGGGTCTGGTTACGAGAGATCTCGTAGTCAGATGGAACGGGTTTGACAAGGTTAAGCTTGAGACGTTTGAAAGATGACATGGTGGATGAGATTGGTGTTTCCATCGTGAAGAAAAGGAGAAAAAAATCCCAAATTCGCGCTCAATTCGCAGTTATATAGAAAAGTGAAAAATTAGAGCCTCGTGTCTCTCTACCCGTCCTGTCTGCAATAGTGAGGGACACACTGATAGTGAGAGCGAGATGACTATGGGAATATAACCTGCACGGTGAAAAATATAAGGAAGGGCCCTTCTTGACTCGGGAAGCGTGCTCTTACCAAAGAAGAACGTTAGGTTATGGATGAATGGGGGTGGGGGAGAGATCCAAGTCTATACCAAGAGTCGAAAAAACAGATAACAACTCCTTATGCTACTAGCTCCAAACTTTTATATCAGCTCCTCCGAGCTTTTTTTTGCAGCAATAATTTGTTCCGTTAAATTACCTCTGCAGGCAGCCGTTCCCGTTGGGTAATGGCATTTCAGGGCTTACGGCCCAACTCTACCTGCCTGCCCTCCCCCACTCCTCCTAAAGAACAGATAGCCCTCTGTCGTGGGCTGCATACATAGGCTCTTTCTGACTCGGCGCGCTCGAGCGCGCTTCCTACTGAAAATTTCCAGATGCATGCAGCACAGTCGATGCACGGTCGATGCATAGTTTACGATAAGTGTATATATGGGAGGGGCCATGTATTGGATGGCATGAGATGCGAAATAACCTAGCCATGGGAAACAAGCTGTATTTTTTCATGCGCTTCAACTGACAGATCCATATGACAAGTTTCGACTTAAGTGTGGGCAATCATCATTATCTAATTAGCGTGTATTATTATTATAAGTCTAGTGAGTTGATCACATCTATGGTTGGTTGACCTCTTCCTCCCCCTCCTCCTCCAATGTGGGGAGGGAAGTTAGAGCACCAGAGTCGCACACCACGTGCTGAGTGTCACGGTCGTGACTGAGTAATTGAGAACAAAAATAAGTAAATAAAAAAACAAAACAAAACCCACGCCAAGAGCAAATTGAAAAGCGTAAATTTATGCTGGTAGTTGTCGTACATGCGAGAGGTATTTTTCCCCTCCCGTGTTGTGTTGTGTTGTGTTGTCATATCCGCTGTATCTGGGGAGGGAAACCTGGTTGTTGAAACGGTTTCTCCCTCAATGAGTAGTTTTTGAAAGAAGAAACTACAAGCCATTCGCCTTCTTTGCGCTCTCGAGCACATTCTGGATCACCATGGCCACTGTCATAGGGCCAACTCCACCTGGCACTGGGGTGATCTTGGATGCAACTTCAAGGCAGGAGTTGTAGTCCACATCACCGCACATTCTCTGGCCAGACTTCTTGGTGGCATCAGGTACGTAGTTTGTTCCCACATCGATGATGACGGCTCCCTTCTTGACAAAGTCGCCCTGGATGAAGTTTGCAACGCCCACTGCGGCAATGACGATGTCAGCATGCGAGACGAAGAACCGCTTTTGTTCCTCCGTAGTCTTGGAGTGCAGTATAGTCACTGTGCCTCCCTTCTTCTCCAAAAGCTTGGAAATGGGGCCTCCCACAATGTCAGACCTACCGCATACAACCACGTTCTTGCCGGTGATGGTGACTCTCTCGTGCTCCAGCAGATACATGATACCTTTGGGGGTACATGGGACATATGTGGGGTAGTCGTTCTTCTTGAACACCGCGGCCAGGTTGAGGTTGGAAAATCCATCCACATCCTTCTCCTGGGCAACAGAGTTGGTGATGAGTGCCTCATCGAGGTGGGCTGGAAGGGGCAGCTGCACGAGAATACCATGGACCGATTTGTCTTTGTTGAGCAAGTCCAGCGTAGCAAGCAGCTCCTGCTGTGATACCTCAGCTGGGAAACTCTTGTGGATCCCCTCTATTCCCACCTCTGCACAGGACTTGAGCTTCATCCTCACGTAGATGGCAGAATCGGGCCTGCCTCCCACCTGGATGATCACCAGCTTGGGCTTGAAATCGGCATGGCTCTTCTGCAACGTAGAGATCTCGGTCGTGATGGCCGAGCGCAGCTCTGCCGAAATGCTCTTTCCGTCAATGATGTCTGCTGTCATGATAAGATGTTGTGGTGAATAAAGCCTAAAACCAAACTCTCACCAGTCTCCAGCTATATCTCTATGAAAAGTATCATACTATCTCTCTCATCTCGCATCTCTCATCTCTCCCCTCCAAAGTGCACCAACGCGCACCCTCTCTACTGCCTGGCGTGTCATGCCCGTACATGGCAAAACGGAGCCTCTCTGTATAGGGGCCACCGTTGTGACTCTTGCTGCATACCTTGCGCACAGAACGTAGTGCGGGATCCACACCATCCCACGCATCTCCTACCGCTTGATGGATCACATGCTGGCCTCTCTACGAAACCGTTGGGGAGTGTGCAGGGTGCATATATTAAACATGTTAGGTGAGTGAGGGTGGAGATAAGAGCATGAGAGGTGTAAATAGGTGGACGTTGACAAGGATATCGCTGAATGGAATCGGGGCAGGTAAAGTGGTTTTGAGGTCCCAAACTGTAGTTTTAAGAAAAATTGTCTTAACAGTGATTGCACACTGTTTGTTTTAGAGTTGGAGTGTTCTCTCTGTGGAGTGGTCTTCCTTCTCCCTAACATAACATGTGCATTGTCTATAGAGTAGTGCTCAACGTAACAGTACTACTGTAATATCTCTACTGTAATATCTCTAGTTATAGAGCTACCGTAGTAAAATCCTTGGGTATTTATCTCAACACATCAAGCCAAACAACAAACGCATGCTGGTGCTTTTTACCTATGTCTTCAACCAGGTAACAGATCAATGCCTGCCTGCAGCCATTCCTTACCGCTCAGATACTCCTCCAAGGTTATCTTGCTCTTCCATATGTCCTCCAGGATGTTCAACAATGTCACCAGGTTGAGCGCACTGACATTCTCGTATAGATTCTTGAGCTTTTTCCTCATGATTTCTCGGTGTGCTTCCTTCTCGCACTCCAGACCCACCTGGAATAAGGGCCACACCATCTGGCCCACAACGTGCACTTCGGAATTCAACGTCTCGTAGAGCCCAATGAACTCTGTCACATACCTGGCGATGCTGGCACGGTAATTCTCGTCTGGCTTAACCACAGAGATGAGTTGAATCTGAGTCGCCAATGCCCAGCATTGAGCACACCTCAACCGCACGTAGTAGTATTCTTCATTGCTCAGCACTTCTCCCAGCTCCTCATGCTGTTCGCCATCTATGTCGTAGAATACGTGTTTCCTAAAGTGCAACAGATCTGTCGTGATCTCGTGGTAGCGCTCCATCACCTCAAACCTCGTCAATTTGTTATATTTGATGCCATTCCTCAAGTGACACACCTTGGCAATCCCACTCATCACCCCGCCAGGACATCCGCTCATCCTCTCTGTAGATATCACATCACCCACAGAACCATACCATTCGGGCTTGCAGTACGGCAACCGACAATCTGGTGAAACCGCAGCTGCTACGGTATCCCACCACGAAAGTGAGCACACGAGAGCCTGCGATTGGTCAATCTTGGCAAGAATATTGTAACACTCCTTGTTCTCGTACATGCTGGCAAACAGCTTCAGAAAGATCCTAGAAAGCGCAGACCGACCGCTATCCAGAATGCCGTATAGCACATGTACAAAGATCAGCAGTAGAATCACAAATATTCGGCTCTGCTTCTTAATTGTGGTGTCGTCTCTCAGCTTGTTGACTATCCCTTGCACGTCTATCATGTGCTCATCTGGTGATGTCTCGGAACCATTGGATTCCACAGATACAGGGCTTTTACCAATGGAGGAAAGCACCTGAAAGAGATCGTGTTCTTCGACAAAATTGATCAGATACTCCATCGTTCGGTTGATGTGTACTACACTCTTCATGAACAATTGGTTTTTTCCATTGTAGTCGCTCTGACTGCCCGATAGATGCATACAAGACAACGATAGGAAGCAAGACTTTGCAATCTCAAAGTCGCAGTACTTCAGGGCGAGGTCGGGCCAAGGCGTGTTGGGGAAAGCGTCTATGAGAGGAACCAGTTTGTTGAAGAAGTACTTGAGCATATGGTTTTCATCAAGGTATGTCAGCGATGGCAGTCTCTGCGGATATAGGTTTGAGTTCTCCATGAAATTTAGCACTTCCTCGTCGTCCAGCGGGTTCTCAAATGTCTCTCCATTTGAGGGACTCACTAGGAATGAAGTGGCCAAAAGAAACGAATTATCACCTGCAGAGCCTGAAGCATTGGTATTGACGCCGCCGCCACCACCAGTTCGGGTGCCTCCAGAACCGCCGGGTGTCCCACCTTCGTTAGCAGCCTTTTGTGACGAGAGGGAATTGAATGGGGAACCAATTGAAAATGGTTTGGGGCTAAACCCAGAAAATGGAGAAAAAATATTTTGGCCACCTACACCTGGAGTATCACTTGCTGCTACGCCTATTCCTGAGAAAGAGTAATCCTCGGTGCCTGTTGTTGATTTGGGGGTGTGAGTACTGCCCATATTGCGTAGGAAATAGCTCAGGCCTTCGTTCACAAATGACTCAAACTGCATAGACTTGTTATTTGGCTTGTTATGTGATTCATTGGTAGTCTGTTCTTTGGCAGCATTTTCATTACCCTCATGTTCTGATGTTTCGTGCTTGTTTTCCTCATACACCAGATCCATAATGGGCCCAGCAGTTGGTGCAACCTCAGCCGTCTCCTCGTGCGCAAACTCAATTTCCTGTCTGTTATCATCCTGGGTGGATGATAGGTTTCCACCCTTCTTATTGTAATACTTTGTCCTGATATTCTCTGAGAATGTGTTCACCATTTTGAAGGAGGGTGACCCCTCAGGCTGGGTTTTGGGCTGTTTGGAAAACTCTTCAGCTCCTGAAACGAATGCCAGACTGCCAGACCTCTTTTTTGTGCGTTCGACATTATTCTCCAACTTTACCGAGGTGTCCTGGTCGATAATTGAAGTTGAGGTGGTGCCTCGTTCCTGAGTGGGAGGCATGACGCTATCATTGGAGGTGGCCGGAGTCATTAGAATCGAAGAAGAAACAGTCCCACTGCTAGGCTGTTGTTCTTTCTTGGCTGAATCTTCACCTTTTGTCTTTGTAGTGCGTGTGGATATGGCTTTCGGAGGGACATACATGGATATTACCGGCGTATCGGTCTTTGTAGCAGCCCCCTTTGGCCTACCGGTGAAGCCATACTTGACGGCGCCGTTGATCTCTGACTTGAATCCCTTGTATTTATCATCCTCGAAATCAAACGTTAATCGTATGCCATATCCTTTGCATTCTATATCGGATCGCAAACAGTTCTGACAGGCTGGTTTTCCTTCGTCACACTTCTTGCGTCTAGTGTATGTTAGTATGGGTTCAGGATTATCATCCTGAGCGGGACCCGAAAAACCATCTACGTTGTTGTTCCACCACCCTTTATCTACTCACCTTGCTTTGCAGGTCCAGCACCCTGTTCTTACTCTTGTGATTTTGCCCATCTCTCTTTTCTTGGTTATCTCATAGGAGAATGATTCAAAAGTAAACCATCAAAGAAGGGTAACGACGGTGTATATGAAAGAGCTCTCTCTAAACCACGCTTCCTCCTGCAAAACGCACACACAGTTTACAAACAACAAAACATATCCATCTATTGTACCCACGACATTTCGGCAATGCTTTTCGGTTGAATATCCACTCAATGCCCATTGACCAAAAGACCCTCCAAGATGTCATTTAGGGGATCCAACTGTCTGCAGCGTGCATGCGCTTCCCCTTTCGGCCACACCTTTTCGGTGGGGGATCCACCTGCGTTGGAGATAAGCCCAAAACGGGGAAACGAATCTGCCTTATCTATAGCGCGCGCATTGGGGTGCTAAGAGGTAGCGAAATAGAGTGCGATACCCAAGTAACGCATCTGGAAGGAGATTGAGTGATAACGGAACGGGCAGGAAGGGCAGTGAAGACCAGAGGAGAACACTCATAGCATGGCAACAGAGAGTGTTGGAATACTTGAGTTGACGTAACATGGATTGTTTGTTTTTATTTGTTTTTATTGTTGTTATTTATTTATTTGTATATCACTCTAATTTATATTGGTTCCCACAGTTTGGCGCATTGGAGAAACGCAATTCCAAATCTGAAAAGAACAGCTGAAGGATCATCTTTATTTGGCTGTAAAAACCTACAAAATGAACACGAGTGTAATTGAGGGAATGATAGTAACAAGGCAAGAGCGGGAAAGATGGGAAATTTAATGCCTATAATATATCCATAAATATTTCTTGAGTCCAGTGGAATTTTATTAGTTTACAATATCTACGGGATAACCGTTTCTCATAATACTAGTTAACTCACCCCCTTCTAACAGCCTTCCAGTCTTGCACACCTACAACGGCTAAAAAGGCAGTACAGTAGTAGCCTTTTGGCGCTTGACTCTTTTCATCGTCTTGCCCGTAAAGCTAACAGCAGAGGGTACGCTTTGTAACTGTGCCCTGTTACTCCAGAGTGATAACCACACTTCCCCGATGTGCCTTACGTGCCCCCGCCGTCCCAACTGATGCCTGCACTGCACTCACATTCCTACCATATACACGGCCAGCGGTGAAGAGATGAGATGAGCTCACGGCCTGCATGGCCCTTATGCGGGCCTGGTGGGCTATATATAACTACACTCTATGGAGAGGGCAATGGGTAACTGAGATGTTCCAACTCTAGATATAATTGAGTGCTAAAGCAAGTTGAAGTGATAAGGGGATCCATCATCAAAAGCGTCTAGTGCCCCAAATCAACGAAGAAAAAAACCCAACCCGCTGCTGTCCCTGCTGCTGTGATCTCTTTCCCCCCCCACATTCTCGCCATACATTTTTTCAACTTAGCGTGCTGAGAGCTTCCATCTTCAATTGATCCCGCAATGGATACCAAGACCGAGATGGATGTACAGCAACCACCGGACCCACCCCAGCAAACACAAACGAGCCAACAGCGTGTATCACATATCAACAACAAATATTGGTCAAGCGGATACCTCTCTGGAATCAATCATGTGCTCGCTGTGCTGTCAGAGAACAGGCGCGCTCTAACGGCATTTGAAAAGTTCTGCGAGGGGTTTCTGGCAAAATGTGTTACCAAACATGCTGATGAAACAACTTCATTTCTCAGCCATACAGATCCCTCTCTGTTCCATTTACATACAATTCCCTCCGCAGTGCACAGCAGCTCAGCTAATACTCATGTCTCCCATACATCCCTACACTCAACTTTCCAGTCACTGTTGATTGGAATGGCCGACCAAGAAAAGGCAGACAGGAGGCTAGCGAGAGTATACGAAAATCAAGTTCTCCTGCCATTGAGGAATTTCATAGAATTGTACTCCAGATTCTGCGATGATGCTGATGACTCGCTCTCTAACAAATATCGAGCCTATGATGATGATGTCCAGAGAATACAACAGTTGGAGAAGCATATCAATGCCACTTTGGCGAAACTGAAGGATTCATCCGATAGTTACCGAGAAATGGTGCAGCAGGAAAACGAAAGTCACCATGACGAACCAACAACCCAGAAACCACTGCCTCCTCTTCCCACTGAGGGAGAAGCAAAGGAAAAACTTGACACGTCATCTCCCAATATCTTGGAGCAGATGATTCCTTCAGTCATTGCACAGCACTCTCAAGAGAGAAGGAAAAGCATCGGTGTTGCTGGAAAACAACATCTTGAACACACCCCTGCAGACATATTCATTCTGACCCACTTCAAATCTGACTCTGACGCTTTGTCGTTGGGCAGTTATGTTACTTTTGTGACATTTGAAAGTTTCCAACACTTTTGCGGCAATTTGAAAGCCGCTATACCTACCACAACCACTAAACTCTTTGGTATTGCACCCACCCAATGCTTTAAAGCTTTGGATCTGATGCTGTTTCTGAGCAGCCTAGACAGAGAGGGTAACATAACCGATTCGAAACTGAGTATAGCCCAAGTTGAGAAGATAGCACAGAGTCTTTTAGATCTCAAGTTGATGAAAGAGTCTTCCATTGTGAGCAGGCTCTCCCTGGGCCCAGAACGTAGATTCCGCAGCGAGAACGAGAATGACTACTTTGAATGGACGAGTTTGCTGGATCAGCTGATAATTCACTCGGAAACTAAGAATGGTGAGACAACAACAGGAGAGTCATCAGTTGATGAAGATCAGAAAGAGGCACCAGGCCCAACTATTGAACAGCCAGTTGTGATCAAAAAGCGACAAGAAAGACAAGAGGTGACGAACGCGTCAGAACACAAGGGCGGAATTTCAATTTTGGACAGCATATCCCACAGAATTACCACTTCTCAGCTGAGCAATCGTAAGTGCAAGCTGGAAGAGGCTATGTCCTTTCACAAAACTGAGTACCTACGCCAGAGGTCGGAGCTCAACAGATGTCACCAACAGCTGGTGACCACGAGGTCTCAACTCGAAGTAGCAATCTTTGCTTGGTATGACCGCATTGAAGCTGTGGAAAGTAAGCGTATTTCTACACTTCATCAGCTGTTGGAGATGCACATAAGGCTTGTAAAGAGTAGGGCCCATGGTTCCCACAGAATATACGACAAGATCGATAAGGAATGCGAGTTGTTCGATCGCAGTACCGAGTTGTGCAATTTCATCGACTCAAACGCGCCTCCCTTCAGAAACGAGGAAGAAGGAGATGAGGTTATTGCGGGTGCCGGTGGGTTGTATGTTGTAGATCCTTGTGTCCACGGATTAGTTTCGAAGGTGTGTGGAGCTGCTTCTGGGATGTTCCAGGAACAGGAAATCAGCGATTTTGATGTGGTTCCTATTTTCGGTACCGATATCAATAGCCATATCAAGATATACTCGACTCCACATTCACCGTTAGGGGTGGCTGATCCGACGACAGACCAACTTGACATAAAGTACCGCTCTCTGCCTCTGTTTCTGTATGAGTTGGTGACCATACTGAAAGAAGGGTCTCAAGAGGCAAATCGGCAAGGCTGGTTGCAGCCATTTGACTTTGTGCTCTCCAAGTCATTCAGAATATGGTATAGTGATTGGCTGCTGACCTGGAAGAGAGGGTACTCAGAACAGAGCAACGAGGGACAGATTGGAGATAAGAATATCTCCTCAGATGTATATGTGATCGAGAAGTATCTCCAGCTGGTGCAGCAAAAGCTCACTTTGAATGACACTCCTAATGGTTTCATTTCTAGACTGGTGACCTTGCTGAAACTGTGGCTGCTTGAACTCACAGACTCTGTTATCCCATCTTCTGCTTATCAGGATATTGCATACTTGTATTCATCAGACGATGGAGGGCGCTCCGCAGAGCACCAGACTGATGAAGAGCAGCTTAACCCTCGCCAGCATCTATTGCTCAAGATTTTCCAGAAGGAGATGTCAAGGTGCCATCTTGCAGCCGTAGTGTCTCTTTTGGAGTATCTCCAAGAGGTTCAAATTTCAGCCTCAGAGCTAAATGATGGGAGCAAGTCTGGCTTTCTACCGTTCATCCATCTGATCCTTAGGCCACCTCCTGCTTCTCCACAGACCACCACCCCACTTTCCGTTGCATCCTTGCTGTTTAAGGGTAGCAGAGCGGGTCCGAGGGAAAGCTTTATTCCTCCCAATGAGGCTCTATTTGTTGCTCTAACTGAGGACATGCTCTCGCAGACTTTTGTTAGCGCGCTTGAAACCTCCGTCATTGAAAAGGAGAGGGAATTCGAAAAGCGCCATATGGAGAATGACAAAAGACTATCCGCGATCGTAGCTAAGGATAGGCACCTCATTGCGCAGAGAAGCAGCTCTTCAACCGAGCCAAAGGGACACTCAAGGGTTCCATCGGCTATACTGGCATCCAATATGGATATTTCTTTACGCCCATTCGGTATACATAGCCGGAAGCCGTCTAATGAGAATCTTCACGAGACGTCAAGCGAGACGCCGATGAAGCAAGAACACAATGGTGAAGAGGGCAATGGCGAAGAGGGCAATGGTGAAGAGGGCAATGGTGAAGAGGGCAATGGTGAAGAGAGCAGTCCTGAAAAGATTATGATGAAAGTGGAGTCACCTTCGGTGGCGTAAATTATGCGCTTGTATGGGCCGGTCATATATTTGTACCATGTCATTATTGCAACATACGAGTAGTGATAAATATACAGTTAATAGTGACCCTTCTATAGTGTCCACAATGCCATTTTTTCCCCAAGATATGCGTTTAGATGATTCTGCCATGTTCCGGGTCCAACTCGTAACCGAACGCTCTTGCGATGATGAACACTCTTTCCCTTATGAGGCCGACGACGATCTTCACCAAACCAATGCCCTTGCTCTTAGGAGAATCATCATCCTTGGGAACGCCTCCAAATCTGTTGAGATCGTGAAGGTTTGTTGGCAAGGAGTTCTCGTTTGCACTGAGGGAGATGAAGAGGGCAAATGGCACCATCCACACACAGAGGCCAAAGAAACTGGCAATCTCCGAGAAGGCGGGCAAATGAGGAGGCTTGTAACCTGGGGCCAGACGCTCCTCAATGGTTGGGATGTATGGGTTGCTGAAATGGTGGAACCACAGGTAGTGGTTTGCCACCACCAAGATACACGAAAAGATGAAGATGGGGCCAGTGAGGTTTATGTAGGGGAAAGTTCTCAGGTTGAGGTAGTAGACATAATACGTGAACACGGAGAATGCAATGAGCTTAAACGGCAGTCCATCCACAAGCCACAATAGCACAAGTAGCACCACTGTGGTTTGGATAACACGGCCTAACAGCCTCTTTGTGAACTCAGTATTCTCCTCGACAATCTCAGACAGATAGTATAGACCTGAGGCTATAAGGGGCAGAGGAATACGGTTAGTATGTGCAAAATGCGAAACACGTATAATAAATCCACATTGCCACATGATACTTACCAATTGTGAGTGTCACCACTATGAAACCAAAAACAATTCCCACTATTGATAGAAGTTCTAGAAACATGATGCCTTTGAAATGAGCCGCTTCCGGCTGACTAGTGACGTGATTAGCAAAAGTGTCAGGCAAAACGGCAACCAAGCAAATGCAATAATAGCTTGTGATCAGATGTTAGTGAATCAACTGTTCTGGGACGAGAAATATAACAACACTCCTCCAAGGTAGTATATGCCATGTTTGCTTCGTGATAGCTCAGTATCGTCCCTTAGTGCACTGCTGCACCTGCTCCCTTACTGTATCTCATCTGCAGATGCCAGCCTTTCCTTTATGGCCAGGTCGCGTTGATCCGAACACGACGCGTCGTATCGTGGAGTTATAGTAGAGAGGGGCGGTAGAGAGTGGAGAGGGAAGAGAGAGGAGAGGGAAGAGTGTGGAGAGGGAAGAGTGTGGAGAGGGAAGAATCTCGGGTACAGAGTGGTAGGCAGAGGTTCGCAGGTAGAGGTTTGCAGGAAAGATAATTTTGAAGTAAGAATATTAAAACATATTTTAAATTTACGAGCAAAGTATCTTCAGATAAATATATACAACTAACAGTTGGTTCTAAAAGAGATATACAGAGTGACACCATCATCATGCACCAATGGAGTGGTTAACGGTCAAGCAACGTTCAAGCCAGGTGAATAGGAGGCATTCGGAGGACGATACCTGTGCATTATACATTAAATTGCTAGATATTTGTCTCTACAATGATTGCCTCTACCTTAATTGCCTCTACCTTAATTGCCTCTACCATAATTATCTATAAATATATAGCCCGCTTAGACCTGCAATATAAATTATATCACCTCTAAACTTCACTTAGATTATGACCAAGCTAACATTTCAAAACCTCCCTTAAACCTTCACCTTTGACGCATGGCACTCCCCCAGCTTCTCGTGTGCGTCGCCTGCCGTGCGCCCGTGCGTCGTGACAGGCTAATGGGAAATCTCTGGGGGAAAGAGTGGAGAGAGAGAGAGAGACAGAGAGAGAGGGGAAGTGCCATGGTAGATTAGAGTGGATGTGAAATATAGGAAGTGATAACGGGTGATTTAGTAACGAGCAGTGGGACCACCTTAAACCAGACAATTGTGTTATAATATCCCACAGTTGGTTCTTTTTTGTCCTGATTCACGCCATTCGCGCAGTTGAAATAATTGCCGTATCATGCCCCACTACATCACGCTGGCGACCTGTTCGCTGAACCAATGGGCCCTTGACTTTGAAGGAAACAGAGATAGAATCCTCGAGAGTATCAGGCAGGCCAAGGCCAAACATGCCAGGTTGAGAGTGGGCCCTGAGCTCGAGATCTCTGGGTATGGGTGCCTGGACCACTTTCTCGAGAACGATGTCTATCTCCACTCCTGGGAGATGTATGCCACGATCCTGGGCAATGAGGATACCCATGGCATTCTGCTGGACATCGGAATGCCAATCACCCACAGAAACCGCAGGTACAACTGCCGTGTCCTCTCGTATGACGGTAAGATCCTCATGATCAGACCCAAGCTCGTGCTGGCCAACGATGGTAACTACAGAGAGATGCGTTACTTCACCCCATGGCTCAAGACCCAATACGTCGAGCAGTACCTGCTTCCAAGGATCATCCAGAACATCACCGGCCAGCACTCTGTTGACTTTGGAGACGCCGTTGTGTCCACGCTCGACACATGCCTGGGTGCAGAGACGTGCGAGGAGCTCTTCACCCCGCAGGCCCCCCACATCGCCATGTCTTTGGATGGAATTGAAATCATCACCAACTCCAGTGGCTCCCACCACGAGCTCAGGAAGCTGGATGTCAGAATGTCCATGATCGCCGAGGCAACCAGAAAGTGTGGAGGTATCTATCTCTATTCCAATCAGAAAGGGTGCGATGGTGACAGGCTCTACTACGATGGCTGTGCCCTCATCGTCATCAATGGCCAGGTTGTAGCCCAAGGTGACCAATTCTCTTTGAACGACGTTGAGGTCATCACGGCCACACTTGACCTGGAAGACGTGAGGGCTTACAGGGCTTCCATCTCTCATGGGCTCCAGAGCAGAGACAGCCCCAAGTACAAAAGGGTCGAAGTGCCAGTGCAGCTGTCGCCTTCCTCCGTGGACTTTGACCCCAGAATCCGGCCAACTGACCCAAGACCCATCAGGTACTACAAACCAGAGGAGGAAATCGCCTATGGCCCCGCTTGCTGGTTGTGGGACTATGTCAGAAGATGCAAGGGCTCTGGTTTCTTCTTACCATTGAGTGGTGGTATCGATAGTTGCGCCACTGCTGTGCTTGTTCACTCCATGTGTAGGCTTGTGGTGACTGCAGCTAAAGAGGACAACCAGCAGGTGATCAAAGATGCGCAGGCTGTGGCCAACATGCCAGAGGGTTGGATCCCCGAAACTCCGCAGGAGCTTGCCAACAAGATCTTCCACACCTGCTTCATGGGTACGGAGAACTCTTCTTCGGAGACGAGGGGTAGAGCCAAAGATTTGTCTGAGAAGGTTGGCTCTTACCATGTCGACTTGAACATGGACTCTTTGGTGAGTGCCATGATTGCCCTGTTTGAGGTTACCACCGGCAAGAGACCCATTTTTAAGGTGTTTGGTGGTTCTCAGATCGAGAATCTGGCACTCCAGAACATCCAGGCAAGGCTCAGAATGGTACTTGCCTACTTATTCGCACAGTTGCTCCCTTGGACTCGCGGCAGAACAAACACAGGCGGTCTCTTGGTGCTGGGATCCGCCAACGTTGATGAGCAGCTCCGCGGTTACCTCACTAAGTACGACTGCTCTTCTGCCGATATCAACCCAATCGGGGGTATATCTAAGACAGACCTCATCAGTTTCATCAGATGGGCAACCACTGAGTTCAAGCTACCAGTGCTGACTGAGTTTGTCGAAGCAACGCCCACTGCCGAACTTGAGCCCATCACTCCTGACCATGTCCAATCGGACGAGGCAGATATGGGCATGTCTTACGAGGAGCTTTCCATATTTGGTAGACTCAGAAAGGTGAACAAGTGTGGGCCTTACTCCATGTTCATCAAGCTGCTGCACATCTGGTCTGGAAGATATACCCCTTCGGAGATCGCCACAAAGGTGAACCGGTTCTTCTGGTTCTATGCGGTGAACAGACACAAGCAGACCGTGAGCACCCCATCATACCATGCTGAACAGTACTCACCTGATGACAACAGGTTCGACCTCAGACCCTTCTTGATCGATCCTAGCTTTGCTTGGTCCAGAAAGAAGATCAATGAGGTTGTTACCAAGCTGGAGAGCCAGGAGCCCATAGATTTGGACGTTTCCAACGTTGATTGAGTGGATAGAGGAAGTTGCAAGTTTATTTTATAAGTTGAACGTTAACGAGATATACGAATATTATAAATATATGAATAATATATATATCCGCTGTATTAAAAGAAAGAGAAACTTTTCATCTTCTCTCTATATACTTCAGCTACTTCTTGACACCCCATTTCGCATTCAACTGGTTCAGCAACGCAACCTGAGGACTCACCTCTTTGGCAGAGTCCCTCGTGAAATCGTTTCTATCTACAAACTCGAGAAGCGTCATTGCCACTTTGTCAGGGATGTCTTCATGAACAAAATGACCAATCTCACGTGAATCTCCCGCGTCTATAGTATTAGTAGCTGTGGTTAGGGTTGACGATAGTGGTAGTGTAGTGTTGTGAAATACAACCAACTGGTATTTCCCCTGCATTTGTCCAATCATCAAGGGTTTATCCAAGTTGTCATGGTTGGCCAATATCAACATCTTGGCAATACGTGAAGGTATGGCTGTGAAGCTAGAAGAAAGCTTATCAAACCATCCATCCCAGTACGGCTTGGTGGCCTGAAGGTCAACAATCCACTCATACACCACTCCGACATTTCCTTTATCTCTGGGGTCGAATAGCGGCGGAACAGAAATCTTGGCTGATTCTTTGTTGTTGAGCAATTTGGAGCTCACATGCCAGTCAATAGCCCTCTGAAGGGTAGAGAACGAAGAGGGCCTGGCGTCCAGATACAGCTGCATCGAGTCCAGAGCTCGTATGGCTGTTTCCTCCACGATGTCCAGCATTATCAAGCCCTTTACACACTGCAAGATATCCTTGGGAAGCTGTTCCTCCATAACCACTTTAGTCAAAACTGACCCTCCCAAGGAATGTCCCATCAGAAATATACTAGGGCTGATACCCCTTGAGATAAACCGTTCTTGCTTAAAAAGCTCCTCCATGATGAATACGAAGTCTGAACAGAAGGATTCCACAGCGAAATTGGATTCAGGAGTGTTCAACAGTGCAGTATCTCCATGACCCCGTGCATCAAAGCAAAATAACCCTGGAAGTTGTGGATCCTCATTCGACTGTTGTTCCTTAGTGGCGTTTTTCACGAGTGAGTTCGCCAAAGGTGCAAACGTCATGGCAGATGAGCCTGCTCCGTGATGTGCAACGAATATCACAGGTGTCGTTGATACGGACGGACGTGGAGACTTGTAGTAGGTCTGAAACTTGTAATCATCTTGCTGCCTGTTAAATATTTGGTTTTTATCGTAGAACTGATTCCAAGTAGGCAACGGCGTAGACGGCCTGCTGGAGAAGGGCTGTCTGATGGTGGGAGAAGAATTGCCCTGCCTGCCAGCTGGTGATTGCAATGGCTCACCCGGTCTCCGAGGCAGTGGTGTACGACCAGGAATCGTACCTGTCTTGGGGAGAATGCCGTATAAGGACTCTCCTTGGGAAATTTCATCTTTTTTTGCTGGAACTTCTTGGCCAAATGGCTTTTGATCTATTGTCTGCTCTTCGCTTCCCTCCTCCTCTACCTCCTGCCGTTCCTCGGCCCCTTCCGAGAAGTCAAAGCCCAGCTGTCTCTCCTGTCGTTGAAGCCGTTTCTGGAATAGCTTTCTCTGAAAATCCGACATCACCTTCTGCTAGATATTATGGTTCTCAGAATTTAGGTTGATGATTGTCAACGTGATCTGGGGTGTTCTTCTGTTATTTGAAGAACGTTCTGTGTGAGAGATGCACACCACCCGAAATCCGGGGTAGATGTCGTGCATTTGCTAAGAGAGTTGGCTGGAAGTACCAAATGAGTGTGTTGAGGAATATTATGATAATATCTCTGTATCTATGTTAAAATAAGTATAATATGACACAGGTATCATTTGACTATGATAATGAGAACGTAGGTCGTTTGCCTATGATAATGCATGTATGCTATGGATATCTATGTACTTAGCAACACCACTCAGCCATGAATCAACCTCTCGGTCAGAGCCTCAAGGTCATCCAGGGTCTCAGGTCTCTCAATCTCGATAACACCACCTGAAGCAGAGAATTGTTTCCCACCAACCTTGTCATTCTGGAACCATTTCTTGGATTTCTTAGAAGGCGGAGCATCGTCTTCGCTCTCACTCTCAGACTGGAAGTCTCTGTCAATGTCGGCTTCATTGGTCTCCTCGTCATCTGACATTCCACCAAGAGTGACTTGATAAGCACCGTGTTGCCCATCATCGGAGGAGTAGTCACTCTCCTCGTCTTCCTTGGCACGCTTCTCAAGCTCCTTTCTCCTCCTCTTCTTTTTCTGTCTCTTCTGTTTAGCCACCTCCTTGTCATCCGCATCGGCAGTACCCATGACCTGTGTTTCTTGCTCAATAAACTTGCTCTTGAGCTCCAAAGCGTCACCCTCCTTCTTGAAATCGGCTTCATCTCCAAGCTCATAGATCTCATGGGCATTTCCGTCGTCGTCAAACACCAGCTTGTGGGCCGACCCAGCGGACTTGGATGACAGCTTCTTGGACAGCGCCTTCTTCATCGCTCTCTTCGAAGTATTCACCATCTCAAGCTGAGGAACCTCATCGTCATTAAGCTCGTGGTTCTTACGGGTGATGCTCATGAACTCCTCCTCGCTCTCATCCTCATCATCGCTGCCCTTCTTGTTATCAGCATTCATATTGAGGTAGTGCTCCGATAGCACATTCTGGTTCTGCCTCTGGAACATTCTGTCATATTTGGTCTTTACTGTTTTCTGTTCCTCGATCAAGTCTCCATTTTCATCCATCTTAGACAGCTGAACCAGTTGCCTGGAAGTGTTTTTCAGCTCCTTAGCCCTTGCCAATGCCTCCTGCGAGCTCTTTGTGTCTCCACCCTTGGGTGTCAACAGCTTGATCTTGGGAGCACCTGGTAGTCCCAAGGAACGAGCATACTCCTCAATGGGGAGGTCAGCGAGCTTGAACACGTCCTTGTCTTTCTGCACATAGATGGATTTGTAGTAAGAGATGAATGCTTTTTGACCCAGGTACTTGAGTTCAGGACTCTTGAAACATAACGACTGTAGCTGGTTGTGGATTGGCTTGATCTTGGATGTTTTGATGTTCAGCTTTTTGATTTCAATCTTCCGAGCCTCCAATCTATTTATAAATGCCTCCTCCTCTGAAGGAGTCAACATCAGTAGAGACTTACCTTCTCTTCCAAGTCTAGCACTTCTACCAACTCTGTGGATGTATGTGGCAGAGTCTTCTGGACAATCGAGCTGCACAACCCAGTCAATAGCTGGGAAGTCAAGACCTCTGGCAACAACATCAGTTGCAAATAGACAGCAGTGCTGAGCATGCGAGAACTTGACTGTGGTTTCGATTCTAGCTGTCTGCTTCTGACGTCCATGAAGCTTCATCAGAGACATACCTGGCTGGAGCTTTCTGAAGGTCTCATAGATGAAGTGAACCTGCTTGGAGGAAGAAACAAACACAATCATCTTGGTGTTGAGGTGGGTCTTGATGAAAGACCACAGAGTGTTGAGTTTCTCTTGAAGTGGCACTACGATATATGATTGGTCAAGCGTCTCTGGTGTGGAGAGCTCGTTGTCAGAGCTGGTGTTGACATACTTGGGTTGGGTGAGTGAAAGCCTGGCCAGGTCCTTGACACTCTTTGTCTGCGTGGCTGAAAAAAGGAGTGTCTGTCTCTGTGGTGGAAGGTTGCTAATGATGTTATCGATAGTCTTTTTGAATCCCATATCGAGAATTCTATCGGCCTCATCCAATACCAACACCTGCAAGTTGGTGAGGTCAAGCGTGGCCGACTGATCCATATGCTGCAGTATTCTACCGGGAGTTCCGATCAAGATATTGATTTTTCCAATTCTCTCTTGCTCGAATGCATAGTCTTTGCCTCCAATGACCAGGCCAGCGGAGAAACTGTTGTGCTTTCCAATCTTGAGAAGAACCTCGTAGATCTGGATGGCCAATTCTCTTGTGGGTGATATTATGAGTGCCCCTACACCGTCATACTCGTTCCAGGACTCCATGGTGAGCCTCTCTATGACTGGAATCAAGAATGCCAAGGTCTTACCACTGCCGGTCTTTGCGGCGCCCAGAACATCCTCACCCTTGAGAGCCAGAGGGATCGTTTCCCTCTGCACGTCTGTCATTGTTATGAAGCTGGCCTCCTTCAGACCTTTTACAGCCGCTTTGCTAAGTGGAAGTTCATCGAATTTGGTCAACCCCTTTGACTGGTTCACGTCAAACTCTTCTATCCTCTGTTTGAGAGCATCGAGCTGCTCCTCCTGTTTATGCCTTAGCTGCTTACGCTCATTAGAGGTGAGCTTCTTAGTTGAACGCTTGGCCATGACGGAAGATATCTGTGTTAATAATTACGCTGTAGTGTTATGCTGGGGGAGTATGGTGTCATAGAAATGCAGGATATTTTGAACAATAATTTAAGGGACAGATGTTTGGTCCTGTGAACCTTTATCCTACCTACATTAGTATGGCAATATTTCACTGCATAGAAAAAATATTTGGAGAAAAAGGACATGCACACCGGGTAACTGGGCCCATTTAGGTAAGCGCGATGAGCTGCTCTGCACAGTAAAGCGTGGTGGGGGGATGATGTTTTGGGGTATTTTTCAGTCTCTTCGATAACGGATATTATAGGGTTACGTAGGATAAATAACAAGCAGAGGATTCAGCCATGGAGGAGAGAGACGAAGACAGGGGTTCTAAACACAGAGGTGAGAGTGAGCACCACGAGAGAGAGGTCAGGCGTGCTAATAGCGCAAGAGAGGGTTATGATGATGATGATGCCAAATCTAGGTACAGAGACAGAACAGATAGGGACCATTCGAGGTATAAACGTTATAGATCAAGTGAAAATGACAGATACAAAGAGGACAGGGATCGTGGACAGAGATACAGAGATGCTGCTCGCCCGAGAAGTGATAGAGACCATACTCATAGGGATAGAAGATCAGATGGAGAGAGACAGGCAGACAGAGAGTATTATGACAGAGTCAGAGGGTCAGACAGAGAGAGGAGTTCTAGGAAAGACAGACCGCACCGTAGTGACAATAAGGGCTCTTCAACACCGGATCGCTACCCTGGGAGAGATCACAGAAGAAACAGCCATAGAGGCGATGAGGGCCGTGGATACATCAGCAGGAGGACGCACCGTGACGAAAATCCACCTGCCACATCATCGGAAACAACAGCAAAGCCGAAATCTATCAAGATTGATGTGAAAGCATCCGGTCTTCTGGCAAAGGAATCAAACAATCTGGGCGGATCCGAGCTGTCATACTTTGAGCCCGCTGATGCTATAGTGCCGAATTCTTCCTCTACCGCTTCATTTTTCTTGTACATATTCGAGGATGGAAAAGATGGGTTCTCCAAAGTATCACTTAATAATTACAAATCCTTCTTCTTGATCGGAAGGGAAAAGGAAGTTGTTGACGTATACGTCAACGACGACTGTGTTTCGAAGCAACACGCAGTGATACAGTTCAGGAAGGTGAAAGCTGGGGTAGATCTGGGTGGAGAAATCACCATGAAGCCGTATATCATTGATCTCAAATCTCAAAACGCAACTTTTCTCAACGATGTGGAAATTCCACATAGCAGGTATGTTGAACTGCAGCATAAGGACTCTCTGAAGTTCGGCGATGTAGATTCCTCGAAGGAGTATATATTCATCATTGATAGCTGAGAGTGGGGCTGCCCGGAGTTCAATTGTGTGTACATTATTTTGAAAACAACGGTAATAAGTAATGACCTTTTTTTTTGCATTCCAATACTTGTACAAGCTGGTTAGGCGTGTAGCTAACCACCTCAACAAAAGCCTCATGCACCTTGCTGTATGTAAGGAGCTTACATTATGCAGGTGAGCGAAACGGGAAGAGATGCGATTTTCAACAGGATCATATATATCGAAGAACAAAATACCTGTTTATTCCTTTTTTTGAGCATTAGCTGCTGTCAATATCGACACACACACATAGCTCTCTCCTTTAGACTATGGTATGATTTCAACTTTCCCAGATGGTTCTTCTGCTGAGCCAATTGAAGGAGTCAACAGCTGTTGTTGGCTCAGTGTTTGCACCCTTTGTCAGCCCCAACAGCCCCAACCTCATCTTGGCGAGACAGCATCGACTGGACTTCTATGAGTTCAAGGTGACCCCGAATGAAAAAAGAAAGAAAACTCCAACTCTCGTACACTCCGTTGATGTGGACGAGGAAATCAGATGCATTGCCTCCTTGCCAGCAAAGACGAGTCCCAGACACATCCTGCTGTTGCTGACAGAGGTGAACAGCCTGTTGGTGCTCTCCTTCAGCAAGGCAGAGGGACCGAACATGGGAGTAGTTGCCATAATTGACACTATTCAATTTTATACCCCATATTCCAAAAACCCTGAAATCAGCTACCGAGACTCCACCATCACAATCGGCAACATGCCTTCGATGCTGGAAGTCAATGCTGCCGGAACTCTGGCCGCTGTGCATTGTTCCCGGGGTTCTATACAGATACTACTTCTGCATCACTTGCGTCTGAAGCATATTCTAATGGCCATTGGAAGACAGGAGACTGTTCATCCAAATGTTCGCCGCAATGGGGTATTCAAGAGCAGGAGTCTGGCTGTTCATGGAACTGTGGTTGGCATGAAATTCTTGCGCCCTGGGAGGCACAATTCTAACGAAGAAGCCTTGAGTGTCATTGTGAGAGACTCGAACCTGACATACTGTACCGTCAATTTCACAATTATTCATACCACTGAAGATATTGTCCAGACAGTTCAATCAGAACCACTGTTTGTTTCTTCATATATTGAAGGCAGTCCTCTGTCCACTGTTCCTCTCCTCTCAGGAGACACTCTGTTACTGTCCACCCAAGAACAGTGCATATTTCCACAGCAAGGCAAGAAGTTCATTAGCATCAAGGAGGAGCAATCTGCGCACTGGGAGATTATCAATGGTGCAGCGGTCATGGCTGGCCAGGACGATACTGTCGGAGACGATAATGGAGGGGAAGGCTCTCTCCAACCGGGACTCTCCGAGTTATACCAGCAAGGTATATCTGCCTTCTTAGTTGTGGATGATTGGAGGATCCTTTTGATAAATAGAGACGGGTTTCTCGGTGTGATGTATATAAACATCACTGAAGATGAAGACCCCGTTGAAGAGCATTCACGTAATGAGACCATCCTTGGCTGGTGTCAAATGCGACTCGGCAAATTGACACCTGCTCACACGATACTCCATATAGCGGACAACTTGTTTTTTGCTGCTTCCTTGGAAGGAGAAACATGCTTTTTTGAGCTGGGAGATGCTCCTCCCTTCATATATTTACACGCAAGATTAACTCCTTCGGGTGCTTTTTTGAAAGAAGACCAGGGGAGTGAAGTTTGTGGCCAAATCAGGCACATTCTGCCTCTCAAAGAAGAGTTGGAGGACCGATGCAGGTTGCTGATCTCTTCTTCAACGGGGATAACATCGAGTGTCTCTCTTAATCAAATCATTTACAAGAACCTCACTCTGGACAGCAACACGATAGAGATTCCACAAGAGACAACCATCATCCATAAGGTTATACCATTGCAGCATCCCATTCTTGGCGACCTGATTCTGATTTTGAAAGTCAGATACAATGACGAGGGTCTCTTCAACTCCAGCATAACCATTCTCGATGCAAAGAAGGCACCCATCGCGCAGTATGAATTCCCCGAAGGAGCTGAGCTGCTTGATGCCATCAAAATAGATCATGAGATTTTTGACAAGTTATCAACGAGCAACAAATATAAGGAAACATTGAATAGTGTTTGCTGCTTTGCAACCTGTGGAGCCTACGGCTCTGATGCGGAGTTGTGCCTATTTGCTGTTGAAATGACAGAGGAGCCTCCAACGAAAGTAAGCATCAGGCAGTGTACGCTAATATACAGAAGAGGATGCTCATACAGCTCTTTGGCTCTGTATGGATCATACATACTGGCTGGAGGCGAGCTGATCACACCGTTACGCCTGACAGCTGATGTGAAGGAAACAGAAAGGTTGAACAGCCTACAGCCCCAGTTCGTTGTGTTGAAGGATAGCGGTGTTCACAACAGTATTGACGTTAGAGGACGGAGTGACAGCTATCGCATTAAAACGATTGGAGACCACTTGCTACTGATAGGAACCGTAGAGGGTATCTCGATGTTTAGGATGTCCGAAGATAAAAGCGAGGATGGCATGACGTTCACCCCCCTTCATGGAGGTAAACCAATACTTTCTCATGTTGATATCACATCAACCCATGCCATAGATGATCACACGTTTGCTGTTGGAGATTCGTTGGGAAATGTATATCTGTGTAGTGTCGAGAGCAGACCCAGGAACAAGCTTAGCGTGGATGCTGTGATCAACGTAGGCGAGCCAGTGAGTGCAATATCTTCATTTCGGCAAGTTGCAAATGACAAGGTCTTCATGTCTGGAAGTGTGGTGATTGTCGGGACTGTCTACGGGGGAATGAAATGCATACGGTATTTGGACGAGGGCGATACGCACAATTCACAAGCGGAGAGCTTAAGAAAGCGGCAAGGTACTATTGCACAGACTCGGGAGGCTATTGGATCTGCGAGATTAGAGGGTTCAGTAAACACCAAAGAATTCCACTTGGAGGCCAAGACTTACAGGAAATGTCTCGAAGGGGTGTATGTGGAGCCCATTGTGAAGGGTGAGCTACCGTTGGTTCCATCAGCGGATTCCGCGTGGATCATGAATGCCCAGCGAATAATGGAACTTGGGGGACATCCATTTGATGTAGTGGACATGGATTTGGTGGCAGAATGACATGTACTGAATTGTACCGAGATCAAAATCCACCAATACTTCCCCCTCACAGTATCTCCATAGTATTTCCCCACACCGCAAGGAACTTTTCAGTTGTTGCACGCCCTTTGCGTAGCACAGCTATACTAAGCAACTATATAGTGACTAGTTATTAGAGCCACCAGTGACGGAGAAACAGTCTATCGATATTCGAGTCACCACCACTTTTATTGATTCCTCAACCTGAACCTGTCTGTCTCACTACATGATTCTCTGGAGCTTAGGAAAGCAATGAGAGCCATGTGATGGGTTATCAGTGCGATGGATATGCCAGATCCGTAGTGCCTCACCCTGGCTGTCCCTAGGCCTTACCGACTACAGCTTTCCATGTCCGGCTCCAGACTTTGGTTCTCCAGACTGGTTCTCCAGATTTTGGATCTCCTGGTTCTATCTCCAGACCTAGGTTCTCCAGACTTTGGATCTCCTGGTTCTATCTCCATCGCTATTGTGTTCCCACCTTCCATATTGTGAGACTTGGTGCTCTCCGGCTTACCTCCCGCTTCCATGCCTCTCCTGCTCACCCTACATCTCCCTCCTGCAACCCCTCCGGTATCGGCCTGCGTGTTCCATACAATCCCCCCCCTCGACCGATGACTCAGGCCCTGAAAAAAAAAAAACACAGCCAAAAAGCACCGTGCACTACGCAGTATCGTGCACGTCCAAACCACCACGCAGTATCCATGCAGATTTCTATGGCCTGCCTGCGCCCTTCCATACCCAAAGGGGGTTGTAAGCACTGCAATGCAGTGACTGACTCATAGGGAGAATGCGTTCGTATCGCGGTAGAGTTCCACTCCATAGTGGAAAAGCCATAGTGACAGGGAAAAGAGAGAGAGAGACAGACAGACGCACAGAGTCAGATGTTGTGGGTGGATATGGCGACGATGGCAGTGGAGTTTGACTAACACCCCAACTGTTGATTCACCCCCCCCCCCCTCTTTTTTTCTTTCTAGTAGTTGGCTATATCTTTGGGTTATTTGTCCTCGGTTTTTGCAAGTGGTTAGTTGTAAGTCACCGGCGACTGTCTTATTTTTCACTTATCAAGGTTTAGCATCCCCGATAAGCCTCACCCGTGGGTTAGTTAGTTGCTCATCTCTCTCTCTCTCTCTCTCCTGCAACTTTTCACCCAGACTATTTTTTTTTGCAGGCTTGTTGCAAAACACTGATCTCTACAAATAACTAGATCTCCAACACATCAGCCACAACTGCCACGACCATCACAATGATAGCTTCGTCAGCAGTGAGGAATACCTCGAGGAGGGCTGCTGCCGTCCCCAACACCATAAATTCTTATGGGCTGAGGAATAATTCCCTTCACCTTCGCCAGGCGTCTGCTGGTCACATCCGTTTGATGGCTGCAAGGTATGCTGTGAGGCATCAGAGCAACGCCGCCACCAGGGCAACACCTGCTCCTTCGTTCAACCAGTCCACCATCACTGAGTCTGCCAAGGCTTCCAAGGCGAGCCAGCCCTTGAAGTCGAAGAAGCAGCCCCTCATGGATGACTCCTTCATCGGGCTGAGCGGTGGTCAGATCTTCCATGAGATGATGCTGAGGCATAATGTTGACACCGTGTTTGGGTATCCAGGTGGTGCGATCCTCCCGGTGTACGACGCCATCTACAACTCCCCACATTTCAAGTTTGTCCTTCCAAGGCACGAACAGGGAGCCGGCCATATGGCTGAAGGTTACGCCAAGGCCAGCGGCAAGCCGGGTGTTGTTCTCGTCACTTCTGGCCCTGGTGCCACCAACGTGATAACCCCGATCGCAGACGCCCTCATGGACGGTGTTCCACTCGTTGTCTTCTGTGGCCAAGTCCCCACCTCCGCCATCGGTACCGACTCCTTCCAGGAAGCAGACACCGTTGGTATATCGAGACCATGTACCAAATGGAACGTGATGGTGAGGAACGTTGCCGAGTTGCCACGTCGTATCAACGAGGCCTTTGAGATTGCAACCTCCGGCAGACCGGGTCCTGTCCTCGTGGATCTCCCCAAGGATGTCACCGCCGCCATCTTGAGAGAGGCTATCCCTGTGGCCACCACCATCCCCTCCAACACTCTGCAGCAAATCACCAAGGCTGCTGTGACCGAGTTCACCATCGAGTCCATCAAGAGAGGTGCAGCCATCCTCAACAAGGCCAAGAAGCCAATCATCTACGCCGGTGCCGGTATCCTCAACAGCGAAGACGGCCCAAGGAGACTCAAGGAGCTCGCAGACAAGGCCCAGATCCCTGTCACTACCTCCCTGCAGGGCCTCGGTGCCTTTGACCAGAACGACGAAAAGTCGCTCGATATGCTCGGCATGCACGGAAGCGCCGTTGCCAACTTTGCCATGCAGAACGCGGACCTCATCATTGCCCTCGGCGCCAGGTTCGACGATCGTGTCACCTGTAACATCGCCAAGTTTGCTCCCCAGGCCAAGCTGGCTGCTGCCGAGAACAGAGGTGGTATCATCCACTTTGAGATCTCGCCAAAGAACATCAACAAGGTTGTTGAGGCCACCGAGGCCATTGAGGGTGACGTGACCCAGAACCTGGAGAAGTTTCTTCCTCTTGTTGAGCCCGTGGATTCCCGTCCAGAGTGGTTCAAGCAGATCCGCGAGTGGAAGGAGAGGTACCCTTACTCCTACCAGAAGGAGACCCCTGGCTCGCTCATCAAGCCTCAGACCCTGATTGCCGAGATCTCCAAGCACTGCCAGAACTTGGACAAGGAAGTGATCATCACCACGGGTGTTGGACAACACCAGATGTGGGCTGCCCAGCACTTCACCTGGACCAAGCCAAGAACGATGATCACCTCTGGTGGTCTCGGCACCATGGGATTCGGTCTCCCAGCCGCCATTGGAGCCCAGGTTGCCAAGCCTGACGCAGTTGTCATCGACATTGATGGTGATGCCTCCTTCAACATGACACTGATGGAGCTCTCGTCTGCTGTTCAGGCCGGTGCCCCGGTGAAGATCGTTGTCCTCAACAACGAGGAGCAAGGTATGGTCACCCAGTGGCAATCCCTCTTCTACGAACACAGATACGCACACACACACCAGTCTAACCCCAACTTTATGAAGCTTGCGGAGGCCATGGGCATCACAGGCATCAAGGTGGAGAAACAGGAGCAGTTGCAGGACTCCATCAAGCAGTTCTTGGACTGTAAGACACCCGTTCTGATGGAGGTTATCGTCGAGAAGAAGGTGCCCGTCTTGCCAATGGTGCCAGCAGGTAAAGGTCTTGATGAGTTCATCGAGTTTGACCCAGAGGTTGAGAGGAAGCAGGCCGAGTTGAGATTCGAGAGAACCGGTGGTTTGCATTAAGCAGAGGAAGAAAGGAAGGAAGGAAGGTCAAACGATCAAAACGACAAGAGCAAAAGGATGCAACAACAAAAATGACACTTGTTTAGGTGTTGATTCGTTTTTTAATATTTATCTTTGGGTATGCTAGCAAAAATTGGAGTGGTATATGAAATGCACTTGTTCAATAATGTGGGGGTCTCCATACTCCATAGACACCACCCCTTAAAAATAAACATTCTTCTTGACAATTATACTTGATAACTATACTTTTGTATTGTAACATTTTATTGTAATGCACATGTAGTATTCCTGGCATCACCCCTTCTTGCCAAAGAACTTGCCAAAGTTCTTAAAGTTCTCGTTCAGGTTCAACTTATTATCACCACTAAAAGTCCTGGCAATGTTCTTTTCAAATTGGTCCCTCGTGCTGAGTAGCGTCTGTCTATCCAATTTCTTGGTGATGGCTTGTAAGGAGGGAGATCCACCAACGACATTAGCTGGTGAAGGAGAGGTGGGGGACCCTAGCATGCTGGAGGGACTATTCGAGGCAGCGGGCGCAGAGTTCCCACCGAAGAAGTTGGGGAAAACAACAGGTGAGACAGGGTTGGGCGTACTGGTGCGGGTATCTCTGTCGGAGTGGAATCCATTGGTGCCGTTGCTGGAGTTGGTTGCAAAGGAGGCACTGCCTCCTGACCAACCACTGGTGCCATCCACGCTGAGAGTCTCGAGGAACTTGAAAGACTCCACCAGTTCTTTGTTGTCGTCTGCCTCGCTCGTCTGGTACTTCACCAGCTGCTCTCTGAATGCATCCAGATACCTGAGCCTATCCTTCTCGTTTGCCGCATTGTAACCATTGCTCGTGCCGGCGCCTCCCGCCTGAACAGCACCCTTCAGCACCAGGATCTTGTAGAAGTTGGAGAAGCTCTTGTCGCCAACGATGAAGAAGTAGTTTTGGATGAATGTGTCGATCGGCTTGAGCCTTGTGAGGAGAATCCGCAACACCGCGTCCACTTTTGAGATGTGGTTGTTGACGAACTTCAGAAACAGCTGAGACTTGGCAATCGGCCTCGTGTTGCTGGGATTACGCTGCTGTGGTGAATGGTTGGGAAGCGCGATGAACACCTCCTTCAACGTCTGGATGTCCAGTAAGAACTGCTCAGACATGATCTCGGTGATGGGCCTCACCTTGCCCAGAGAACCGGCAAACTCCACGAGCACAGCCTCCAGGATCTTGTCGGCAAAGTTCCTTATATACATTTCACGGTTGAACGTGGGCATGATTACGCTGCAATTCTCATCGAGCGTCCTCTTCACCTCTGTCACATAGCGTGACTCGGCAGTGACCTCGGTCAGCAGCTTCCAATTGGTGTTGTGCAGCTCTCTCCAGCCAAAGCCCAAGTCCTGCTGCACTTTGAAGAGGAGAGAATTCAGACAGCTGTTGACGAGGCCGAGGTAGGAGTCCTTAACCTGTTCGAACTTGAGCGTCTTGCTGAGCTCTGGAGGCTGGATCAGCGACACCAGTTTCTCCTCCAGCTGGCTGATAGTGACAGCGCAGTAGTCGGCAGTGTTCAATACCAAACATATGTATTTGACGGCTTCGATGTTGTCGTTTGCTGTGTTGGCAGCCATCACCTTGGAGTCAGGAATAATGGGCTCGAGAATCTGGCTCTTGTACTGGTACAGATACTTTACAAAGATATTAGAGAGTTTCAGAAGTGGCTCTCCCTGGGAAAACTTGGACAACTGTACGAGCAGCTGCCTGTACGTTCTAAATAGGTCAGCGGAAGAGTCCAGAACGTTGAGGGAGGCGGCCGCATCCTCGTTGGTGTCATCTGCTCTGCCGTTTGCGGTGGTATCTTCCTCACCAGACTTCTTCAGCATGTTACCTGGCCTAAGGAACTCGAGAAACTTATCGGAAAGAACCTTATCCTGGTGCTGGATCCAAAAGTTGAGATACGGTTCAAAGATGGAGGAGATGTGCTGGTCAAACTTGACCTCTTCTCCCTCGATGTAGTACTTGAACTTTTGGTTGAGGTATGCCTCGAACTCCAAAGTTTCCGAGAGTGCGTTCAGCAGCAGATTCACATCCACATTGGCGCCGTTGAGCCTGCTCTCCTTTTGGGTCACCTCCTTGAGGTCCTGTTTTGTCACGTCACAGAACCTCGCAGCAAGCATATACGACATCCTCCAATCCTTGGGGAAAACGGCGGCATGCGACGCCTCAAACGACACTAGTAGCCGCTTGAAGAAGATGAATCGTCTATTGATGTTGTCCAGGGAGCCTGCCTCCTCTGTGCTCTTGAAGATGGTGGTGATCTCCCTCAGCTGCTTTGTGACGTACCAGTTGACGAGCTTATCGTGGTAGGACTTACCTAACATGTCAAGGATATCGCATGCATTCAGCAGCTGAGGGTTGCTGGAGCTGGACTTGCCGTCCATCTCCTTCTCAAAGTCGTTAAAGATCTCATCGATGATCTTATTCCTCAGGGAGGCGATGCGCTTGTTGAGGGTGTTGATGTCGTCTATGCTCTTGTAGCTCTGGAAGTGCTGCATGAGATCGAGCACCACGCTCAGCAACTGCTTGATCTCGTTGTAGTCCTTGTGGGTGTTTTGCGAATCGCTCACCTTTTCGGATAGACTCTCGTAAGCGGTGATGAGCATCTGGAGCCTCTTGAGGATCGTCATGGAGAGGGTGAGATTCTTCTTGCAGTTGTCTAGGGTTTTGATATTAGCGGTCATACTGTTGATGGTGGACTCTGTCGTCTCTGCCTGTGCCTTTGTCTCTTGAAAGGCCTCGATGAGGGTGGCGAGCTGGAGTTCGAGGGACTCGAGGCTGGAACCCTGTGCGGCGTTGTCCGCTATGAAGCGGTTGTAATCGTGGGTCTCCTGGCGGATCTCTTTGGCCAATTGGAGCTTGTAGGAGTTGGTATATGACAAGAGGGAGTCCAGTTCGCCCAGACTGCTCGGGGAGTCAAACATCGTCTGGATGTCGTCCAACGGGCTGTACTCGAGGGACTCCAAGGGCTTACCCCTCCTGCGGGGCCTGGCCTTCAGCAACGCATCTCTATCCCTTGCTGATTCCCTCGCTTCCCTTGGGTCATGTCGTCTGTCGGCCATACTTGGAGATATGGGTGCGGATCAATCAAACGCAGATGTATGGAGAGTCGCAGTTGATATACAGCACAAACTAGTCATATGTAGACACACATCCACTCTAACCGGCAGTGATGGACATGCAAATCGCGCAAATTGGTCGAGTGGGGTCTGTTGCTTCGATCAATCGTCAAACAATCAACCCACCTCTAAACATTAATTGGCAATTAATTGGATATTGCTTGATCCTCGAGATCCCTCCATAATCTTTCTGCCGTAGCCATCCCGCAGTATCCCAGTGTGCTATAGTGTGCCATAGTAAAGCCTGCCATAGTAGGCCATAGTATGCCATAGTAGGCCATAGGAGGCCATAGTGAACGTCCCATAGTAAGCGTGTCGTAGCCCCATAGTGGGCATCACAAGTATCACGTAGGCCATCCACACAATAGCCAGCACTTGGCAGGCAGGGCATGGCAGACGGGGCATCTACTATGGCAGTTACGCAGTGACTATCGCAGTTATTAGGTCGTTACGCAGTTACCCAGTTACTAAATGGCTTATATGATAGCAATTACTTCTACCCTAGTCTGAGAAGTCAGTGCGAGGCTCGTAAAAGGTTAGGGCAATGCAAGAATTTGGAACTCGCTATCAAATGTTAAAGTCAAGAGTCGGTATGAGAGGGAAGTTACCATCAAACGCTACTGTTATTTGTCCTATTACCTATGCCTGGTGCTTCAGTTTTTATCATGTCCTGAACGTGATACGTGCTCTTAGCATTGCATACTGTAGACCGAACGGCAGTAGTGTGAGTGTTTGTGTGGATCACCGTATCGGAAGCCGCCATTATTAAAAAGAAACCTTAAAATAGTAATATCAGAAATTTGAGTCCGGTGGAACTAAAGATCCGAAAGAAAAGCCAAAATAGCTTCGTCCCAAATATTAATCGCCAAATATTAATCGTCCCATAGAACACCCTTGCCAAGGGGTCGTGTGTGGAGTGGCACACGGTTTCGCGTTCAAATTCTTCAGCTAGGCGAGATGGCGACGTGGGCTGGCGTCGTGGGGATCAATGGAAGGATGGTGAAATACTGCAATGGAGAGGGTAGGAACTTGAATAGAGCATAGGATATAGGTTTGCATAGCCCTGGTTTGTCCATTATACATTGCGTTGTATCTATCCACGCTTATACATATACATATACATAGCTGACGGCGCTTCTCATCATACCGTCTCTCCTCTGTAATGAGTTTGCGACTTCCAAACGCCCCTAATGCAGGGCTCTTCAAACAGGGCTACACCTCCCATTCCAACTCGGACGGTGCCATCAACAGAAACATCCAGGCCTGCAGAGAGATCTCCAACATTGTGTCGTCTTCGATTGGCCCATGCGGTAAGAACAAGATCATCGTGAACCACCTGCAGAAGATCTTCATCACCAACGATGCCGCCACGATGCTCAAGGAGCTCGACGTGGTGCACCCGGCCGTCAAGGTGCTGGTGATGTCCTCCGAGCAGCAGGAACAGGAGATGGGTGACAACACAAACTATGTGCTCGTGTTGGCAGGTGAGCTGCTGAGCCTTGCCGAGAAGCTCGTCACCCTCGGCTTGACCCCAACAGAGATCATCCAAGGCTACACCTTGGCCAACAAGTTTGCGCTTGGCGAACTCGACAAGCTGGCAATCAACGACGTGAAAGACGTCACCAACAAGGCCGAGCTGCTCAAGATCATCAAGCCCGTCATCACCTCCAAGCAGTACGGCTGTGAGGACATCGTGAGCAACCTCGTTGTGGACGCGGTGTTGCATGTGCTCCCCAAGAAGAACCCCAAGGCATTCAACGTGGACTCCATCAGAGTCGTCAAGATCATGGGCGCTTCCCTTGACGCCTCCTACGTCATCAAGGGCATGGTGTTCCCCCGTGAGCCAGAAGGTCATGTCAAGAAGATCACACAGCGTTCCAAGGTGGCCGTGTACACCTGCCCAGTGGACATCTCAACCACAGAGACAAAGGGTACCGTGCTGCTGCACAGCGCCAAGGAGATGCTCGACTTCAGCAGGGGCGAGGAGCAGCAGCTCGACCAGATGGTGAAAGAGATCAGTGACGCAGGAGTGAGAGTGGTGGTTGCCGGTTCCGGCGTGGGTGAGTTGGCCCAGCATTACCTCAACCGATACAACATCCTGGTGCTCAAGGTGCCCTCCAAGTTTGATCTGCGTAGGATCTGCAGGGTGTGCGGAGCCACTCCACTTGCAAGGCTCGGCGCCCCATTGCCCGAGGAGATGGGTGCCGTGGACATTGTGGAGTCCAAGGAGATTGGTGGTGACAGGGTCACCGTTTTCAGACAGGATGCAGACACCACCTTGACATCGACGATCGTGATCAGGGGTGCCACTCAGAACAACCTCGACGATATCGAGCGTGCCATCGACGACGGTGTATCTTCCATTAAGGGTGTTCTCAAGGACTCGCGTCTGCTTCCAGGCGCCGGTGCTGTTGAGGCTGAGCTTGTCAAGAGGGTGACGTCGTATGGTGACAGGACGCCCGGTCTGCTGCAGCTTGCGATCAAGAAGTTTGGTGAGGCATTTGAGTTTTTGCCCAGGATTCTCACCGAGACGGCCGGCTTGGACACCACGGAGGTGATCCCCAGGTTGTATGCGGCTCATTCCTCTGCTGAGGAGAGTGCCGTCAACTTTGGAATTAACATCGAGGCCGAGTCCCCCGCGGAGTCTCTGTTGGATGTGAGTGAGGAGGGAATCTTTGACCTGCTTGCTGCCAAGAAGAACGCCATCAACCTGGCCACAGAGGCTGCCAATACCGTGCTGTCTGTTGACCAGATTATCGTTGCCAAGAGGGCCGGTGGTCCACAGGTGCCCCAGCAGCCCAAGCCAGGTAACTGGGACCAGGATGATTGAGGGTGACGATGTTTATAGAATATAAGTGTTGTGCGTATTTTCTCTAGTTATGCAATGTAGAAGTTTTAATTAAGTTGAGACTCACGTTCGTCTTTTCTGCTTCCTACGTTGTGATGCGTGTGTACAGGATCTACATGGTGCCTCTGTATCAACATTTCAGACGGCAATGGCTTATATGATTGGGGTTATTGGTGAACTAGCTGAAGACACAGAGACAGAGACAGAGACGTCCGTCACTCCACACACTACAGTATAAACTGATCCGCTTGGCGTGGTTCAACTTGGTATATAAAACCAAAACCATGCTAGTTGATCCTCCTCCAGTTCGTATGCTTCCTTCTTCCTTCCCTTCTCGATTCCCCCACAGGTAAAACTTCCGCGTCCTCCTACCTTGCACTGCTTTCCAATGGGACACACCGTCCATCGACACCCTTTCTGCATCCCATGCATAGTCCCACAGGCCTTACCAGCTTTATTACAGGCATTACATTACGGGTATTAAATTACACACCATATAAGCTTACGAGCCTTAATTACGGGCATTAAATACCTTACAAGCATTACGAGCCCTACATTGTAGGCTCTCCACCTTAAGGCTCTCCACCAGAAGACTCCACGTCCCAACTGCATCCTACAGTCTCCCCCCCCATCTCGCAGGCCCCCCCGTGTCCCTTAGCCCATGCGCCGTTTTAGCCCTGCCCGCCTGCCATTTCACCCTGCCGCCTTCTGCCTACCATTTAGCCTGCCCCCCTTTCGTACGGCTCAACCCCTTTGCGTTGGGGTGCTTTGATCTGATGCATCGAACTGTCAGTTGTTATTGTTGTTGTTGTGAAAGAACAACTTGCTAGAGGGGGACCACAGATTTGCACTCTCATGTACGTGCTGCCATCACGCCAATTGAGCTTCAAATATAATTGTCTTCAACTGGGCCAGTTAGTTTGTGCAAATACATTGGGATTTATTTACATTGACATCACTGTAAAGAACAGCCTTCCTTTTCTTTCCTCCTCCCCCACACCCCTGCTCATCTCTCTTTCGCTCTATCTGAGGCTGTAAAGGGTTCTTTAACCGAAAAGGGGTATATACTGGGTGAATATATTGCTTAGTTACATTCCCCGTGACATACAGTGTGTCGGTGCACCAACTCCAGAGGTAATTGTATCTCCGCACCCCATCAACATGGCGCCCTTCTTTGGAAAACGGTCCAAGAAATCAGGGTCCAGGAACCCATCCGACCCCGTATCCACAGGATCCAACGGAGGCGGCCCCACTCCTCAGACACCACAACAACAAGGACATAACGAGTCTCCTACGTCGAGTCCCACGTTCAGAAACCCTTCCAGTGCATCGAGGCAACCAATCAATCTCCCTTCCCAAGATTACTCGTCCCCCAGTTCCCACGGAGGTTCGGTCGCCTCCCCTACCAGAGCACCACCCCACGGTCACCCAAACCACGCCCCACAGTCTCTGCAGGGTCCTCCCACTGTCATGGCCCAGAAATACCCACAGAACCCCGTTGACTCTCGCAGACAGCTATCTCCAACACAGCAGCAGTTTTCCTCCCAGCCAAACACCTCCCCCCACGGCTACCAGGGCAACCCACACCAGTCGCCATACCCACCCCAGAGCTACCAGTCCCCTCATAACGCTTATCAACAGAGCCCACAGGGATACCCTCCACCGAGCCCAAGGGGTGCCACCAATCACTATCAGCAACAGCAACAGCAACAGCAGCCACATCACCACCCTGGCCCTCCTCCTCCTCCCTTACAGCGCCAGGCATACCAGGGTGTATCTGCGACCCCTCCACAGGGATCCCCTATAGAGTCGGCATACTCCCCAGCCTCCACTGTTTCCACACAGCACACCCCAGGGATCGGCAGAAGCACGTCCACAAATAATAATAATAACAACAACAACGTGCCTTACTCGCCTGCTAGCACAGCCCTCACCACCCCATGGAGGAGGAAGAAGCTTTACAACTCGCCGTTTCCGCGGTTCAGCCATACGGCATCTGCCACCACCTCCGAGGACGGCACAATGTTTGTCATGGGCGGGCTGCGTGGAGATCACGTGTACGGCGATATCTGGATCATCGAGCCCACTCCCAAGGACTCTCCGCACTACTCTTATGTGGCCAACCCCATTGAGAACTTCGACAGGATCCCGGCGCCGCGCGTAGGACACAACTCTGTGCTCGTTGGCAACGCCTTCATCGTGTTTGGTGGTGACACCATCCAAACGGATGCCAGCGGCGAGCTCGACAACAACCTCTACTTCTTCAACATCAACTCGATGAAATGGACGATCCCACAGCCAGCTGGCGAGAAGCCCCGTGGCAGGTATGGCCACACGGTATCTGTGGTGAACTTTCAGATCACCGATGCTGATGGCAATGGCAACTGGTCGTCTTTCCTGTTTCTGTTTGGCGGTGAGCTCGACAATGAGACGTTTGGAGACCTGTGGTCGTTCGACCTCTCCAACTTCAGAAACCCATCAACAAGATGGAAGAAGGTGTCTCCAGTTGGTGTTGATGGCCATCCGGCGACCCTCCCGAGGTTAAAGAATCATACTATGGCCATTTACGACGATAAGCTATTCATATTTGGCGGAAGCGATGGCACCAAAGTGAGCAACAAGCTCTACTGCTATGACCCTGTGTACAACACCTTCAAGGAGTGCACGATAGTGAGCGATTTCGTGCCACCCGCACTGGAAGAGCATGCATCTTGCCTGTATAAGAACCTTATGTTCGTGTATGGAGGAAAGACGTCGGCTGGCATGGTGTCTGACGAGCTGTTCTGCGTCGACCTGCGTAATTTCACCTGTTTCAGGATAGATGCCTACATTGACAACTCGCCTGGGCTCAGATGCGGTCATACCTTGACGGCTGACCACAACAACGAACGGCTCATCCTGCTTGGCGGGGACCAGCAGGACCTTGATGTTGACGAGAGTGCAAAGGACATCACCAATGATGATTCCAACAACAACATCTCATTGGCTGGGATTCACTTTGACTTTGGCACAACATTGGTGTACGAGTTTGATCTTCGTCTGCTGAACGACTTTATCAACAAGGATGACCTGTTGGCCATTCAACAGCTCAATGATACAGCACGCGGCGAATCAGGAAGGGAAGGTGTCAAGGCAGAGCACCAGGACAGTGCTGACACACGTTCCACGAATAGTGAAAGGCCTCTTGCTCAGTCTGTGTCTGATGAGGCTGAAGAAGACAACGGCGCAGAAGCCATCGCAGCAACCGCGGTAGCTGGATCGGCAGTTGCTGGGGCAGTTGCTGGGGCAGACATCGCAGGAGTGGCAACCAACTCGGGTGCCACTGACTACGATGGAGAGTCACAGACATCGCCGACCGAAAGCACCGATATCAGAAACGGGACAGCCACTCCAGTGACGTCAACGCTTTCCAGAGACGCAGACGAAGTATCAGGCCAGCTGGATTCCTCCACGCCTCTTAGCAAAGCTGCTGATGTGAGGGACCTTGAACATGAGGTATCGCCTATTAAATCGCAGAGAGTCAAGCCCGTGAATGGCAAGATTGGCGAGAGTGTTGCCAATGCTGTAAGCCACGACAACTTTGTGACTCCCAGGTCTTCGATTACCGCGTTGCCAGAGGGTGGACAGAGAGAGGCCAAGCATGCCAGCATTCCTGGATCTTTCCCCGGTGCTGTGGATGCAGCTGCCCCCACAGAAGTGGACAGAGCATCGTCTGCCGTCTCTGGTTACGACGACGAGAGCACCAATGCCAGCTTTTTGGATGACTACGCCAAGGCAACAACGTCAGATTCGTTGCCTTTTGGGTCAGCAGCAGGAGCAGCCGCTGGAGTCGCAGCCGCTGGAGTCGCAGGAACAGCAGTAGCAGCAGCAGGAGCATCTACCAATAGATCAGCCGTGGAGCCCAGTGAGTCACATTCCAAGCCCATCAGCCTGGCTGACAATGGCAAGAGTGCTAGCTCAGAGAAACTTGCGTATATGGCGGCGATGCTCTCGACTCTGAAAGACGAGATGAACACGCGTGTCAGCGATGCCAATGCCCATATAGTGGAGCTGGAGAGTGCAAAGACCAAGAACGAAGCATTGGTTGCGGATCTCCAGACCCAGCTGGCAGAGAAGGAACAGCAGATCTTGCAGCTAAAGCAGCAGCAAAATACACAAGCATCCACCAGGGACATCGATGACACATTAGGCGGCAACGGTGATCTCACTGGAGCCAGCGGTGCAGGGGATGTGAGTATTGGCAGCTTGAGAAGATCCCACATCGAGCTGTCGAACAAACTCACACACCTGCAACAGGAAAACGTGTCTCTGTCTAACCAGCTCAAGGAGACCAGGAAGCTGGCGGACTCGCAGGTCGCACAGCTTCCCGAGCTCAACAACCTCATCAAGTCCCAGCAGGCCACCATTGCCAACCTGCACAAGTCGCTTGTTGGCGAGGGTGAGCTGACCAAGGAGCTCAATGCGTGGAAGAACAAGTATGAGGATCTGGAGCTGGATTTCAGAAACCTCAAGATCGCCAGTGGCTACATCGATGGCGAGGATAATGCAGAAGAAGAGGATGAAGAGGCAAATGTCGATGGAGTCGAGAGATCCGGGGTAGCGACATTGGATGCCACTGGTGGTTCGGAAGTATCACGTTACACAAGTGGTAGTGGAACTGGAAGGAGAACCATCTCTGGTAGAGGACTCCACTCCGACATTGACAAGCTATCAAATCGTATTGAGGAGTTTGTGTCGTATTGGAACAAGGGTGAAGGCGGCGAAACAGTGGGCCGTAATGCTGTTGAAGGCAGCGGCGACGGCAGCACTGGTGTTGGTTCAGGGGTTGCCGGTGAGCTTCAGCAGCAGGTGTCGCAGCTTCTTGAGTTCAACAAGGAGCAGGAGTCGGAGATCAACACCATCAAGGCTTCGCTGGAGGCAACGGAGACCAAGCTGCAGCAGGCGCAACAAGAGGCCAACGAGTACAAGCAGCGGATGGAGTCCACGACCAAAGAGCTGGAGGACAACTACAAGCAGTCTGTGCAGAGCCTCAACAACACACACCGTGCCTTGAACATGTCGCAGATGGAGCTGGACAAGCAGCGTGATGCCTACAAGAAGCTCTCCATAGAGGTGGAGGAGCTCAGGCTGTACAAGATGAACAAGCGGAGCACCTCTCGTAACGTAACACCAGTGGTTGGCGGTGCAGGTGCAACGACAGGTGAGTTTGCCAACGGTGCGGGAAACTCCCCGGCAATCCAAGAGGAGAACGGTTCTGACGATGAGTTTGACGGTGCGGGTGCCTATGAGTTCAAGATCAAGGACTTGCAGGCGGATCTCTACATCATGAAACAGGAGAGAGACCAGTTGAAAGATGAAACCACTGCGCTAAAGAAGAAGCTCTACGAGTTGCAAAAGTGAAGCTGCTACAGTGAGAAGAAGCTGTTGCAGCGAAAAGGGAATATGTCGTTGAAGTGAAAAGTGGGGTTTGGCTACGCAAAACGTCACACCCATTGAATCTATTGAGTTCATCGAGTTTTTTTTTTGTCGGAGTCTTTGCTTTGAAAATAATGTAATATACTGTGTTGTACAAAATATATTAATCTAGAGCACAATAACCAATCGGTACAACCAGCCGGCACGAACGGACTGGTTGACAATATACAACCTGTAGAAATCAATCACCATAGAAAACCCAAACGAAATACTATACAAGTGTAAAATACAATGAAAAACAAAGAAACCACCGTTCTATCGTCTAACTCAAGAGTATCGGTCAATCCTCTAAATCAAGAGTAACTATCGATCAATCCTCTAACTCATCAAGAGCGTCGGTGCTCCATCCCTCTCTACCCCCCGCCTGGGTCTCCTCCTGGGCCTCATTGCTAAACACCTTCATTTCCACAGCAGCAGGAGTGGCTGTATCCGCTGATGACAGTTCCACCAATGGCTCACTCTCTGCGGTTGCGGTTTCAGAGTTGAGCAAAACTGCAGATGCACCCATATCGTCCATGCTCAAATGGGTGTACTTCTCATCCAGCGTATGGCTAGAGCTTTTCCTCGACGGTCTGCGGTGTGTCTTGAATTGGCCATAGTGCTGTCGACCAGACATCGAAGGTGTGCGCTGCGGGCGATTCACATGGCCATGCGAAACAGAGCCAGGGTCTGCTTTTGAAGGGGGTTGCTGCTTCTCGTAATCGTCTTCGAGGTTCATCATGAGGTTGCTCTTCACCTCGTTCATGAAGGACCACAGATGGTTGGAGACGGAGTTCACAACCTCGTTGGGCCTTCTGGTGCCCTTTGTATCTGCTGCAAGGCTCTTGATGGGTTCGTTGATCTCTTTGACGTACTCAATCGTGTCAAAAGACTCTGATGAAGATGAGCGTTGGAGCGACTTCCTTCCCCCCTCATCTACCGGCCTGTTGGATGCATGAGACGACGCTATTCCTTCAGGGTTATCTCCCAAAACAGGCAGGTGCAGCTTTTCAAACTCCGTCTGTATCAGGTTATCAAACTGCTGGAATAGGTTGAGAGGTTTCGCCAATAAGCCATTGGTCCAGATGGAATTTCGCTGGGGCGAAGTGCCTGTCCGCGAAGGTGCCTCACCACTACCCATTGCCGCTGATGAGTGGTACTCTTCGTTGGCAGTCAGCGGATTTGGCAGCTCGTCCTTGCCGGGGAATGTCCTAGTGACCCTCTTCTTGGATATGCTGATTGGCGACATGTTGAGACGCTGCTGCTGCTGGTGTTGTGAAGGGGTGCTGCCTGGCTGGTAGCTCATCTGATCATACAGAGCACGTTCCACGTTGCGCTTTAGGGATTGTAGATCCGTCTCAAGCGAGTGTTTTCGCGTCATCATCTCTTTGATCTTCTCCTTAATCTCGAGGATCTCCATCTCCTTGGCTGCGAGGAGCCGCAATTGCTCGGTGAGGTCGTCGGCAGCAGCAGCAGCAACAGTTGTTGTTGGTTGTGGGGTAGCCGAAGGGGCGAGCGACGGCAACGTAACATCAGCTTTATGGGGGGATACCGTGGTGGGTTCAGGTGGCACAACAGGAGTGGCATCCAGTGGCGGCACTTTCTGCTCTTGAACTGTTATGGGTTGGGCAAAGGAATCAGCTGTTGGTGTTTCAAGCGTTGTTCCTGATAAGACAGCAGCAGGTGCCAGGGTGTTCTCTGAGGTTTTGCTTATTAATGGTGTTGATGACACAGGTTGGTCAGCGGGTACAGATGACTCTGGGATGGTGGTTGCTTTTGGAGTGTGCTGGGGATTGGGGGTGGTATGGACGGCCCCTCCAAACACGTTGATCCCCAGGTTGAGTCCGGACCTCTTGGGGCCCGGGGACGCCACGGTGGTGCTATTGGGGCTGTTGCTAGCTATGCTGAGCTTTCTGAAATGATTGGGCTTATGGGCAGACGTGGGGGAAGGAGAAGAGCCTGCTCCGGCATGAGGGTTGGTGTCTTCTGCTGGCAGCGCCTTGGCTTTGCCGGTGGTGGGGAACTTGATTCTGGAAGCAGGAGTGGGAGTCTGCAAGGAGCCATCTATCGAGAGACGACCTCCTGTTGGAGTGGGCGAAATGATGTTGCTGGTTCCATTATCCTCCGATGACGAAGAGGAAAGCACTGGGTGCAGTTCCTTTGCCTGACTGGACATGGTGTAAGGCTATGGAGTGCAGCAGAGAGAGAGAGAGAGAGAGAGAGAGAGAGAGAGTGTGTGTGTGTGTGTGTGTGTGTGTGTGAATCGAACAACTCTTTGTAATATATTCTGTGGTTATCAAATGGCCCTCGGATGTTGGGAAATCAATTGGCTATCAATGATGCTCCTTCTCCACATACGAGCTTCGCTCTAGTCTAGTTGTCTTACGCGATTCCCGTAGCGTGTACGCACCAGCGATAAGAGTAACGTGTGGGGAGCGAGCAGGCTGGGGGTCGCAGAGGAGATATAATATATAGCCTCTCTCTTAATTAAACAGATGTCTTCTGGTTACAATATCCTTTGGTTGCTAGACTGTCCCATTTGATATGTACTCTGATTACTATGATGTCTGGATTATTATCTCTAGATTAGCTGACTAACCTCCATCAATCGGATACAACACCCTACGTCCTTCCCCTCCTTCACCAAGGGCCGTCGCTATCTGCCCATCTCCCTACCGTTTTAAAGGGGCCCTCCCTAAATAAGCAGGCCCTCCTTGCAAGCCTTCTCTGCAAGCCTTCCCTGCACGCGTGCGCCAGCCACCTGCGTATGCCCTGTGAGATTCCCCTAGGTCCACAGGAGCCACGACCGACCTCTTATTTTGACTTATATTGACTTGAGGGTACTCTTTTGAGAGTAAAAGCCAAAGGCTCGTTCCAAAGGCTTCGTTATATCTTGAAAAGCATCCTCTGATCTTGAAAGACATGTCATGTCGAAAGATATCACCGTCTGCCTGCTGCACCTTTCGTACCCTGCGAAGAGGCTGGCATCCCTCCCAAATGGTGCCTACGGGCCGATGAGATGGGCTACCAGGGCCATTCAGCCTGGCCTACTACTTTTCTTAGCAATCAGTGACTTAAACTGTACTATGGGTTACTACTAAATACCCTCTGTTAACAATAACAACTCATGTAACAACACCTCATGCCCTATACAATATATACAGGGTTGATGTTTTTAGATATGGCAAATTCTCTGGCTAATGGTCAACTTCCTGGGTAATAGCCAACTTCCTGGGTAATGGCCAACTTCCTGGGTAGTGGTCATTGATCAGCTTGACTATGTCACTTGGAATATTTTGTAAGCGCTTCTGTTTTGGACTCCTTGCCATAGTACTTATTCACTCGTTAAGTTGGATATTGGATATTCAGTATATTGCTTACTCTAATGTCCCATATTCCCCATAGCATTGCCCATGGCCCATATTATTTGTAGTATGGTGGCATAGTCAGCTGCACACTTTGTATAGCGATGAGATAACGTGCATAGAGAGTAGATGAGCTGTAGATCTCTATAGCTTGAAAAGCTTGTTAAGGTAGGTGGAAAACATTCGCATGAATGCAACTGGAAGAAAAATATAGCTCCTCACAATAGAAATTGACTCCCACCCTTGTGATGGCCCAAATATCAGAGGTCAGCAATGGCCAATTGACCCACATCGTGCCCAAACCACACCTCGTGATCAAATCCAAGATCCTCTCCAGCTATGACACATTTGCACCAGGTACAAAGATATTCCTCAACCTCTGTACAAATCCCAATGTTCCGCTGCCGCCTGCTTCTACACCTTTCAAGACGGCCCAGGAGGAGACGTTTGACCCACAGGTGATCTTCCCGCTGATCATGGAGAACAAGTGGGAGATCCCCATCCTCACCTCTCCTGAGATACGTACCGATAAGGACAAATCGGGCAAGCCCTCACTCGTCATCGACTGCATTGTGAACGATAAGCCCATGAAGTGGTGCCACATCAATAAAGACCTTCTTGCCATACTCACAGAGTGGTGTATAGAAGCCATCGAGTTCAGGTTTGATCATGTACAGCTCATCATCGATAGAAACAGCATATCCACTCCAAAGATGACCTACAAGGGTGAAAGAACAGAGTTTGACACTGATCTCACTATATTTGAAAAGCAATCACAAGAAATAGAACAACTCAACACCAAGTTCTCCGAGAATGAGGCTCTCGCCATTCTCGAGGCAAAGCGTGCCAATGACGAGACCAATTCACTAGACCCAATTGCCAACGATGAGGCATTGCCTAATATATTTGGAAACCCAGTTACATCATCCAGACCACTAATACAAGAAATCGGAGAGATGTCCATAGATGAACACCCAGCAGAGAAACCTCCCATTGAAGTCATTGATACCCCACCGTCTTCTCCTCCTCCCGTTAAGGCAACTTTTGCCACGACATTCATCAAGCTTACACCAGGACAAAATACCCTGGGCTACAAATTGCACATTGTGATAGAGTCGAGTATTAAAGAAAGTGAACACATCTCTTTGGAGTACCATGCCGCATCTCATGAACTGGTGCTGTCTCCAAGGGGAAGCCAATACGATATACCCAAGTCAACAATACGCATACCATTGCCTTCGTTCCTCGACCAGGGAAATGTTGACATTGAATCATTTTACGTCACAAAGGACAACTCCTTGAATGTGTTTTTGAAGTAGCAGACTTTGCTATAGAATATATGTACACTGTACCCATAATAGCACCGTAAGCAACCTAACTTCAACTAGAATCCGAAAAGTAAAAACTATTCTCTTTGGGTGCTAATCCAATCCAACAATTCTTGCTCAGAATTTGCAGTCCTCTTAGCCAGCTCCTCTATATAATTACCAAAGGAGTCAAGACTTTCTTGGTACACTTTGTGTAGTTCTTTGGTCTTAGCTTCCAATTGCTCTTTCATTTCGGCCTGTTTCCTCTCCAATTCGTCCTCTAGGATCTTCATCCTGTGCACAACTCCAAGAGATAACGAAGTCAGCCCTCGATATACCTGAGACTGAAAAGCACTCAAATTTGTTGGCGGTCCGGCGTTGTCGACGCTTTCTGCGGGTGGGTCAGAACGCACCTCTTCACACCCGTTGGCACCTTCGGTCTCATTTTGTTGTGTGATACTAGGATATGTCTGGCTTTCTGCTACTTGTACAAACCCACTACTGCGTTGGGTCTTATTTTCACCACCATAAGACTGGCTAACTGTGTTCCTACTCTTCTTATGTTGGTTAGGGACAATGGTGGAGTTACCAGTGATAGTAGTTTCAGCTGTTTTGTCAATATCACTCAAATCCATGCTTGCTACAGAATCATCATCAGAGGTGAGGTGCTCCAGGATATGGGGTACTTTCACTTTCAACGTGGCCTTTCTGGCAGGTTGGCTGTCTAGGTCTTGACTATCTGCTATTCGCTTTGGATTAGTAAAAGTTGTTTGACGATGAGGAAGAGGAATGGGGGAAGAATGACAGTCTGGCTCGTCATGATCGCTTTCAACCGTCAAATCCACATGACAAGTTCCACTTGATATGGTTGGTGCAGGCTGCTGTTTCAAATCTTGAGAGTGCAACGATCCAGTGTTGGAATCATTCGATTTATTTGATAAGCAGTGTTGTATCGCAGCCAAAGTGTCTGGTTCGTGACGAATATCCAAGGTGCAATAACGGTAGAAATGATCACCTATGATAACAGCCCAATTGGAAGCTGTTGAAGAGAGATCAAATGTGAGACACAATGCGCCGTTAAAGATTTTACTTGCAACCATTGCATCAAAGTTCAACTCACACATGAGCTGTTCTCCATGCGGATCAAGGGTGGATATCCAGGCGATCAAAGTTTTAGAATTCAAATCAAGGAAAGAGGGGAGGCCACAGCCTAAGATAGGTGGAGAGATAACAGAGAGTGGTCTCTTGTCTGTGTTGCTATTCCAACACGATATAGTCATGAACATGACAGAGAAACAATTCATTATAGGCTCTGAGCTAGGTGAAAGGTGTTTGATGATATAGGAGGGAAACACGTTATGACCAGCTCTCGCTGATATACCTAGATCTAATGGCAATGAAGCGTAAATATCGATGTGAAACTTTTCCCTTGTTGGCCAGAGCTTGGCTACATAAGGATTTAGCGTTCTGCTCCTTCTAGACAAGGCACAGAAGATTGATACAAGCTGGAGGATTTCTCTTTTCAGCGAAAAGGATCTCGAGCAGATGAGAATCTTGCCCAATTGGAAGGAGAAGCGTGAGTTGTATACCTCGAAGGCATCGGTTTGTGAATTTGGGACATTGGTCACAAGATAGCAGAGGATTCTAGCTGCCTAGATGGTGTTAGAATTGCGTTTGGTGGTGGTGGTGATGGTGGTTGTGGTGTGTGTGAATATACCTTCCAACAGAGCTTTGAATCTTGGATGACCATATCAAACAATCTATCGATCACCCAGTTGGCGATATCCTTTGCGTTGGGTGGTATGAGGGGCTAATGGTGCAGGTCAGTAGGAGGTGGAGCTCAAAGCAGAATAGGCGTTGCTTACTTTGATGGTGATCCACAAGAGGCTTGATAATTCCAGTTGGACCATATTTGCTGGGTGCAGGACGCAAGCAAAAGCCAACTCTACTAGTTTAATCGTTTGGTTTCGTCTGATACTCGGGAGCAGTGAAAAGAAGCGGATGATTGGAGTAACCATTCTTGATTTGTCCTCACTAGGGTATACAGTGCTCTGAAAGCCGGTGATCAGGTCATCCCATGTCTTTTGGGTAATTCTACAGACGGATGTTAGTGAGCAACATGATTCTCATACAATCAACGGGGACACTTACCGATTTGTACCGGGTCCCCCCTCTTTGATGTCTGCTTCTAAGGCCGCGATAACACTATTGAATACTAAAGGCAAATCGACCTCACTTGCGGGGTTCATTCTTGAGGGTTTGAGGGATCTAGTGTGGGAAGAAGGGAGTTATATACGTGGCTCTTCAGAAATGATTTCACTACACACCGCTTTGCGATTCTTTTACGCTATCGCGTCCAAATTGATGAACAATGCGTCGAATCGCCGCTTTGTATTCTGAGCACTACACTTGCTCTGCACCAGCAAAGACTCCTCCATGTCTTGTTTTAATCTTCCCCCCACTTCCCTTATAATATATGCTCCACCACCAGTATAGTTAAATGAGTGTTCCACTTCTCACACCTTCGTGGTGTTTTTGTCTCTTGGCATTGAACTGCAGCCAAATAACGTGCATATAATGCAGGCTCTAATGCAGGCGTTCGCCTAACGTGACAGCCGTGCCTCGTGGAGCATCTAAAGTGATGGGAGCACTGTCACTGAACAGGCGCTGAACCGGCGCTGACCAAACTGAACCGGCGCTGACCGAACTGAACCGGCGCTGAGGAGATGTCCAAATTTGGAATCCAATTCACTCTGCTTCAATTTGTTTAGCTTTCCATAGAAGCATATACCCTCCACAGGCTCAAGCTCACCAGGCCGCTGTGCCCTACATCCTCTGAAGCACCCATTATGTACAGTCATTATCTCCACATGGATATGGTGCATATGACTCAATGCCCTTGGCAGGATGGCAGTGTCACACAGCTAACTAGCAGTGACACGTAGTTAACTGGCAGAGGCTCGTAGTGGGCAGCAGCCAGTTATTCAGACAGGCAGACAGCACGCTGGGCCGAAGGTTTGGAGACCCACACGACTCACCCTAAGCATTTTTTTACTCGCAGGCGATAGATATGGTGAGAGCCAAGAGAAATAGAGCAATAGATAGACAGAGAGATAGAGAGGTGGAAATAACTATTCTAGCAACACCTACTTTTGGGAGTATTTAACAAGCTCTTGGAGATCAGAACCTCCTTTGTTTATTTCATTTCTCTATATATCAAGTGGTGCTGGAGGTGACCTTCAGTGAATTCGATTTGGTATCCTGCATTAGCCATTGATTGGATCCAAGGGGCTTTCCCACGATGTCGTCTGACGAAGAATTGGCTTCGCTTTTTGCCAAAATTGGGTTCCAGGAGGCCAAGATCCCAGAGATCCTCAAGAACAAGAAGGTGAGCAAGTCTCTTGGCGAGATCATCATAGAGTCCCACGAGGGCGGTGAGCTCGACAAGTCCAAGACCGCCCTTCTCCATAACCTTGCAACCCTTGTCAAGGGTGAGGATCTGCCTCACAGAAACATCATCACCGAGGCAATTGTCGATGGACGTCTTGCCACTAATCTCCAGGTATCTGAGGCATACAAATATGTCAAGGAGTCAGGTGAAGGCTCCACAAAGGCGGGCCTTGAGGCGGCCTCTGGTGTGGGCATCGAGGTGACCCCAGAGCAAGTGGAGGCGGAGATCTCAAAGTACATAGAAGCAAACAGAGATGATATACTCGACAAGAGGTACAAGTGTGTGCCTGGCCTTCTTGGAAACGTGAAGAACCTCCCATCGTTAAAGTGGGCCTCTCCTGCTCTCTTCAAGCCTGCGATCGACAAGCAGGTGCTCGCACTGTTGGGCCCGAAGGACGAGAGAGACACCCTCAAGAAGGAGAAGAAGAAGCCGGTTGAGAAGGCTGGTGCTGCTGCTAAGGTGGAGAAGAAGAAGCCCGTCGAAGAGAAACAAAGAACCATGTACAACGAGGGATTCCTTGGCGACCTCCACAAGCCAGGCGAGAACCCACAGATGTGGCCAGAGCTGATGACCGAGCATCTCAAGGCCACGGGCGGCCGTGTGTTCACGAGATTCCCACCAGAGCCAAATGGGTTCTTGCACATTGGCCACTCCAAGGCCATTATGGTGAACTTTGGCTACGCCAAGTTCCACGGCGGCGAATGTTACCTGCGTTATGACGATACCAACCCTGAGGCCGAGGACGATGAGTTTGTGGTGTCTATCAAGAACATGATCGAATGGCTCGGCTTCGAGCCCTGGAAGATCACATACTCCTCAGACTACTTTGACCAGCTATACGAGCTCGCTGAGAAGCTCATCACCATTGACAAAGGCTACGTGTGCCACTGTACGGCTGAAGAGGTGAAGGCCCAGAGGGGCCTCAAGGCGGATGGAACCCTTGGAGGTGAGAGATATGCATGTCCTCACCGTAACCGCAGTGTTGAAGAGAGCCTTGCAGAGTTCCGCAAGATGCGCGATGGCTTCTACCAGCCAGGAGAAGCCACTCTGAGGATGAAGCAGGACCTCAACTCGCCTTCCCCTCAGATGTGGGATCTTGTTGCCTACAGAGTGCTCAGTGCTACCCACCACAGAACGGGCGACAAGTGGAAGATCTACCCAACGTACGATTTCACCCACTGTCTTGTGGATTCCTTTGAAAACATCTCTCACTCGCTCTGTACCGTTGAATTCTACCTCTCTAGAGAGAGTTACGAGTGGTTGTGTGACGTGCTGCACGTTTATCGTCCGGCCCAGAGAGAGTATGGTAGACTGGCCATAACAGGAACTGTTTTGTCCAAGCGTAAGATCGCCAAGCTCGTCAACGACGGCTACGTCAGGGGCTGGGATGATCCTCGTCTCTACACCTTAGAAGGTATCAAGAGAAGAGGTGTGCCTCCAGGAGCCATTCTATCCTTCATCAACACCCTTGGAGTCACCACCTCCACCACCAACATCCAGGTTGCGCGGTTTGAGAGTGCCGTGCGTTCCTACCTCGACATCACCACCCCTCGTCTGATGATGATTGTTGACCCTGTGCTCGTGGTGATTGAGAACCTATCCGATGACTTTGAGGAGATGATCACGATACCTCTGAAGCCCGGATCCCCCGAACTCGGCGACCGTTCTATCCCCTTCACCAAGAGGATCTACATCGACAGGAGCGATTACAGAGATGAGAAGAGCAGCGACTACTTCAGGTTGGCACCAGGCCAGCCCGTGGGGTTGATGAAGGTGCCATTCAACCTCTCTGTGGTGTCTGTAGAGAAGGACGCCTCTGGCAAGGTGACCACCATCACTGCCCACTACGACAATGACCTTGAGAAGCCCAAGAAGCCAAAGACCTACATCCAGTGGATCCCTGTGTCTGCCAAACACAATTCTCCAGTCAAGATTGCAGAGACGAGGGTCCAGAACAGACTCTTCTTGAGCGAGAACCCCTCGGGCCATCCTGATGGGTTCCTCAAGGACATCAACCCTGATAGTGAGGAGGTTGTACACACGGCCATCATTGAGCCCGCTTTCTACGACATCAAAGCCAAGTCTCCACTCAACATCCCAACCCCCAATGAAGAGTTCAACATCAAGGAGAAGGCTGGCGTTCCAGAATCTGTTCGTTTCCAGGCACTCAGAGTTGGTTACTTCTGCCTTGACAAGGACACCACTAACGACAAGTTGATCCTCAACAGGATTGTGACTCTCAAGGAGGATTCTTCTAAGAGTTAGAGTGGTCTGAGTATGTAGTTTAGTAATATACGATAAACTATAATCAAGGGTTATTACAAAGTAGGATTGTAGTTGATGATATAGATATGATATACACACCATTGGATATACTGGTTCAATAATACAGCATCCTGAGCTGTCAACTAGAGACATGTACCTACGCTTATACATGTGATAGCATTAATGACTTGTATGACTAGCAACTATACAAAAATTTATAAACGTGTGTAACTTTAAATCCAAAAGCAAAGTAGCCAAAGTACAATTTTGCCATTCTGAGAAATCAGAACTTAGCCGACCGTAAACCAAACAAAGAAAAAAAAGGCTAAACCGAAAACAATGAGGGCATATTAGGAGTGGAGAGCAAATATGTGTTTTTCAAAGCAAAAAAAAACAGCAGAAAACTTTAGAGCACAAAAAATGGAAACGTGAGTAAGAAAATGAATGCCGAGAAAGACTGTAATAGACACGTGAATATGGTAGTTTTTGTTGATGTAATGAACGACATCCCATTCCGTTGGTGGTGGGAGGGTGGATGGTGCGATGGATGACAGGTTTTTCTCCCTTTGGGATTCAGTGCTCAATATATTCCATGCGATCCATGTGCTCCTTCTCTGGCAGGAGCACCACTTTTATGTTTGTTTAGCTGCTAATATACAACGTGACACAATGTTTGCAGGGCGGGTGGTTGCTCGATGTAGAGGGACCTCTACAATCATACTACACCACCGCGTTATTTGCAAAGGATGTTTGCTCTGGTTTTCCCATAAGGAACTGTGGTATAGTGTACAGAGAGCCAACAGATAGAAATCAGTGCATCATGAGAGATCCCGTGCCCATTAGTGAACCACTGAGCTCTGCGTGAGTAGCATACACTGGATCCGATAGATGAGGAATCTGGGGAGATCCGTCTGGAGTTTCAGCTGGGCTGTTCTCCTTGGACCCGTAAAAGCAGTAGTTCTGCAGCAGCTGGTTGTACACCCTACTGCTGTTATCGCCCTTGGAGGCGGCGATGGAGTGGAACTTGTGCTTTGGCGAAGCAGAGTCGTTGATGATGGTGTGGTTCGCATCCTCCTCCTCCGTCTTCTCCTCTGAGTCCTTGCTATTGATCAACAGCCCTCCAAAGCTCTGGCGCAGGGCAGCACTGGTGTGGATCCAAGAATCGTCGCTCCTGTTAGGCTCAAAGGATGTGGCAGAGGGCAACGAGGGCATGGACACGTTCTTGCGTAGCTTGTAGTGGTTGGAGTATCTCTTCTTGGGAGAATGAGGGGCAGAGGACCCATCGCCGTGGGCAGATCTGGCATACAGAGAGTTCTTTGCAGTGGGGGAGCCAAGCATGGTGACGGGGCCAGCCCATACCGAGTTTGGAGCCGCTGAAAGACCTCCGTATATCCCTGAACCTTCAAAAGACTTGCCAACCTTTGATGTGCCAGTGATGGCAGTCGTGGTGGTGGACTTGGAAGGGTTGCTTCTGCTGGTGCCAAGGGAGCTCCTCTGTGAGGGGAACTTCACAGGAGAGTTCTCAGAGGTAGCCGGAGGAGAGAAATAGGAGTCGTCAAAGTCGTAGTTGGAAAAGGGGTCAAAGGTGTACCTTTCCTTGAACTTGCTTCTTGGAGGACTGGCTGTACCATCACCGGCCCCTGTGCCTGTTGGAGAGGATGCAGCAGGAGCTGCAAAGGAGCCCGCGTTGAGCTTGAGATTCCTGCTGAGGTCATCCATGTCCTCCTCCTCCTCGTCATCGTCGTCGCTGTAGAAACTACGTGGGTAGAAGGGGCTCTTCTTGAACTGGAAGTAGTCCGTCAAGTAGTTGCCGGTGGCGGAGAGTGCGCCCTTGGTGGCCGCTTGGAGGTTCAAGGAAGGAGCAGCACCACCCGCATCGGCACCCTGAAACTGTGGCATTGAGTGCCTCTTAAGCACAACCTGGTAGTTCTTGCCATTGTTGTTGTCCCAGTACTCCTGGCCCCCAACCTCGTATCTGATGCAGAACTTGATGTCGGCGATGGAGCTTGCCATGCTGATGGGCAGGGCACAGATCTTGATGATGAACGAAAACTTGTCGTACTTCTCGCTCTCGCGGATCTCGCCGTTGGTGTCGGAGTTGTACTTAAAGATGTTGTTCGATGAGATGTAGTTTGCGTTCTCGATGGTGGTCACCGAGTGCCAGTCGTTGAGGGTGAGCCTCACAGAGAGCTTCTTTTCGTATGCCAGGTTCTGTGCATAGACAAAACCAATGAGCGCGTTCTTGTTGGAAGAGAGGCGCACACTCTCGAGGATGATAGGTCTTGCGGTGTGGAACTTTGAAAAGTCAAAGAAGCTCAACTGTGGCACATCGTTCGACTGCACGTCCCACGTGAGCTCGTCCAGCTCGATGGTGTCAATGTCGGAATCGCTCGATGACGAGTTGAACTCCCACGATAGCCTGGAGGCCCTGCCCCCTCTACCGTGCAGCGAGTATGATGGCAGAGGCGACCCCACTGGAGAGGTCTCTGTGGAGACAGAGATGGGAGTCTCGGATTTTTCAAACACCTTCACCTTCTCCAGCACAGATGCAAACCTCACACTCTTGGCCGTGTTAGGCATGGAGCGGGACCTCTGCAGGTCCGGCAGCTTTAAGGAGGACTTAACAAGCTCGCCGCTCTTCTTCCTTATCAAGGGGTGGTCGTGGATTGCCAGTTCGGTTTCTGTGTCTGTGGCCTCGTCGTCCGACGATTGGAGATCTCCATCGATTATTGTGTGTGCGTAGTCATTGTTGTTGCTGTGGTGTTGATTACCATGGGAGTGGTGGCGGCTGTCGCGGCTGTCGCGGCGGTGACGTGGTGGCGAGTTGCTGTTCACGATGATCGTGGAGAGTGAGCTGGTGGATTTCTCAGAGCCGTTTGTGATGGTGCCCATAATGGCGGTGCCCTTGCCGAGAGATGCAGGAGAGAAGGGGCCCATAAGCTCAGTGGAATCATCATCCACCGAGCTGATTGAGGACACGTTCGACAATGGGGTTGAGGAGGAGTCTGGGGATGATGATGTGGACTCGTTCAACGACATGATAGTGCCGCGGCGACCTTGGCCAACACCAGCAGCTCCAACAGCTCCGGAAACGTCAGCAGTGACGGCACCACTACTAGGAGCAGCAGCGCCGGATGTGTTCGTTGGTTGCGGCAGCGTGGATGCTTCCAGCCTCGTGCTCAGGTACGCCAGGTTGTTTGTTGTGAGAGGAGCAGTTGCAAATGCCCTTGGACCCAGGTATGGCATGATTAGAGTGAGGAAGGCTTCTCTGAACGTGTGGATCCTTGGTGCGCACCCTCAATGGTATATTCCATGTGTTTGATGGGGTGCCCGTCAATATGTTTGCTCGTGGGGAGAGTTGAAGTGACCCGTGAGTAAGGTGGTGGAAATGAGTGGTTGTGTATGCAATCGTCGTCTAGTCCACCTTCTCTTCACGTCCCTCTTGGCTTTGGCCGATGGATCGATAGCAAGTAACCAGCAAGCGATGGGTGGATCTGAGTGCTCGTGATCTACTAGACGAGCCTCTTGGAAACGATCCACTAAACGAACCCTCCGGATTACAACAGATGTGTCTATCTGTCTTTTTTAAAAAATGACCAGTTGAACAACCCAACACTTGTACACTCTGATATTTCTTGCGGGCCACGAAGTATATAAATGAGGAGGCCCAAAAAAGTTCCCCCTCTCCTTCCGTCTCCTCCCTCCCAAGATTGCAAAAAGGAGGTTGCAGCAAGACGGCAGGAGTGGGTGCATAAATCAAAATGGGCAGCAGCAAGCAGCAGAGGGCGCAGAAAAAGAAAGCGCCAAAGGGAGACTTAGCATGGCGTCCTGCAGAGATAATGAAACAAGACACTGCATGAAGCTGTCCCACTTTTGCTTTCGGAGGTGTTGGTGGGGAGGAGAAGAGAACCAGAGAAGGAGGGGCGTGGTTGGGGAGCGATGCACGTTGGCTGTGGGAGGAAGCTTAGCTGCACGAAGCAGGTGTAGGAGGCATATTATGGACAGGATGCAGCTTAGTGATCTGGAAGTTACATTTAGTAAGTGTAGAGGCACTCTGAGGCACTACTGCGGTACGAGAGTGTTATGAATACGGAGAGAGTGGTACACCAAGCGTTTGGGTGATATACTGAGTGTTTGGAGACTGCATCTTTGGGGACTGAACCTTTCGATACTGGGCGTTTTCAGAATGAGCGTTGGAGATTAAACGGTTGAAGAGTGAAGTGAAACTGGACTCAACCAAGCTAAACTATGGGGCTACACTAAATGAAGGAGTCTGTTTGAGACTAAGCGAGTTTGTCACTCCATCTTTTAATATACTCGCTTAGAGTTCACAGCCTTCAAACGTAATACGCTAGTGAATGCCACCTGCGTCTGCACAGCCGGCTATATATTGCAGAAAGGCCGACTGAACCCAGCTGCTTCACAACCCCAAGTGGACGTTTTGTGTCCCAGAACACCACCCACGGGTTGAAAACATCAGTCAATACAAATGCATATGGCTTGTTGTCAATATATTTCTTGCGTGTTCTCTCTCATGTTCTGTGATGTCATGTTTGCTTGAACATTGTCCATGTAATGGGGTCATCTGCTACACCCAAGGCGCTGTGCTGCGCTCCTTCCTAACACGAGGACGCACACTCATCTCTATAATAAACTTTTTGTATTAACGTACGATTTCCGAAGCGGCTCGCCACGGAACTGCATGTCGGGTCTTTTCGGCAGCTGCCGCGCTATCTACTATGCGCAAAGGCATTTTTTTTTTGACAGCAAAAGTGCAGGGGAGAAGATAAACAACAAACAGGCTTCAGGAATGTCGAGATGGTGAAAATATTTCTGGTGAATGAGAACACCAGCTTCCGAAGCCGGTTGGTGCCTACCGAACATTCCTGCCCCTTTTTCTGTTTCTTTTTCTGATCTCTAAGCCTTCTGCTATTATTATAATACCTCGTCTACGCAGGAGCAGCGTGCACCACCGGAATATGCGCGCTCTTATCTCTCTCTCTTTCTCTCTCTGATATGATACGGATTGCAGCTGAACAACCCGACAGACTACTATCTTGGCACGCCTTTGACCTTTACAGTGGTAGGTTCGCCTGTATGAGGGAACTTACATCGACCGCAGTTCATGCTACTCCCAACTAAAAATATTACCCTTATTATTCTCGGCTGCGGATGGAAGGAATTGGCAATTACCTCGACCCCAGATTCTGGATGCTTCGCCCTCTGTGCCCGTGCCTCTTGCAAGTTCCGGTTAAACGTAAACGAACTTTTTTAGTTTCTTCAAACTGATCCGGGGATATTGTCATGGAGACAACGTAATCTTAGTCTAACTGAGTGGCAGGATTGGTTTGAAGAGCAACATTTGGGGTATGAGATGATTTCGTACTGATTGTTAAATCAGAAACACCGAGCCTGAGTCGTCGTGATCAGCACAACTGACGTGCCTTTCCTACTCCCATAGACTCGGTCATCTTGACAACCAGATCACATCATCCTTTGTCAGGGGAAACAACAAAGGATACTGCTCTACATCGATAGCCCATATTCATAAAGAATGCTGGTATTTATAACGCTCCCCTTGCTCCAGATCACCCCAGCCAACTGCACCATCACCCCATACATACAGTGTACTATGAAAAGTCCAAAGCCCTCGTACGTAGTAAATATGGTTTAGACTGGTTTCGATCTAAGGCCTAATGCAGAGAGATGCGCAGAGTGTTCACCATAATGGCACGATTTTTCTCCTGTTGCACGACAAAAGTCATGCAAGTAATATACAATGGCAGACAGAACCCTTCTCTCACTATGGCAGAACCGATCCCTCCGCCAGAGAGGTGGTTTGCAGCCATGGAGCTGGCTGCATGTTGTATGCACCAATGCGCGGGCTGAATATTCTCCAGCGCGCTCCACGGGGAGAGGTGCGGGCAAAGTGGGGCAACAGAAGCAGAGTGATCCCATTCCGTCAGGGAGACGCCAAAGAACTGGCCAGACAACCTGCAAACCTTGAAAGCCCAAAGCGCACAGCATCGAAGAATAAAGACGCGTCAGTCGGCGATGCCACGAGATCTTTTACAGGATATTCCAACTAGGGCAAGAAAAAAGCACACACACAGTGCCGTATTGACAGGCACATTCCCAAAATAATGCACTCCACGGAAGGGACATTCTCACCCAACAGTGGTAGGCGTGTGCCTATCAGTGTGTTTTTTTGCCTTCTAAGGGTTTATCATGTACATTTTGCCAAGACTTTTTTTGAGGGGCTTCAGGCTACATAGGGAGTGATTAGTTCGGAGATCCGACGCCTCTAATGAAGGCCCCTTGACGCGTGTGATGATGCCTGAAGCCTCGCTTGACTATCCACCTGGGAGCACCTTAAGGGTGATTCCTTTTGAGAATGATCTCTTTGGGAAATGATCTCTCTATGGAAGGCTATGGTGGCTACTCTGGTATTACATCTGAAATCTCTAAAATATGGGTGGTGGTTTTGAACTCTAAGCTAGGATCTCTCCACTCCTTATTAGCGTGGCCCTACTTCCTGCGCACGCAGATCAAGCTCGAAACTCTTTTTACGGCCAGAACGGATATTTTCACCAGTCTGAGAAATTTATTACTGGAGGCTAAGCAATAGTATAAGCTGGTAGTGCATATACTATTGCACACAGGTGCGGCGATAATCGTACATGCTTGTCTTTCAGCACGCAGGTTTAGGCAGGTTAAAGTTTGAAAGGCTGTCAACCCCTCTTTTGACCCCGCCCTCGCCTGTTGGGGTCGCAAAGTTTGCACCAGGGTTGCGTTTTTCTTCCTGCACCATGCATACATCTCTTTTCGGGCCGACAGTGCCTTTTGAGAGAATATCCAAATATAATCTGCGTCAATAAGTCCATAGGGCATTTGACAAAAAGCATCTCTTAAGCGGATGGCTCTTAATGCTCAGATATCTTGATCAGATATATCCGTAGACCACCAGTCGGCTTTCATATCGCACTCATAATAACTAATTGGTTTCTATTCCCACCAGTTATCTTCGGTGGTGTTGTTGATGCTCACACACTCACACCCGTATCTCTTTGTACTCGTTTAAAATGTTCAAACTTGGGCCATAATCAACAAAGAGGTGAACTTTTGTTGAGTATTTTCCGCTTTTGGTGGGGCTCTCTTGACGGCCCTCTGCGCTCCAACGCGCTTAACTTAAGCAGGAAGCCACTGCGTGCTGCCTGTCAACCTGCATGTACATGCAGGTTGAGCGAATTGATCTGCATATAGTGCCATATATGTCATAGATATGGCTATTGTTGCACGAAAAAAAAAAACACAGACAGACAGACATAAGGCAACATAAAACAAGTCAACAACAACAACAACCAATATACACATGTTAACATGTAAATGCGTCAATTTGGTGTTGACACCACAATAGGCAAACCTATGCAATATGACACAGATCTATCTATCGTTTGCATATACGATAGCAGCATGAAAGCAGAATCGTTATAAGCCTCATGTAGGACGCAGGTTAATGTATGTGTTCGGAGGGGTCAATCAAAGCCTGCTCTCCTCCCGTTGAAGAAGATGCGGACCTCCGTCGGAGAAACTTAAAAAAATGGCTGGATCAACGCCATGCAATAGCATCTCATACTGTGGCCCATTCACATTTGGGTGCTCCTCAGAGAAATAACCTCTCGGAATGGGTAGTCCGAAGGGCCAAGTCCGTTGCTATTGTTGTGATCCGATCAGTCTCGGAGTGGTCCTCCCCATTATGCTTAAGTTGCTAGGCCGCCAATCGTTGATGTCGATTTGATCGCTCACCTTCCTGTCTACAATAAACCAAAGGTGATACTATCTCTTGGAAAGGAACAGGGGGCCATCAGCATATTAAGGTTGCCACTAGAATCTTTGCAGTGATATCCAGACCGATATGTTCCTCGTATATGAATCCCCATGGAGATTTTCGTGGAGAAATGCGCTACTGCGTTGCTAGTGCGCTGCTAGCGCACTCTGTTTTTGGATTTTAACTGGCCCGCAAGCTAACTTTAATTCCTCTTTTACGGCTAATCCCACGGCGAGCCCCTCCTTGGGTTCACAGTTTGCCTTGCCTTGGCAAGGTTGCTGCTGACCTGCATCGCATCTCGCCGCATCACCCGACCGACAGCTATGCTATTACTTAGCTGCGATTGCATTATCTTTTTTTTTATTAAGAGGAGATGTTGGGAGCTAAAGCATCATGACCAAACTAGCGGCTGCTACCAACTGTAGGTTATGCATACTTGGCAAGCGTAATACATACATTATGCTCTAAAACATGTCGTCACCAAAGAGGTGCTTAACAGTCATAAGAAGAGTAGACCGTGGAATAATCAAATATGAATATAAAAAAACAGAAAAGGGCTGGAAGTACACCAGCGACTTAGCCACCAAACCCAGGTATCATTTCACATGAGTTGACCAATCACATGACCCATTGACGTGGTATGTCAATCCCGTTCATCAATCTGGTAGGTCAACCTTGTAGATCCTTCCCATACACACAAATACACACACCTTCTACAGCTCATTAGCGTTTGTAGTGGTGAGGATGGGGTGTTCAACTACAGCCTCTCTCTCGTGCTCCTCATTGTATACGGTGGCATCGTTGTCGCCATCATTTTGGTAGCCCCCGTTGCTCACCTCAATGTGCTTCTTCTTCCTGTTGATTCTGAAGAAGTTGATGCCTCCAGCGGCTTTTGATTGTTCTCTACCGGTGTTATCGATGGCTCCCTGGTTGTTAATCACACCCTGAGTCTGCTGCTTTGGCTCGTAGTACATGCCTGGCTCGCTGTCTGTCTCATAAGCTGCTGCTGGCCTGTTCTTTCCCACTCCAGGGATGCTCATACGGCCACCCTCTCTACGGAACTTGGCAGCACCGGCTCCACAGCTGATACAGCACAGGAGTGGAGTGGCCACCATCAAGCAAGCGGAAGAGGCCCACGCAAAGGCAAACATCTTGACTCCCAGGTGAGCAGAATGGCCGGCATCCCTGAAGTGGTTACGGCCCATAACATAGGCTGCGGTTACCAGACATGCTGCTGTTACACAGAACAGGAGAGCAATAGAGGTGGCCGCAGAGGCGATACCAGCGGTGGCAATTGCATTTGTGCAGAGGGAAAGAAAAGTTGGCAAAAGCGCAAGAATAACAAAGAAGAGTGCCACAAGGAAGAAGGCCCATCCAATTCTAGAGAGGTAGAAGTAGGTGTCTCTGTTGCTGATGAAGTCAGATGGGATCCCTGTCGAGGAGCCGAAGTTGTCAACAGGCGAAAAGGGGAACCCGGCATGCGAAGAAAGACAATTGGCATTCTCTGCACCGGAAACCCCGCATAACCTGTAGTTGGTCCATCTCGTTGTTGGGAAGGGGGCATCCGGGATGTCAGAAGTGTCCACCTCTAGCCAGTAGAACTTCTTGATCACCGAGTGTTGGGGGGCACCACATAGAGCAATGAAGAAAAGCAGCAGCCCGGAGCTAAAATGGGTGGTTAGTAAAGAAAGGAATTAACGACTAAACTAATTTTGCCTTTCGGCCTCACATACCCTAACAGCAGTAATATGGGAAGGAAAGTGGCTACACGCCGGAAGATTGCCAGAGCCATGTTGCCACTTGAAATGTTTCAATCGTAGTGAGTGTGTTGGATTGAATTGGACGGTGTATTTAGGTTTATGTGCTTTTGTTGTAGTAGCGACGTTTCAAGGAGTTGCATTGGCTTCCCTAATATATGTAGAGCTTCAATTCTACAGACAGTGAGAGTCACTGGAACGTAAATGTGATGGTTGCTCACAACGGTCACGGCTGAGCTTTTGTTGGTCGTCAGAGGCCCAGGCTCCTCCCGTGTATATTTGGAAGGCATAGTAAGGCAACAAACAATACTGCGCCGATGTGCAGCAATAGTGAAAAGAATTGCTGACCCTCCCCTGTTCCTAGATGGCCATCCCCACATAGCCGTTGCTCAATGGCTCATACGAGCAACTAAACAACCACCCCATCGCCTGTTTTTAGCTCGCATAAGCCTCCTTTGGGTATATTGACAATCGAATTGGGCAAGTTTCGGCAACATTGGCCACGGCGAAGACGGAATTAGACCACTTTTGGGCAGGTCACAACCCCACGCTGGGGAAGAGGTGTGCAAACGTGAATAAAAAGTATGGGGTAATTATAGGTACATAGGCAGTACATAGTAGGCAGCCACGCAGCAAGCAGCACACCAATTGGCCAGAGCCGGTGACGTCAGGTGATTCCGGTTGCTCTGCTGTGCAGGCAATGCTTATTGAGCGGTTTCCCCTTTGGGATAGACAGAATGCAGCCCGAGGTGGGATCGGAAATAATAAACCTGATCCGTCGGATGCTATGCTTTGTTAATTTCACTGTAATATTCCATGCATCGAAGGGTCTCGTGGTTGGAGTCTTTGGCAAAGCATAATATGGGGCAAGATTATTGGGATGTACGTAAGTGTGAATTTATTGATAGAACATTATTGGTGGAACTGTCTCCGGAACTATTTCCAGAACTCTTGGTAGCGATGCTGAATGATATTCGTATACTGTATAGTCGATCATGCAGGCATAACAGCAGAATATGCAGTAGTAAGTTCAATCATATGTGTATGTAGAGCAAATTCTGGCGTCCTTTCCATGTATGGTTTGTAGATATTTTGTGTGCTTGGTCCGAACGGCTTGAAAATCAGAATCGCACAACATGTCCACTTGTTCCAGTCTCCATTTCGGAAGTGTTTCCGCCATATATTTGTTTTCATTGTCTCTGGTACAACTGACACCATAGCAGGGCTCCCGAAAATATTGCGGTGGCTGGGATCTTGGTGGGCTTTTGGAACGGCTGTAATGTCTGCCAGTCGATGATCCATTTTTTCTTCCTCCTTATCACCGGCACTCACCATAGCATACTTTATCCCATAGAAGATAGCCATTTCTTGCCAGACAACATGATGCTATTGGGAGTTCCCATAAGTAACGTCTCTATTTATCAGGCAGGGCTCCCGTGGGCATCCATGTTGCGATGCCAGAACAGAATTACAAAAATAAGACACTGCAGAAAAATCTCGTAATATCAATTCATTCACAGTGGCTCAGTTGATATGGCCAATGTAGTTCCCCTCTCTATAATCTATATGTACAAAGCTCCTCTCCACCACAGGCAAAGTCTCAATTGCATACTGTAATGCCTCCCCGATATCATGGCAGTCCCTCATTTCCAGCTCTGGTTTCATCAGTATATCCACCTCAACATTCAACTTATCACCAACATGATATGCCTGGAGAGCTGTGATTCTATGAATGGAATCTGCAAACCGCAGGCAAAGATAAAGAATCTGCTGTCTGTCCTCGGGAGATGCAGCTGCACCAGTTAGGTTGTTGATATGCTCATAAGCAAGGCTGGACCACTGCACCATGACGTAGATACAGAGAAGAACAGCGCCAACGGGGTCAAACCACCAGATCTTGAGGTAAAACCCAGCAACAGGAAACACAATTGAGAAGGTGTTGAATATGATATCAGTTTTGGCGTCCTCGGCTAGAGCTTGTACTGAGGAGGATTTAACATTCTTGCACCAAAAATAACAAAATAGCTTAATGATGACTGTGAACAACATGATCGAAAGGGCTGAACTGCCAACCATCACCACCTCGGTTGAGGTAGTGTAAAGCAGTTGCTTGACAGCTTCAGTGGCCACTTGAAGAAAGGAGAATATGATGATGACGGAGAACACAAGCACCCCAAGAGGCTCGAGTCTGGCTCTTCCAACGGGGAATGTAGAATCCTTGTCACTGGAGAGCCTATTTGATATGTAGATGATGCCGGTGGAGAGGAAATCCAGGACCGAGTCAACGAGAGATGCAATGATCGACATCGAGGAGGTGAGGTACACCACCAGAATCTTGCCCAACAAGAGAATTATGTTCACGGCGAAATTGACCATAATGGCAAACGTCACAAATGCAACATCCCCCTCTTCGTCAAATCCCAACAAACTTCTCGTCTGTTCGTCGACATGTCCTGGAACCCCACGTCTCACATCGGGTGGGCAAACCTCGTCAGGCTTGCAAGGGACCAAATCGCTTCCATATGTCTGGAGTAAAGAAACCCCAATTCCAGACACAAGCAACTTATCAATATCTTCATACCTTGCAATGAGTTCGTTCTGTTTTTCGTAGAAGTCACGCACTGCCGATTTTTCTATTCTGCCCAGCTCCGTTTCGGATTTGTAATACTTCTCCCAGTCCACGAGTCTTTTTGCTGCCCCAATAAGTTTCTGCGGCCTCATCTCATACAAATTTTCGATTCTCAACTGTAATTCATCAAGACTCGTTAGAGAACCCATTTTGGACTCTAATCCATGAGGTCTATTGATACTTGTTCCAACGACGGAATTCAACCGACTCCTCGACTGAAACCCTGCAGCGTTGAAAATAGAGTTATGCCTAGAGATCTAGAAAAAAGGCGTTAGCAAAAATGCAAATCATGGACTTGTTCCTCTTCTTCATCTCCAGAAAATATAGATAATCGTTACTCACTCCAAACCCATTATCACCGGTGTTCTCCCCCACATACGGAGACACTCCTTCTACTGGGGAGCCGCCTTCCAAGGGCGAGTAGCCTTCACCATTGTCAACATTTCTTTGATAGCTGGATCTAAGTGGGGTTGTTTCAGAGGCGCTCATGGTAAAGCGTTGTTTGAATGTTTCAAGATATATGTTCTGTTGTATTCACAGCTTGTAGTTATGCACGTGGGGTCTGCGAACTGTGAGATAGTGTCTGGCAGCAGCACTGAAGTACAGTCCACTCGGATTCCACCCAATAGTTTCAGCAAATGCTCACAAAGGAGATTGCAACAAACCTTGTGATTCAATGAGAATTACACAACCCTTGCAACTTTTCACTCCGTTGAAGAGTCCTTGACCGTTTTTTTGAGCGAACTCCAAGAAGGGATCAATTCGCATCTGCAGCCCAAGGCGCAGTTAGTTGTCTATGCATATGCAAGGTGCGCTATCGTGCGATAACTCCGGGTAACATGAGATGAGATTAATTTTTTTTTTATGCTAGCTATTTTATGCACGAAAATTGTCATGTACAGTAGGTGATCTTATAGTGGGAGGAGGGCCATATAGTGAGAGGCAGATAGTTGGTTTGAAGATCGATAGGTTTGAGATCTATGCTCACAATCTGAGGTAGCAGCAGTAGTACTATTCTGAGAGGAGGTTCTGAGGACGTTGTCTATATTAGTCGGATTGTCTGAGCAGCTCAAATATTCAGCACCCCGGAGGCTTCTATTCTTGTATTCGTTGACATAGAGTCATAGAGTAGGTGATAGTGATAGCGAGGCAGGAAAGAGGTCACACTATTCAAATTATAAACACCATCAAATTAGCATCATCATCATAATGGCCAAAACAGGATTGACCATAGCCGTGGCTTCGGCATACGTGGACGACTCGGTCACGTTCCAGTCTCTCAACTTGGATCCAAGACTCCTCCAGGGAATCAACGCATTAGGATTCGCAAACCCTACATTGGTGCAGTCGCAGACGATAAGGCTCGCACTGGAAGAGAGAAAGGATATCATAGCGAAGGCTACCACCGGTTCGGGCAAGACGGCCGCCTACTGCATTCCCATCGTACAGAGCATATTGGCTGACAGCAACAATAGTAATAGCCAGCATGAGATCCAAGCAGTGGTGCTGGTGCCAACCAGGGAGCTGTCGAACCAGGTGACGCAGTTCTTGGAGAAGCTGATTGCATTCTGTGGCAAAACCATCAAGTTGCTGAACCTGGCCTCCAACATCAGTGAGCAGATCCAGGTTTCGATGTTGATGGAGAGACCGGAGATTGTGATTTCGACCCCCGCCAAGCTGCTCAGCCTTTTGGAGAAGAGCAAAAACATGCAGGGGGAGTCTGGAGACGGTGTATCGCTGCTCAACCTCAAATACTTTTGCATCGATGAGGTGGACCTCACCCTTTCATATGGATATGAGCAGGATCTTGAGAAGCTCTCCGTTTATCTGGCGTTGAAACAGACCATGCAGGTGTTTCTGATGAGTGCAACCATTAGTGAGGACATAAATAACCTCAAGCAAAAGTTCTGTAAATCGCCTGCCGTGCTCAAGCTCACGGAGGATCCTTCAGCCTCCTCCAAGCTCATCCAATATTATGTCAAGACCAACGAGTTTGACAAGTTCTTGTTGACATATGTTATCTTCAAGCTCTCTTTGATCAAGGGCAAAACACTCGTCTTTGTCAACGACATTGACCGTGGTTACAGACTGCGTCTCTTCTTGGAGCAGTTCGGTATTAGGGCTTGTGTGCTTAACAGCGAACTTCCGGTTAACTCGAGGCTGCACATAGTGGAGCAGTTCAACAAAAACGTCTACCACTTGCTGATTGCAACGGACGAGACAAATGAGTTCACCAAAGAGGTTGATGACGAGGAGGAGGCAGAAGAGCAGCAAGGTGAGGACGCTGGCAAACATGAGGCACAGCCAAAGGATGGCTCTGACAACAAAAGCTCTAAGAAGAAGAGCCAGAGGGTAAATAAGGACAAGGAGTACGGTGTGAGCAGAGGCGTTGATTTCCAGAACGTGGCATGTGTGCTCAACTTTGACCTCCCCACCACCGCAAGGGCCTATGTCCACCGTGTTGGTAGGACGGCCCGAGCAGGAAAGGCAGGAATTGCACTGTCGTTCGTGGTGTTGGCCAAGGAGTGGGGGAAGCACAAGGCTTCAACACTTGCATCGGCCAAGAAGGATGAGAGGGTTCTGCTCAGAATAGAGAAGCAGCAGGCACGTTTGGGCTTTGAGCTCAAGCCATACCAGTTTGACATGAAGCAGGTGGAGGGTTTCAGATACCGTATGGAGGATGCCTTCAGGGCGGTGACGAGGGTTGCCATCAGAGAGGCCAGGGTGAAGGAGATCAAGGCCGAGCTGCTTGCCAGCGATAAGTTGAAGCGCCATTTCGAGGAGAACCCAGCAGATCTCAGGTCCCTCAGGCACGATAAGGAGTTGCACCCTTCCAGGGTCCAGTCTCATCTCAAGAGGGTGCCAGAGTACCTGCTGCCTGCATCTGCCCGTGCCGACAAGAAGAACGTTGGGTTCGTGCCTTTCACCAAGCCCAAGAGCAAGAATAGACAGAGGAAGGGGGGCAAGAAGAAGAGCGATCCTTTGAAGAAGTTTAGAAAGTAGTCTGGAGATGATCAGCCAAAGGTGTTGCAAAAAAAGCACTCTACCTAGCTATGAATAATATCATTCCAAGCTTTAGTCTATTATTAGAATTGATGAGTAGAAAAAAAAATTCGATACTCAATTCAATGGAACCAATATCATCAACAATTCATTAGAGACAGTTTTGTGTATTCATATTATCAATATATTCGCATACGATATTTTTTGTTTTGCCCTCCTGTCTACCCCACAACCTCCTCCTGCCATCATCACGGGCTGCAAGGTGGGATGATTCTCTCGGGCCGCAGCTAAATCGATGAGCAATAATTGAAGGGAAGAGTGTGGGTGAAATTTATCCCAGATAGAACGTAAAGGCAGCCAACTTTGTGAACAACGCCATGTCAGGAATTGCAAAGTCGCTTCTGGTGTTTGGGGGGACTGGTTTCCTTGGTAAGTGGGAGATGGGAGAGGATATGTCACATAGTGGTAGGATGTGCTGAATGGGTTCAATTCTCCGACCGCTAACATTTATAGGGAAGAGGATTTGCCAGTACGGAGTGCTGAATGGATTTGATGTCACTGCGTTGTCGTAAGTATTGGATTGGGGTGTTTTGAATTAACTTTATCTCATACTGACAGGACGGATATTCAGTTCCTCGGGGACACCGCATAATGTGAGCCCGGCAGATGCCCAGTGGATGTCAAAGGTCAATTGGGAAAAGGCGGACGTTTTCAAACCTCACACCTATGCCGACAAGCTACAAAGAGCAGATACGGTAGTACACAGTCTAGGGATTCTGTTAGAGAACCAGAACTACAAAAAAGTGGTGAATGCCAATGATGACCTATTGGGCGAAATCACCAACTTCTTCCAGTCTTCGAATCCGATGCAGCGCACAGTATTCAACACATATGACGCCATGAATAGAGAGAGTGCAATTGTGTTGGCCGAGACACTAGTGGAAAACACGCAATTGGATGTTGCACCCGCTTTCGTGTATATCTCTGCCGATCGCAGGTTCCCTGGTATACCTAAGGGTTACATTGACAGCAAGAGACAGGCAGAGTATGAGCTCTACCAGCTCCAGCCCAAGATCAGGCCCATCATCATGCGTCCTGGGTTCATGTATGACGAGACGGTCAAGGGTGACCTAAGGTCCAAGTTCAAAGACGTGCTCAACGTGTTGGACAAAACAGACAGGACACTATTTGACAACGCCCTATCGCAGTTCATACGGCCCACAGTTTCGACACAGAGAGTTGCACAGGTGGTGATCGACAGGGTCAACGAGGAGAATTTCTACGGACCAGTGTTGCTAGACGATATAGTGAAAAAGTAGTATGTGTCTATATGTGCACAAATGTATGTATAGTCAGCGTAACTATGCAACTGTGCCTCATTTGCAAACCGATAAGCGAATCAAGAAAAGAAAAAACAACGCGTCCCCACTTGTGTTCTTTCTTGCATGTGTCTGCTGCCACCTGGCATACTCCTAAAAAGTTCTACTCTTTACGCTTTACCTGTGTATAGCTATACAACCGATGGTATGCATATCCATTGCTTATACAGAATATTCGTATATCGTAAACAGACCCGCCGCACACAACGGGTATATAAAAACACGAAACCAGTGCTGTCCGGTGACGTAACAGGTGGTCGCGTATTCCCGCCTAGCCTTGCCCACCTCTTTCTCTACTGCACGCGACGCAAGTCGAGTAGCCGAGACGCCAGCCGAACGGAGACTCATCTAAGGCAGCGTTCCAACCAACATACCAATCCGAACATGCGAGGGGGCCGCGAGAGCTTCTGGAAAACTGCCTGCCGAGACCTGCCTGCCGAGACCTGCCATGCCATAGCAATGCTGTGAATTTTCCGTTCGGTTTATGTGGGAACGTACAATCGCAGAGCACAACACAACTTGCGTGGAGACGCCCCGCTCCGGCGGCAAGGCTCGTAAAGACGTCCCCTAAAACGAGTCGCGCTGGCAGTTTGCCGGTTGCTTGGCTGTGTGTTCCTCCCACGGTGCTTCTGCACAGCCCATCGGTGGCCTTTGGTCTTAAGTGTGTGTTGCGTGTCAACTTGCTGCGAATCAGCCGGTGTAAGTGTATGCATGCCAATACGGTTGAATCACCGAGAAGAGGCAATGCTATCAGTTGAAAGCGGATGATTGCTACGGAATGGTGAGAGGCTCGGATTAGGTTTCGAGGTTCAGGTGCTTAAAAAAAGTTGTAAATGTTGAAGGTTTCGAGAAGATGGTTGGAGGTCAGAATTTAAACTGATAAGTAGAACACACTTGATTCTGGCAAATGGAACGCACTTGGTCGTGTATGGCATGGCATATATAATAATAGAATAGGCTCATCCAGACTGGTGGACTCATCCAGTAGGCCCAGCTTCCCATCTGCACGCCGGCCGGTTTGCCCAGAGGCCTGCCCAGACCGTTCAGGCTCAAAAGCCCTTGGCCTTGGAATTTCGACCCACGGAATGTGCATGGCTGCGCCTGTTGCAAAGAGCAAAGAGTCGAACCAGGAAGGAAAACAACGCGGTTTTCTCTGCATTGTCTTATCTCCGACGTTGTGTCGAAGGCATACAGGCCAATTTGCTTCAATCTACGGTTTGTTTGTTTTTTTGCCTCCAGTGAAATCACAAGGGGGTGAGCACTGGTGGCATGAAAATTGTGTCAGGCGCAATCTCCGGAATGGGCGAGAGAGGGGCAGATGCGGGCCACCAACATTGGTGATACCAGACGGGCAGCGGCAGGCACACACCACAGTCTGTTTGCTAGCCTGAAAATTACGGTAGTTAAAGCGTTAGATTGAAAAAAAAATAGAATAAGGTTTCGTATTCTTATGGCTGCTTCTGGTGAATAGGCAGTCGTCGTCCATACCGGAGCTGGTTTCCTCTCTGGGACGCAACGACAGCCAATTCGGGAAAATTCCCAGCTGAATGAATTTACAAGGTTTGCGCCTTGTCAGCCAACCAGCTACCTTCCTATTCCTCTAGAGCGGCTTAGAGCATATATTAACACTCATCCGACTCGTCTGTGGCACGTTTTGTCACATAAGTAGGATCGCTCATCGCTGCTCTGGTCAAGGGGCTTTGAAGCGGTTCGGATTTTCATTGCATCCTAAACGATATAGTATCCCGCTGCCCTCCCATGTTAAGGCGAATTTAAGGTTTTGTCCGCCAATTAAATTTCAGTGCTGCAAAGCCGTTGCCATAGTGAGTCGTGGCTCACGAGCGACGATCGGGCAGCTAAAGAGTAGTGTACCAAGTCCTCTGGTGTGATGTAATAGTGCTGTTGTGCAGGATTGTGCATGGTTTCTGGACTAATCCGCAGCAGCTTTTCTGGCTTATGCATCGACGGATAGCTGCCAGGGGACACAAATCGCTCTTGGCACAGAAATTTTGTGAGGCAGAGCACGCAGTTAGCGAGTTTTTTTTTTCAGAAGCGCCGATCACACGCACTGGTAGACTAGCAACCCTTCCGCACTTGGCTGTAGGTCCGGCAGATTAATAGGAATCAATTGAAACCTTGTTGTGATGGTGATTATTTTTTTTTTTGGAGGAGGAGCAGGAAGGCTTTCCCTACACCTCTTATTATTCTATTCGAGAAATAAACCTTCAGTGGTTTCACACCCTGAGTGTGTTGAGCCATACTGTAAACAATGCAGATTCCAGTCGCGATCGCCCTACAAGACCGCGTCCAGCCTCCAACCAGAATAGAAGAATCAAGTACGTTGGTAAGCCGCAGCATGCATGAATATGCACGAGCCGGATTTTGGAACTGCAGCCTTTTTTAGAACATGATCTTTCCTTCGAGGTGATCTGTCAAGCTCTCAAGGGGAAGAATAGTGACTGTGGCATAACGTATATATATAGAAAAAGCGGTCCCGGAGTATGTTTTGTAGTATATGGTGTTGAGGTAAACATCTCAAGAGAAGCTGAGAACTCTGTCCAGTTGGTAGATAGTCACTGGGCTACACTCGTTTTCAGACACAGAGCTCACCCAGCACCAGAACTCTGCTGATTTCCTCTACTTTGCATGGGCTCATAAAACAGAACCACTTGCCTGCGCCTTTTTTGTTTCACTTTTTGCATATTGTATTTGTTATCATTTTCACACATCAAGCTCATTGCCTTCTGGGAGAGACGATGATCTACATTTCTTGAACTTCTTATACGTCATATTCTGGTACATCATCACCAGAACCTCATATATATCTGCCTCTCTTCTATAAATAGGGAACAGTATTCTTTTGCATATCCAGGCCGACATTTCATCATCACCACGAATCTGTCTGGACCATTAAAAAAACTACCAGGCCAAGTCAAGTCTGCAGAAACATACTCACACACACACACAGAGATATACATCTAAAAATACACACTCGAAATGTTTAGCAAATGGCCCCTCTTCGTGTTTGCCATTCTGGCCTTCATTTCAACTGTTTTTGCTGTGGACCCAGTTACAACAACGACTGGTCTCAGTTCAACAGAAGAAGAAACTTCCACCACTCAGACAAGCACGGTATCGCCGACTCTTGTCTGGGCCACCGGAACCAACTCATTAGGAGAGACGGTCACCACTCAAAGTATTTACTCCCAGACCTTCTACTCCATGTACTCTACTATTGCAGTGCCTAAACCAGGTACCATCGGCCTTGGTTCTATCTCGGGAACCGTTGGAACCATCAGAACATACCACACAGTCACCATAAAAAATGCTGCACACCACAGAGCGCATATGCCGTCAGCCGTGTCCCTGGCCAAGAATGCTGGGCTCCAGTCAACCACTGGTGTGTCTCTATTTGCCATGGCAGTTTCCATTGCATACCTTGTGGCCTTCATGTAGTTTTCTACATTGTTTCGTTTTTTTTCCGTATTCCAGAGACCCCCTCGGGATGTGAGTCTCCCCATGGGCGGAACATTTGGGCTTACGCACCCACTTCGCATATCGATTTTCAAAGGACTCATCACTCCTGATCATCCCGTCGGCAGCGACTGAGAGCCGAAAACAGGTTGGATTATATATACAGGGACATAATATTTTTTGCACATTATATACAGGATTACACAGTAAGCTACTAAACCCAAACCCCACTAAATCTTCTTGCCCGTGCCCCTTTCTACATTCTTAATCCCTTACGAGAAGGGAGTCCCGTCCCGTCTATTCCCAACGTAGTGCGTCTTGTTTGGGCGTGTGCTGCCAAACTCATCTCCTGCTATCTTTAGGCATTGCTGCAAGCAGATGAAGCAGCTCAGCCGTTCCGGGGAGGTGAAATTGAATGACGGGAATGGGGTATCTCTATCAAGTATAGCTGATTGCTGCTAGAATATATGTGTATCACCATATGACGAGGTCACAAACAGTATCTGTTAAGGGAAGAGATTTTGGTGGAAATTCTCCCGGTGAGAGCGTAGATCCTCTACACAGACTACCACCTTCAGATAGCGGCTCAGATATGAAGCCTAGCATGGACATAACAGAGGCTGCAGATACAACTGGGCACCAGAGTGAGCAGCCACAAGGGTCCAGTCCAGGTGGTGAAAGGCCTTCTGTCACACTGAGTGTTGTCCCCAAAGTACATAAAAAGCACTCAAAGCTCATAGTTACAGCAATAGACTTCCTCAGGAACCATGTGGAGAAAACTGTGCACAATAAAGGCACTTTAGCAAGAGATCATGTAAGTGGCAGATAGTTTGCTGGGTATGGTTTGGGGCAAAGGACCCATCGTCTATCACAACCAGACACTCTACTAACAACGCCCTCATAGCTGGCGAACGAGCGCACGGTTCTGGCTTACCTTAGAACAGCACTCAACTTTACCACTGTGGGAATCTCCGTGGTACAGTTGTACAAGTACTCCATATCAGCTTCCAGCACGTCAAAGGAAATCGAGGAGGCAAACGGAAGGGATATTTCTGTTTTCAGCCACTTTGTGAAACCCGTTGGGGGTGCGCTTGTAGTATGTGGGCTTGTAACGGCGCTGATAGGTGGTATGCGCTACTTTGCCAACCAGTACGTCATGCTCAAAGATGAGGAGTTTGTCATTGGGAGGTTTTCGATGGCTGTGATCCTATTTATCATGGCAGTGGTGAGTATCTTCTTTTTCGAAACATTTTTCAACCCAGTTGGGTTGGCTCCAACACATTTCTAACTCTGAAATCTTGCAGTTGAACATCATTATTTTCGCTGCTCTTATCAGGACGCATATTTAAAGATAGGAGAACTGGGGAGCGTTCGATGCTCGCCAATGTGTACATTACTTTAGAAATATTTAAGAATAAGCATTTAAATATAGAAGAGAGACTTCCAGAATACAAATCGTAAGAAAAATCCATAAACCAACACACACAGGTGTTTTCTTCTGTTCGTCCCCACACCGCTTTTTGAGGCGATGCCCTCGGGCACGCATGCACGATAAGGGAATAAAATCCCGGTGGTGAGCGGTTCACAGCAGAAGATGCAAGTTTCTTCATAAATTCCAAGAAATTGAATAATGGGGAGAAAAGACACTGTTTATGAGAATTATGAGATGCGAGAGATGGGGGTTGGAAGTTCTACGCAAAACGGTGGTCAGGAAGACGGATTGATCAGCCTGGATTCAAGATCTACGACCGCATCACCAACGATGACAGGGTCCAGTGCGGTATCTGCGAAAAAATCTAATGACCAACAGACAGAGCCAAACACACAAACAGAGAGGCGACATACAGTTACTTCTGTTGAGGAGACTAAACAAAATTGGTTGTTTGAAGTTTCGAGAAAGTACTCTCTTGTGGTGAAAAACAAGGCATCAGTAGCGAGAGACCATGTGAGTAGAGGTCAATTCACCACACACACACACACAGTCCCACCACCATACTAACTATGTAGTTATCCAATGAGCGTACCATCCTTGCCTATGTGCGAACAGCACTCACCATGGTGACGGTTGGGATCACGATTGTTCAGCTAATGAGATACGTGATATACAACGACGATATGTACAACGCCCCTGTGGGGCTCCACGAAGAGGGAACTTTTAGACAGCTAGCAGAGCCTTTAGGCGCTGCATTTGTGTGTGTAGCCCTCGTAACCCTGATTTTCGGAGGTGTGCGATACTTCGAAACTCAGAAGGACCTCACCCACGATAACTTTACGGTGGGGAGGGTTCCAATGTCAATGATCCTCCTCATGATGTATGCGGTGAGTATCAGCAGGGGATTGTCCGGATCATTGCCTGTCAATATTAACATCTTTTAGGTGGGGGTATTTTCACTAGTGTTTGTGATGAAATTGAATGCCTGAGGTGTAGCCTAATGGAGGCACTCCCTTGGTGCTTGATAAGATCCTGACATGATTCTGAAAAGAGCCTGGTAGTCTCATAGTAGCCTGAAGGGCTTTGTAGCTCTTTGGGAGGAATGGCACAGCTGGGTGGAGCTTCCATGTGCATGGAGTATACGGTTTAGTAGATAATATACATTTTTACAATTCTTCTTGATGTGCTAATGAGAATTTGTACTTTTTTTTTCCCCACACTCCCTCTCCCCTTATCAGTTCCCCGGCAAACATGCGTTGCATCATCGAAGAGCCACAGTTTGACAGCATGCCGAGGTGCAGGTAGAGGGGAGAGACGACGAGCGACGGGCTGGACAGCGATAACAGTTACGAATCAACAGATGTTATTAACTAGTTCAGATTATCATCATTGGCAAAGAGTCTTTGGTTGATTTTGCTATTATCTCAAATCCGAGTAGGGTTATTTGTGGGTACGACCCATTGCTTCCTCATTACCCCCCAAACGCGAGAGTCGCACGGCTGCATATGAAACCGGTCTAAAAAGATAGCGAGTGCATACACTGGCAGAACACGAGGTAGATACACAGCACATCAGAAATTGCGTGGTTGAAGAAATAGATATAAGTGGATAAGTTGTTTGATTAGGGTGAAGAAGCTGGCTGAAAAGGATAGAAGTGGATAGACTCGATGGGATTGCAACAAGTTGAAAGAGCATACCATATTGAGAGCATACGCATAGGCAATTCGGAGATTTCGGTATAGTCTTACGCCAGAAGCCGTCCGCACAGAAACACAGAAGGATAGCATAAAGCACAATACACAGGGCCAAAGAACACGGACGCACTTGGAAATCATAAATCAGGAACACAGCTAAAACGACAATGCGCAATTACGACTCCACCATTGACGACACGACGCCTCTCACTGCGGAAAACTATGCTCAAGAGGTGGTGCGCACCTCAGGTACCCAGCCCTTAGAGCAGCCAGAAGTGAGGCAGCGGCACTCAGCAGCCCCACCGACGGTTACTGTTGCTCCTGAACGCAGTTTGTTCAAGAGGCCTAAGCATTTCTGGAACTATGGCTCGCTGCTGTTGGAGAATAAGGGTTCTGTGGCCAGAGACCATTTAGCCAGCGAGAGGACGTTTTTAGCATGGCTAAGAACATCGCTGAGTCTGGCATCTATAGGGGTGGGTGTTACGCAGTTGCTGAGGTTGGTGGCCTCCAAGGAGAACGAGGCAGTGGTTCCCAAGGTGCTGGGGTTGTTGTTTATCGGACTGGCGATGTTGACGTTGTTGATTGGTGTCACTCGTTATTTCACTGTGCAGACATCCCTGCTCCATGGGGAGTTTCCGGCAAGCAGGCTTGGAATTAGCATTTTACTGGTGGTTGTGTTTGTGTTAACCACGTTTGTATTGGCATTGGTGTTCACCTCATGAGGTGGCACTGTTTTTGGGTTTAGGGTGGGTCAGAATGGACTTAACAACTAGAGTTTGATAAATTTAACAAGATTGATATGCATACATATATAGTTGAATGCCTTGCTGAGAATGGGCCGCGGGATGATGGGATCATTGAGCTCATTGAGATCATAGAGGTTGCTCCAGTTCGGTATTTCCTCATCTCAGATCGCAATGGCTCGCTATCTACAACTCAATCGCATTTCATAAACAACCAGGGATGTGAGAGAATATCTGTAATGGTTGAGTATATATGTCTCGTAACCCCACATTACTCAACATGCAGAGCTATGAGCATGCTGTTTGACAACCAGGAGGCAGGAGGTAAGGCCGGAAGGAATACGTTGAGAACGGTGAGAGATATATCAAGAAATTACGAGATCATGTCACTTATATGGGAGGTAGAACCTTCTCAGTAACATGACACATATAGACTGAAGTCGCCGCAGCTCGGCCTACTAGCTCTCCAACCCATATTTCATGTTAACAATCAATGCTGAGATCACTGTATGTAAGAGGATACAGATAATACAGTACACACTATACAGTACACACTATACGGTATATGGAGAGTGAGCTCGCTCACCCACACAGTGGTACTGTGGGGAAAGCTGCCATAGTACTGTGGGCGTACTGACGAGGAACTGAGGCACCAACACCAACACCTTCAATGGTACTGACGTTTGGAGGATATAGCCACCATGATACTGTATAGTATGCGGTACTATACAGAACCACGTAGTATACAGTACTATAATAGTATGCAGCACTATATTAGTATCCGGCACTATATTAGTATCCGGCACTATATTAGTATGCAGCACTATATTAGTGTGCAGTACTAATGTATGCCATACCCCTCAGATGGCTCATCCCTTGTACGGTAGTACAGAAACCAAATCGCATTTTATCTCCCATCATCCCTCTCTAAGTATCCCATTCTGGAAACGCCGTCACAGCTCCTTTTGCTGATCCACGCAATTCTCAGAACGTGCGAACTTCTCTGCACGCTCTCCATACAGTGGGGCTCACGGCTTGCAGTTGTAACTCCCACGACTGTATTGTATGGTGACACTGCAAACTGCCAGTCTCTTAACTGCCAGGCCCGCAATTGTCAGGCAGCGAGTGCTCCTCTCCTACCGGTTTCTCTTCACCTGTAGGGAGTTGAGGCGGCGAGAGTCTCGTTCCATACGGTTAAGTGAAGGTGAAATAAAAGTGAGTAAATAACAATAGATAAATACGTTTTAACCACATACACAAAACATATCGCAAAATGGTAAGTTAATACACAGTTCAGGTGGCGGTGAATAGGATAGGTGTGGTAATGTGAAGGGGGAGCGTAAACCGCATAAGAGGAGTAGGCAGAAAATTGCACAGTGTGTCATCAGACCCTCGCACAGAATCACCATCAACCACCAGAGACCCAAAGAAGATCAGCAAGCTATAAGAACATCGTCACAACAAAACATTCAAAAAGTCATCACAACTATCACAGATATATACTACAATCATATAACATCGAACGGAGTTGCCTCAGAGTCGTGGAACAGTGGCGTACACCATTAGCAACATGCTAGACTGTAGAGAAAGGCACACCATGGAGCTGTTGAGTTTATTCCACTGAAACAACGAAACAATATCATAGTGTGCGACCTTGCAAGGAAAGATACCAGCTAGCGAATCACCACCCCAATCACGATCCCATCGCCACCCACCTAAATCACCATGTATGTCTATGTCAGTCACTAACACTACTCTAGGGTAAAGTTCACGGTTCCCTCGCACGTGCTGGTAAGGTCAAGTCCCAGACCCCAAAGGTGGACAAGCAGGAGAAGCCAAAGAAGCCTAAGGGCCGTGCTTACAAGCGTCTGTTGTACACCAGACGGTTTGTCAACGTCACCCTCACCAACGGTAAGAGAAGAATGAACCCAGGTCCATCTTCTACTGCTTGAATTTCAGGTTGAATGGGTTGCACAGAGAAATAAACAAGACGCTAGTTTTATGACGAAGCTGTGATGGTTTAATGCAATTTTCAGAGCCCTACAATGGCTCCATGGGATTTTTGTATAATTATGCGATTACTAGTGGTCGAATACATAGTATACGTTAAGGCGGTGTATCAGTAGATCATTATTCATTGCAAGAAGTAAAAATGTGTGGTTTAGTAACATTTGGATAGCATGGTGCCGCTACCTACAAGAACCCCAACAGCCTTAGGAAGTAGTCAAAGAAGATTCCAAAGGCAAAGATGTGGCCGTTGTTGATGTTGTTCCTGAACCAGTACCAGCAGTTTGCAGGGTCATCCAGGTCCACCTTTCTTATCATTTGGAAGATCCTGAATCCTCCGATGGCTGCTGCTGCTGCGAATCCGGGGCCCATGCTGGCAACGTAGCCAGAGACGCAAAAGCTCGTCATTTGGGCTACAGTCAGGCCATACATGATTGACTTGGACTTGTCACCCCAGGCAAGGGCCGTGGACTTGACGCCGGCCTTGATGTCAAATTTTTTGTCCTGGTGAGCGTAGATGGTGTCGTAGGTCATGCACCAGAAGAAACCAGAGAGGTAGAGCGGGATCATGGCTGGCAAATTCCACACCCCCATTGCAGGGAAACCAATGAGGGCACCCCAGTTGAAGCACGCCGACAAAACCACTTGTGGGTAGTAGGTGAATCTCTTGAAGAGAGGATAGGTGCCCACCATTAATAATGAGGAGGCAGTGAGAAGGAAGCAATCCATGGGCAGCTGGAGCAGCACCAGCAGCCCGACACCGAGCTGTCCGGTCAAGAAGGCAACAGCCTTGGGCACAGACACTCTGCCACTAGCAACTGGCCTCTCTACGGTCCGTGCAACCTTGTTGTCCATGTTTCTGTCAAGTATATCGTTGATCGTACACCCCGCACCTCTCATAACCACGGATCCAACGCTGAAGACACTCAGCATCCACAGTGTAGAGGTTATGGGAGCTGCAGTCTGGAATGCAGCCATTCCAATGGACCACATACAAGGACTGAGCAACAGCAATGTTCCAATTGGCTTCTCGAGCCTCATCAGCTCGGCATATGGAATCATCTTCTCTGGTAGTTTGGAAACGTAGGGGCCCAGACCCTTGAGACGCGCCTCTCTGGCTGCCGTCAGCTCTTCTTGTGAGAACACAGAGCCAGCGGCTGTGGCAATAGGAACCGTTGTGGCATTCTCCTTCGTGTTGGTACTGGAGAGGAATTTCTTGAAAGAAACCTGGTGTGATGTACGCACACTTGGGATGCTTATCCTGCTGACGGTTCTCTCCACTCTCGAGATGGTGGAAAGATGACGACTGCTCAAAGCAGAGAAAGCACCACCAGAGATGGCAATTGGCTTGATTCCAATGAAACGAGAGACTACCATGGTACGTTCTAAGATCTTCCTACCAACCAGAAGAAGAACACCTCAATTGTATGTCTCTCGTGGGACCTCTCTTTAATATGCCTCATCGCATTGGCTTATCACGCATCCTGAAAAATTCACCTGAAGCTGCAGCTGAGAGTTATCAACATCAATAACCAATATGTGTAACAAGAGCAGTTGCTTGGTCTAGTGGTTACGACGCCTCGTTCACACCGAGGAGGTCGCGAGTTCGAACCTCGCAGTGACTACTCCTTTTTTTATATTTTTTTTGCCCTCAGATAGTCGGGAAAATAACATTTTTATTATCATTTCTCTTGGGAATATTAGTTAAATGATGAATCACAATGTAAATTTATTAACCCACTCAATTAGGCGCTTCTATCTCCGGACCTTAGGTACGCACAGCCTCTATGTATATAGCCTGCCTCTTTCAAGATTTCTTTTCGAAGTATGTTTACCGCACTGAGAATTTCATACCGGACGTAGCATGCTGAGAAACTATATTTGAGTCAACATGCTGTTATTTGTAGATGGTATGTCTTTATTTATTTTAGTATTCGTGTTGATAAAAAAATTGATATCGATGTCGTAGTTTAATATCTATGTATATATGTATGCCAACTGTGAAAATGCTCTTGCGGATATATTTCGGAAGGTCTATCAACTTGCACTGGTCAGACACTTCCTTTCCTTCCTAGCAAATGGTGCAGAAGCTCTCTAAAAAAGTTGCTTGGTCTAGTGGTTACGACGCCTCGTTCACACCGAGGAGGTCGCGAGTTCGAACCTCGCAGTGACTATTTTTTTTTAATTTTTGGTCACTCCTATTTTTGGAGTCAAAGCTCTTCCGACCTATTGCTGGTGGAGGTGGAGGTATAACCAGGATTCCAGGTCACCATGTCCCCCATCTGGAGTGTTTTTTTTACCTCAATGAGACTGTCCCTATTTAAATTGCTAAATTCAGTCATCTATAGTTACTTCATCTATTTCAACGCGCTAGCGGTCTTCTATGTAGGTAATCGTCGTAGCGGCAATAATTGATATCTATGTCATCCATGACTGCTCAATGCACATGATGGTGAGTATAATACAAATGCTTTTACTCCTCCAGCTGGGACTTTTTCAAATCCTTGATGATGGTGCGATGGAAGGAGTAACCAGAAAGCGCAAGGCTCTTGGTCATAGAGGAAGTACTCCCCGCTTCCTGCAATGCAATGATGTTTGCCGTGAGAAACGAATTCAATTGTTTCACCTGTAAGTTATCGGGGATCTTTGTGAGAAGTTTGGAGAAGTTGTCCATCACCTCAAAAGGATCTGATGTTTCCTTTCCCCCAGAGCTGAAAATGTTGTAGTTTCCCAGAAAAGACTGAATCAACTTGCTATTGTCCAGCTTCAGGTACTGGTCAAATATGTACATTAGCAGCTTCTCCGATAATGCTTTATCCTCCACCTTGGGACCGTCAACTTCGGTATCAGAGCGTTGCAACATGTCCACAGACACCGGCCGCGAGGTGGAAGTTGTCTTGGACTGAGAAGAGGGCAGTGTGAACTCCACCGCGTACTTTTCAGCAGTCTGGAAGTCTTCCCATACACATAGATCCCTCACCACAGCTTCGTGATCCAGCATCTTGCTGTGGAGAATGGTTATCAGACACGGAAAGAAGTGAGCGTCAAACTTTGTCAGCTGGCCTAGACACTCCTCTACCACCTTGACCCGGGAACCGTTATGAGTGCCCACCATCGACTGAGTATCCTTGGTGATCAGCTGAAGGTGGTCGTATAGTGTGACTTGGAGGTCAATCAGTGCAGGAGAGCTGAATCTGTTCCGTTCCATTCTCAAAAAGTTGATGAGGGGCATTTTCGGGGTGGAAAGAGTGTGCTTATACTTGTCAATGAGCTGTATCAGATGTTCACCCAATTCGGGTTCTCTTTCCATTAAGGCAACGATGTGGCTGAGAACCTCCAGGATGTAATCACCCATAAACTGCTTCTCTCCTTTGTCGTTGAGTATCACCTCCAAATACTTGAGACGCAGGCTTTCCCCAACGTACTGCCCTCCCTCCTTCTCGGATTTGGCAGACACTTTTTCTTCTATTCTATATAACGTTATCAACATCTTGACCTCGTTAATAGCCACCTTTAGATCCTTGGACGTGAATAGTTTCAGTCCATGAGACGGGTATTCCTCCAGCAGCCACTCTCCGTGTTTCCACAAGAGAGCCTCATCATCAAAACACTTGAGCATGTAGTTGACCAGGTACATTACGGCCACCTCGTACTGTTTGGAAGATGTACTTGCTGCGGCACTTCTACTCCTAGGCTTGAAAAAAGTCTCAAAATCAGTATCCTTCAGCTCTCCCCTGATCAGCTTGATCCAGTAGATTACGAACTGCTCATGTTTCTCTATATGCTCGTAGAACTTGGCCAGCAAATACCACCTCCTGTGAATGTTGAGAGTCTCAACCACTTCTGGAATGGCCAGCTGTATCTCATTGTTCAAGACATCTGACAAGTCGTTGATTTCAGTCTGTGTTAAAGTAGTAGGTCTGCCCGAGCTCTCCGGTCTCAGATATTCGTTTACAATGCAAATCTCCATCGTTTTAAACACATTCTGCTTTTCAACATCGGAAAAGTTTTCCATCACCTTGCCCTTCCCCCTGGCCTGATGCTGCTGCCTGGATGAAGTCTCCAGTCTCTTTCTTTTACTGAGCCAAGTGGTGAGGAATAGACGATAAAACTCTCTCATTGCTCTGCTATCACCGGTCTCCAAGTCCTTAACTATTGCGCTCTTCAATGCATGAACTCTTTCCACGAGGCCTTGGAAGATCCACACAGTGCCATGAATGTGGTTTTCGTTGCCGAAGATGAATATGAAGAGACGGGGGTCTAAGGTCTCGCCGCACCACGCATCAAAACACCTGTCAAACTGTCTATTCTCAAGGAGCGTCAATCCAATGAGGTGTCTGATGAATGATCGTTCCGTGCTGGTTTTCAGCTCGGCCAGTTCTTCAATGAGCTTGCTCACTGAGTGAAGGGGTTCTTCAACAACCCGTAATAGTCTGGGAGACGCTTGCAGAAGCTGAATCTTAGCGTCACAGTACACTACAGATGAGGAGGTCACAACGGCGTGTTTCTCTGCTATGTCCGTTTCTACAACCACCCTTTCTATCTCTGCTAAGGAGTTGGTGGGAATGAGCGGTACCTTTGTTATGAGAGCGGTGAGGGGCGTGGATGAGGTTTTGAACCGATGAGACACAGTGACCAGGCGCGAATCAGGAGGGATATCTAACATTTGGATCTCCTGTTGGTCGTTTAGAGAGTGAACTAGTGCAGTCGTTCGGGTTTCCTTCTGCTCTCTGAACACCCCCACGCTATATGGATAATCTACAATCAAAGATTGAGGATATGCGGGCCAAGGGATTGTGCCCCTGGTGATGTCACCATTGGTATTCACCACCATTCCCATGGCTGGCTGGTCGGATTTCGTTCCGCAGGCAAGCAGAAACTCATTGTCACCCATAGGCACAATTCTGGGCTGCAATGTCTCCTGACCTTCACCATTATTACGTTCCGACGCATCATCTCCATTGCTTCCACTACCAACTATGGCAGAGATTGGAAACAGGGGGATCTTCTGTACGTTATCTATATCAATGAGGTCGTAATCGGTCTTTGTTGCCACTGCGGCGAATCCTGACCGCTTGACGCCAGCTACTGAGTGAGGGTAGTTGAAATCTTTGATCAGCTTAATCGTGTCGGCAAATACCCTCACCAAACGTATACATTTGGTGGTGAAAATAGCCACCGGAACACATTTAGACGATGGCGATGAGGAGGACGATTCTAGTTTAGGGGTGGTGTTGCGGCCATTGCTATCTACGATCAACTGATCCACATCCAGGGAGATGTCTGAGGCTTCTTTGATACGGCCAATACTCGCGGGCGAGAATTCAGGCAGCATGAACACGGAAACCACCGACCCACATAGAACGAGTGCCCGGCTTATTCCCGGGAGAAGTGTGATCTTCTTGACGGGTCCACTCCTTCCAGAAGAGAACCGCTGCCTCGACACCAGTATATATCCCAGTTCTTCATCTATTTTGAAGAGATGGAGAAGCTCACCAGCCGAGGTGCCGACGTAGATATTGGTCTCCCATGCCTCGAGTGAGCTGATTGTAGCATTTTCAGACCCAGGAATCTCTGGGTTATGTGTTGGGATATCGTTAACCAGGGGAAACAGACTGAACGGGCCGTTGCTGTGCACGCTGTGGTGGTGTTCGCTCTCATCTGGTTTCGGGGGATTCTGGGGAGGAGCTGCTTGGGATGTCACCTCGGCTCCCTCCTCGCTATGTGTCTGCCCTGTAGTGTTATTAGCGTTGTTGGTTTCGATGAGTTCAGCCGAGTCGGTATGTACTGAATGTTCTGTTGCTTGTGGTTCTGGCTTCTCCGGCTGTTCTGACTGTTCTCGCTGTTCTAATTGTACTGGGTGTTCTGACTCCTCCTCTACCGACTGCTTTAAGTCTTCTTCGTGCTGATGTGATAGGTCACCCAAATTGTTCTCCGCTACCTGCACTTTGGGCTCCTCTTCCTCAGAACGACTTGGTGGTTCACCTATGTTTACCCGGGGAGAATCTATGCCTGACTGGGGGGTATCTATACTCAGATCATGTATATCTGGTAATGGAATATCTGATAACTGATCATTCTGAGATTCCGTCTGATGTTTCTCGGTAATATCCATATTCTTTTCCTCTGAAATACCCTTTCCGTTCACTCCATCTACCAGATCCCCACCATCTGCAGGCTCCTCCTCTCTTACAGACGCACCATCAGGAGGTATCCCATTGTCTCCCTCCATTTCTAACACACAAGGTGATCCAATTGCAAAACAGAGTGTCAATTAAGGCAGACTGGCCATACTTTGGGAGAATCGGTGCTCTCGAGCCGGCACTGTCTCTCATCTTTAATCATTATCACTCTACGCTAGCCATCTCCCTCCCCGACCTGCATGAGGCGTTCCCCATACATAAGGCACATAGTTAAGGCACATAGTTAAGGCACATATTTAATGCGCATAGTTAAGACGTATAGTAACATAATGAGGGCCCACTCTTATGTCTACTTAGAGCATATAATTAAATAACTATGTATTGCTGAGGCATTAAAAGGAATAGGAATGAGTACGGAAATGACATACGATTCATGAGGAGTGAATCTTTGGAAACAAAGTAGAGTATATAGTAAATATGACCCAATTCTGTGCATTCATATCTGTACATGTCCTAGAACATACGCTAAGTAAGAGAAGCCTTACTTCAATATATTTGTATATATTGACAGCTGCTCAATTAACCGAAAATTTGGATATCATCATTGGCAACGGCATACTCTTCCTGGGCATCCTGGAAATCCTCTCCCTCGTCCTCACTCTCCTCATTCAAGTTAACCTTCTGGCCCAGCAACGAGGCAAAGAACTCGTCAATTTGGAAATCTCCCCACCTGTACTTAGAATCAACAGGGGTTTCAAAGTTGGAAATAGGCTCCTGTACCGTATACTTGAGCTTTCTACCCTTTGATGCCTTCCTGTCGTAATTCTTATGCAGCTTGGTCTTGGAAAGTGTGAGCACCGCAGCCGTGGAAGACAGAGAACCAGAGTTGGATATCTTCTTGTCGACCAGATCATTCAACAATACCCTGTAGTAGTCCTCATCGTCAAAAATATATGCATCCTCCTTGAGCGATCTGTCTAAAGTGGAAGATGCTCTCATGTTTTCGTCCTCCTCCTCCTCTTCATCAGCTTCATCTCCATTATTCTCCTTTGGCTCCTCTGTGTATCCCAATCTCACCACATTTCTCCTATTCAGCCTAGTCCTCTTTACCAGTCTGTCCATATCCTGCAAGCTGTTCTCGACCTGAGCCAAAGATGTCTGGTTTATCACCTTAAACTTACTGTTATTGAGAGCTGTGGAACCAGACGCATTCTGAACTTTTTGTGACCATTTCACCAGGACGTTATTTCTGTATGTGTTTAGGATTTCGTCCAGCTTTGGAGCCTCCGAGGCGTAATCTTCAAAGCTTCTCTTCTTTGACACCATGGGCACTTCTGAGATGACAACCTTCTCCTGAACATACATTTTGGCTCTCAACTCGGACACTCTGTCAAGGAGACCCATCAACGAATTCTCAGCCTCTTTCAATAATTCCTGTGTTTCAGAAGACTTGAACTCCTTGTAGCCAGCATAGTCCACCGGCAAATGGTTGGAGGCAGCCACGCCCTTCTGAAGCTTTATTCTCGAATCCAATATCAGATCAAACAATTTCTGCTGTTGTGATACTGCGTATCCCTTGAGTGCGTCCGTTTTCGCGGAAATTGAGAGTCTTGATACTAGCTGTGTTTTTTCTTGTTTGAGAAGACTGCTCAGTCTGGAACGCTTGTATTTTTCAGCGTCGTCAATAATTCTGCCGTTTTCTGCACCATCTTCAGAATCAGAACCGGTGTCTGGTTCAGAGTCGTCAAAGCCCTCAGAGTCACTGGCATCTTCCGCGCTTATGCCTTCATTGGCATCTGAATCTCTGAGTTCCTCCTCACCTTCTGATATGGAAAGTTCACTGTCAAGCTCACTCTCATCACTCTCATCAACCTCCTCGTTATCGTCCTCGTCCTCGTCCTCGTCCTCGTCTCCTTCAGACTCTCCATACAATTCACTCCTCGAGCTCTTCTGGCCTGAATATTTCTTGGAGTCCACTTTTATGCTGTTATCTCTAATTTTACTCTTACCGACAGAAACGTAATGCTGTGTTCTTGCCTGGTCGTCCTCACTCTCCTCCCCAGAGCCATTCTCCTCCTCTGATCTCACATCTCCTTCGTCCTCGATATCCATGTCGAATGCTCTTGGCGCAGACAAGTCTGCTAGCTGTTCAGCTAATGTCTTTTTGGCCATCCTGATAGTATTGCGTTTTATGCAAAAGGGCTTGAAAACCTCAATAGTATACTATCCCAAGATATCCTCTATCTTAGTTATCTTTCCCCATAGTGAAATATTTCACCATACAAAATTTATTTTTTTTCTATCTTTGGTCAGTGCACGACAAGTCGAGATGACCTGCGAGAGGGTAAGGCGGCACTATCAGCTGAACCTGACTTGGATCTGTTAGGATAAGTGCAACTAAAAACTTGAATATCAAATGTGTGTATATATTATGCTAGCTACAGTGGCTCAAAATCTCAAACTGTTCAATTTGCCCGTGATGCTGTCCACATTTTCCTTTCGCCTCCTGGCTGCAATCTTACCCCTGCTCACACTGTCTGCGGCCTTCCTGTACTTTTCCTCGTCTGCGTCCTTCTTGACCAGTCTCCTTCCACCACCTTCAAGTTTGTAGTTATCTAGGAAGTCATCTATCATGCCTTCGAGATCGGGTCTTTCGTTGTTGAAGTCAAAAGGTTGGTACTCTTCCTCCTCTTCTTTATCCTCATACGTCTGCTCGTACTGTTTCTTGACGATTTCAAACTTGTCATCCAGAAAGGTGAGCCCCTCTGTCCTGTACACGGCTGAGGAGGACATGGAATACGATGAGGTGTCTGTCATGGCACCCTTCTTGTATCTTTCCTTTCTCTTGCTTCCCCCCTTCTTCGAAGAGCCAGATGCCGACTTGGTGTTGCGAAAACTGGGGAGATCAGCTACCATGTCCCCTTTCTCAGAGCCTTGATCATCCTCATCTTCCTCCTCAAAATCATCATCACTGTCCCAATCGTTCTGTACGGTGCCTCTCTTCTGGTCCCTCTTGAATTTCTTGAAATCGTCTTCCCAGCTGCCCCCCTTGTCGTCGTCGTTGTCTTCCTGCGACTCGTAGTCCTCGTATTCATCTTCGTAATTGTCCATATCCCATTCATCAGCCCCTTCATCATCATCTGCTGCCTTACCGCTGGCAAGCAAATCGGCAAAAATATCGCCATCCTCTACGTCCTGAGACTCGTCCAAGTATGCCTCATCTTCTAGTGCCTCAAGGACTTCTCTGAGGCGTGGGTCCATGTCTGGCTGAAACCCCTTCAGCTCATCGGGGATATTTTGTTGGTTCTTATAGTTATACTCCACAGTGCTCTTGGAAGGGAGCAACTCCTCTGGCATGAGAGAGACAGCCTCGTCTTTGAACTGGATACCTCCCTTCTTGGCGTCCTTGCCGCCGTCTTGGCTCTTGCTGTCCTTGGCTATGAAAACACCATCCTGTGCACCAATAGTTCTCAGATGCTGCATGTAGTCATACTTGGAGTCATCAAATGTGATACCATAGATAGCAGCCTCTCCCTCGTTCTTTCTGATCTCGCCGGCATCGATGCTGCTGTTTAGCTCCTGCTGCAACTCAGCAGCTGTGGTGAGTCTCACCTTCCTCGAACTGCTGTCATTTTTGCCTTTCTTTTTGTCCAGCGGCACAAAAACATGTTCTGATGCACTTTCATCAAAAAACAGTGGATCCTCATGAGATCTATACACCAGAGCATAGTTCTCGGCCTTTTTCTTATCGATCCACTTTTTCGTAGACATGGTCACTGTGCTCTTAGTGGTTATTTGAGTTGCTGTGTTCGCCACTCCTGCTGGCTTGCGATTATGATATCTGAGTTACTAAGTTGAAATACCAAGGCTTAATCACCAATACTTTATGTTGAAATCCTCTGAACACCTATATTATCCCAATATTTCAACAGATGATGAAATACTCAAACTGTTCACTCCACCTTAGAGCAGAACCCTCACTAATAATTTTTTTTGAGCCGCACAGTTTTGAGCTCTACACTGCGCGCAGGACACTACTGGAAATGCCCATAGTTAACGCCCTAACGCGCTTAGCCCTCACATAGTGGGGTCCTCTGTGATGATTTGTATGACAGTTGTGATTTGTGTTAACTCGTGATCTGCGATTAGTATAAGGCGACAGAGATCACGTTTAACTTCTCTGTAGCACTGAAGGTTTAAGGGTTTATTGGTCAGGTGTATTGTAAATGCTGATGGTGATATGAAAGTGACTATCAACAATTGGCACGCGGTGTACGCGTGGCACTGGAACGTGCCCGACGAAGAGCTGTGTGGTATTTGCCGTGTGCCGTTTGACGGCACTTGTCCAGGGTGCAAGTACCCCGGTGATGAATGTCCGTTAGGTGAGTATAATTGATATCTACATGAATAGGTATATGTATATGTATATGTAATTAGGTATATGTATATTGTCGCCGTCATGGGGGCACCATAGAGCTGTGATGACTGTATGGGTGCAGGGGAGCATGGGAGTCAGTCAGATTCATCCGCTCAGCGCCACGCTCGTTTTTTTTTTACATCGTTACATTGACTAACATTCCAGTTATCGGAGAATGTCACCATGCTTTTCACAGCCATTGCATATCGAAATGGCTCGACACAGACACGTCAAAGGGATTGTGTCCGATGTGTAGACAGACGTTTAAACTACAGGGACAGGGTAGTAAAGAGGAGACACCAGGAAGAGAGGTTGATCCGGTCGGAGTATGACGTGAATGGTCTCAGTAAGATGGTACTGATGGAATAGAATCATGACATTTACGAATAGCCTATATGGATATGACCCGCCGTTTGGGTTCGGTCACGTGAACTCTACCATTCATATAGCAAATGGAAAGTGTCATCGACACAAACTGGCACCCACAATATTGTGAAGTATTTTGTCAATGACTGACAAATTTCGAAACATTAGCTTCGCATCTCCTCAGGTCACATGTATTGATTTCTCTTTCAGAAGCATATGCTATATCTCTGAGAACGAATGTGATTTATGCGAACTTTTGAAGAAACCGTCGGTGGAGATTCAACGTGCAGTTTATCAAACTCTTTGCTCACCATAGTATGGTTGGGAACCGAGAGCTTGTCTTTCAGCTTCCTCTAGAGAGTGTATGCTGTTATTTGCTTAATATAATGTGTTACGAATTATATATCTAATGTGATGCTCTGGTGACAAATATTCTGATGAGGTACACTTTACTATTTCAAACCTTTAACTTTTATTTTCAGGTTGACTACGTTATTTTCCATTTTTCTCGACATTTCTAATTTTCAAATATTTCTGAAGATCTCTGTCTTTGTTAGATAACTTCCAAAATGAAAAGTGGCATGAAGTGATACAACATAAAGAATACAATAGAATAAATCAATTTATTTTAGAATGTATATTTGCTAAAAAAACAAACAAACAAGATAACAACAGCTGACCTAGTTGTGTTTCCACAGTTGTTCCTCAACATAATCCAACTGGTTACACCTTCCTCACTCGGCAAGCCTAATCTACATAATTACCCGATTCGGCAATAGCCGTTGGCAAAGCGAAGGTGATAACGGTTACACTGCAGATGACATCCGTGGAGAAGAGAGAAGGGAGAAGGGTGAAAGTCTCTGGTATACCAGAACTGATGGTCAAGAATCGGTAGCAACTTGCTTTTATTATCCATATAGCGAACTCCACTATAATGCCAGGATCAGTGAGTGTGGAACAGGCACTTGCAGTGGCTGTGTCAACAGCCGAGGCGGAATACTTTCAGAGGAACCCCGTCTCGAAACAACTGTACGATGAAGCATGCGAGGATCTTCCAGGAGGAAACACCCGCACCCTTTTGTACAATAAACCATATCCCATTTTCATCAAACAGGGACAGGATTCACGGGTCACTGACGCAGATGGCCATGAGTACATCGACCTCATGGGGGAAATGACGGCCGGTCTTTTTGGTCATTCCCACCCTGTGATCCGGAAGGCGATGATTGAAGGTTTTGATGAGTGTGGTCTCTCATGTGGTTCCAACAATGTGGATGAGAGGAAACTGGCTAAGGAGATCAAGAGAAGGTTCCCAACTGTCGACAAGCTGAGGTTCTGCAACTCCGGTACAGAAGGCAACATCAATAACCTTGCGCTTGCCAAGTGGTTCACCAAGAGGAGCAAGGTTATCGTCTTTGAAGGAGGATACCACGGTGGACCGCTCCTGTTCAAGCCTGGTAAACCAGTGGACTACCAGATCAACAAAGAGGATTGGCTGCTTGCCGAGTACAACAACATTGGGAGTGTTGAGGCTTTGCTCTCGGCACATGGTGCTGATGTTGCGGCGATCATCGTTGAGGGAGTCCAAGGCTCGGGGGGATGTATTCCTGGTGATGTGCAATTTCTGCGTGAGATCGAGAAGCTGTGCAAGGACTATGGAGTGGTGTTCATCTTGGACGAGGTGATGACCTCTAGGCTGGGATCTGGAGGAGGGATACAGCAGATGTATGGGTTGAAGCCGGATCTCACGACCTTTGGCAAGTATTTGGGAGGTGGCTTCGCATTTGGAGCGTTTGGCGGTAGGGAGGAGATCATGGGTGGATTGGATCCTAGGGCCAATTCTGGTCTTTCCCATAGTGGTACGTTCAACAACAGTATCATTACGATGAAAGCAGGATACGCGGGTCTTACGGAGGTCTTCACGACGGAGGCGGCCAAGGAGCTTTCAGCCAAGGGTGACAGACTTAGAGAGAAGATCAACAAGCTGGCAGTGGGGACAAAGCTATCTGTGACCGGGCTTGGGTCAATCATGACATTCCATTTTACGCCTTCCGGGAGTGTTTCTAATGCAAAGCAGGTTGCCTACGACAGCGTCGAGGGCTTGAAGCAGCTGTTCTGGCTCGACATGATCAAGGCAGGATACTGGATAGCCAATCGAGGAATGATTGCACTAATGGTACTCTTGACGCAGGAGGAGCTGGACCAGTTTGCCAGGGTTGTAGGGGAGTTTATCACCAACAGAAGAGATCTGTTGGTTGTGTGAATCAGGTGTATGAGACAGAAGCACACATTTTAAGCCCATACGTACCATAGAGAATGTATACCTGGCATATATCGAAGATCACCAAACATGCATCATAAATATATATATTTTTATGGTGCGTCATGTATTTGTATCATTTAAATATATAGAAATTCATCGTATGTAGAATCCCTCGTACACATCGATATCTCACAGAGTTATGTCCGCCTATTTGGCTCATCCTGCTGCACCTGCGCGATGAGTCAAACGGTCGCGCAGACAGGCGCAGATTAACTGATTTTTTGGTAGATGAAGGTGAGCATAAGGTGGTTTTAAATAAAGGGCAAACCGAAGTGGATATTTTATATATTTCCCGTGACTAGACCTACTTCACATATAATTGGGTTAGAAGATTTTGCATCCGAGAATATCTCGCACGAAGGAATATAATTGGGCCTGGGGATATTGTGACAGAGAGAATTCTGGGGAATATTTCACATCTTGCGAGAGCAGTGCGTTTAATGACAACAACACCAAACCGGAACACCAAACTGCAACACCTTTTTTTATTTTAGAAAAAAACTTCAAGGGCATCAGGTCGTGTGGCTCGGAGGATATCAGAGCTCCAGAATAGTAGACGTTGTTGAAGCCAGTGGGTGCTGCTTGTCTTGTTCAATGACGCATACAGAAAGAGAGAGCGCGAATGCTTCCAGCGCGAATGCTGGTGGCAGGATCGTACAAGAGGGATCAGGCACAGAGACCGCGAAAAGGGATAATTGTCAAACAGAAACGGAGTCCAAAACTTACACGATTGTGGTGAAGCTGGGAACGTCGTCAATTGTTGACGAGGAGAGCAGGGAACAGAGGATAGCCAACATGGCGAGGATAGTGGAGACGCTGGTGCATTTGAGGAGGCAGGGCCATAAGGTGGTGCTGGTGTCGTCCGGAGCAATTGCTGTGGGGATGAAGAGGGTCAACATGGCCAAAAAGCCCAAGAAGCTGGCAAGCGTACAGGCACTTGCGGCCATTGGACAGGGCAAGCTGATCACGCTATGGGACGAGCTCTTTAGGCAGCTGGACCAGCCCACGGCACAGATCCTCCTGACGAGGAATGACATCATTGACTACACACAGTTCAAGAACGCAGAGAACACCTTGGAGGAGCTTATCAACATGGATGTGATCCCCATCGTGAACGAGAACGACACGTTGTCTATCCAGGAGATCAAATTCGGCGACAACGACACGCTATCTGCGATCACAGCTGGTATGTGCAGGGCCGACTACCTGTTTCTGATGACGGACGTGGACTGCCTGTACACCGATAACCCTCGTACGAAGCCCGATGCGCGTCCCGTCGTGCTGGTGAAGAACATGAAGAATTTGGACGTGAACACCAAGAGCACCGGCAGCTCTGTGGGGACTGGGGGTATGACCACCAAGCTGATCGCAGCCGACCTGGGCACTAGTGCTGGGGTCACTACGGTGATATGCAAGTCGTCTCATCCTGAGTACATCTTGGACATTGTGAAGCATAGCCAGAGTGTGGACTTCCACGGTGGTGATGAGAATAGAACCCCTCTGGAAGAGGAGTCAGAGACCCCCGAAGAGTTCTTGCAGAGCAACGAGAGGGAGTTGCAGTTGCTGAGGGAGCGCAACATCCCCCTGCACACGAGGTTCATCGGCCAGTCGGTACACAACACCGTGAAGAATAAGGAGTTTTGGCTGTTACATGGGCTCAAGCCCAGTGGGTCGCTCATCATAGACATGGGGTGCTATTCAGCCATCACGAGGAAAAACAAGGCCGGGTTATTGCCCGTGGGTGTGATTGCGGTGGAGGGCACTTTCCACGAGCTGGAGTGTGTGAACCTCATGTTGGGGTTCAGGGACCCTTCCAACCCTGATCAGGTGGACCCCTCCAAGCCGCTCGTGTATGTCGGCCGTGGCAGGTGCAATTATACGAGTGGTGAAATAGATAAGATCAAGGGTCTACAGAGCCGGGTGATCGAGTCCAAGTTGGGATATGCGGATTCGGAATATGTTGTGCACAGAGAGAACCTTGCATTTCCTCTCAACGTTGACAGCCAAGTAGAGAGTCTGAGAGCGTTGAGCATATAGTGTAATGATATGCCGTTTTGGTGGGTCCATACATCTGGATATCTAGGTAGATTCATAACGTGTACACGTGGAGCACTAGAGAGCTGCTTTACTGGGTCTATACATCTAGATAACCAGGTCAATACATATGGTGTACCACATGGAATACCCGTGTTCTGGATTACTACATCGTGTTGATACTTAACTTAGTTCAGAATACCACTTATATATCCTCTTGCTCTCGTTACACATTCCTACTCTTCTTCACCTAACATTTCACCCCCTATGATCTCATCTGCCACACAACGCAGCTCATCGCAAGCAATTGCCAATCCACGCATACCGCCCCCCACTGTGGCCTCCATGGCCTCTGCGACTCTTCATATCAGGACTCAGAGCGATGCCTAGGAGCCAATAATGAAATGGCGATATGGTTATTGATGATATTGGCATCTCCTCTGTGTTGTTATCGGTATCTTTTATTCCCCTATCCACTTGCCCCTCTCAACCTACCTCTCCTCCTCCATGTCCTCTGGCCGCACGTTACCGCCTATTCCCGTGTGCACCCGTCCTCCCACTTGACGCACGCATAATATTTTTTTGGCACGCATAATTTGTTAGGCGCGGTCTGCTCTGCACTGCAGGGCGTGCTGTGAAAAGTCAGGTCAAGAAGAGCTTATTAAAGAGTTACAGAGAGGAGGTTAGAAATCGGTAGCAAGTCCAGTTAAGGTATCCAGCATTCTTGCAATGAGCTACACCAGGCCTATTCCCAAGAGCAGTGGGAATGCTGGCAATAACAATAACAACACTGTGAGAAGCGGCAAGGGTGCTCTGAGGAGGCCCTCTGCATCCACTGGAAGCTTCCTGGATGCCACCACCTCGATGGATGAGGCATTTGAGAGGGGCGATTTCAGTGCCAAATATCACATTTCACAGTCACGCAGAGAGAGTGAATCACATGGAGTGCCGGAGACGGAAAACAGCCAACTCTTGACAGCCAACGTGGCCCAGTGTCATCCCGTCACGATCAGCGGTGGGTTTGAGAGCTCCTCACATCTAACGCCCGATGCAGATACCACAGCGGCTGACAACACAAAGATGAGCAGCATTACGACGAGCCATCCAAACTCCAGGAGACACAGCATATTGTCCACCATGATGTCCAACTCGTACGAGGCCCACCCCCATCCCGAACTTGCGGAGGGCCGCAGTGGTGATATTACCGGGAAGTCTGTGGGCCAGTCTCTGGGGAAGTCGATGGGCAGGTCTTTTGGCAGTAGGGTTGGTTTCAAAGGATTGCCAGAGGAGAACTCCGGCTCTCACAGAGGCTCCATTTCCAAGGGGAAGCCAAGGGCATTTTCTTCAACATCGAAAAACAGTGATAGAGTGCCGGGAATCGTGGTGGACCTCACCAAGCCAGACCCTAAAGTGGTGGAAGCCGTTGGCCGCCATCTTGTGAGCGAGTCAGATATCCAAGGCAGCTCTGCTGCCAGCGACAAGAACATGGCCAAGGCTGATAATAAGGATACGGCCGACTTTGACTCCCTCCAGCTGCAAGGCGGGGACGTCACCAGGGGAATATACAACTGGGTGAACGAGCATGATCCAAAGAGCGGAGGCAGCGTCAGCCATAAAGGCAGTTTCGCTGGAGAGTCTCCACTGAGACGAGCCTTGAGCTTTACCAATGCATCGTCCATAAGTAGAAACTTTGGTAGGAACATCCCCAGGCTGGAGGAATCCAGCAGTAGCAATCATGCTGTAGATGTGGAGAGTGATACAGATAGCATAAACAACCACAGCGATGATGAGGACGATTCCGACGATGGCCACATGTCTGTCTCGGAGATGAAGGCGCCAGGTGGCTTCAGAAGGAGTTTCCTCACTTTGAAGCATAGAGATAGACAGCTCCAAGAGATGAGAACAGGGTCTTTGAGCCCGGGTCACGGTGGTGCCAGTAACGAGAGGCAGAGGTCCCCTTATGCGAGCGCGCCCAAGAAACTCACCAAGCCTAATTTCCTAACCGAGAACTTCTTTGAGTTCCTTGCCGTATATGGGCATTTTGCCGGTGAAGACTTGAGGGAGGAGGATGAGATCGAGGAATCCACGGAATCCGACCTCGACCGGGAAGAGAGCGAGGGAGAGTATAGCGATCTCGAGAATGTCATTTCCAACGACGAGGAAGCGGTGCCCACTTCAAGCACACCCATCACGACGACCATGAGGGGCCGGTTGTCAATACCGAGATCCTCTAATAACTATGGTTCGTTTGGCTCCATTGGTCCCTTGAGTGCCCATGTCCAGCAGCAGCTGTTGAGCTTGAAGAAGAGCACCACCCGCAGGAATCAGGCCAAGAAGAGGGCAGCTGCCAATGATACCAAGGCCAAACGAGAGGAATCCCACAAAAAGATCTCCAATGCCAAGGCCATCTTGCTCCTCCTCAAGGCCTTTATCGGTACAGGTGTCGTGTTCTTGCCCAAGAGTTTCTCCAACGGTGGGCTAGCATTCTGCAATGTGATGCTGCTGTTTTTCGCGGTGCTCTCGTATTGGTGTTTTGTGATCCTCGTGAGATGCACCACCTTAGCTCAGGTTCAGTCGTATGGTGATATTGGACAGCATCTATTTGGCAAGTGGTTCCGGTTTGCCATCTTGGGATCGCTGGTGCTCTCCCAAGTTGGATTCGCAAGTGCCTATATCGTGTTTGTAGCTGAGAATTTGCGTAGTTTGGCGAGCTCGCTTTTCTTGGAAGGGGACGATAACCAGTTCACGATCAAGTTATTTATCGTACTGCAGTTGCTGGTGTTTGTCCCGTTATGCTTGACTAGGAGGATCGGCAAACTCAGCGCTACGGCCCTCATTGCCGATGTGTTCATCCTGGCCGGGTTGCTGTACATTTACTATGCAAGCTCGTATAACCTCGTACTGCATGGAATCTCCCACAAAATCTCGGCTTTCAACCCAGACACATGGACACTCTTCATCGGGACGGCGGTGTTTGCCTTTGAGGGAATTGGACTGTTGATCCCCATCCAGGAATCGATGAAGAAACCAGAGGACTTTAACAAGTGCCTGAGTCTCACGATGGTGATTGTGACCATCGTGTTCACGACCATTGCTTCTGTTGCCTACTGTGCCTTTGGGGATGACGTCCAGACGGTGATTTTGATGAATTTTCCCAGAACTAATGGTGTTCTGTTCGTGCAGTTTCTGTATGCCATCGCCATTCTTCTCTCCACACCTCTGCAGCTGTTCCCAGCCATTAAGATCCTTGAGAACTACATCTTTTCGGCAAAGAGGAGCACATGGAAGAAGCGCACAGAGAGCATGTCGTTCAGTCCTCTGTCTGGAAGTGTCGATAACGTCAACAACTATGGGTCAACGATTGGGTCTTCCTCCACCAATGACGTTGTGACTCTGACACAAGAAGGCATTTTGTCCGGCAAGTCCGACTGGACCATCAAATGGCTAAAGAACTTTGCACGGGTGGTGATGGTGTTGGCGACCTGTCTCATAAGTTATGGAGGGTCCAACGACCTGGACCGGTTTGTATCTCTGATAGGCAGTTTCACGTGTGTTCCTCTCATCTACGTCTATCCTCCGCTGTTATACATGAAGGCGAGAAGGGACGAGTTGCACACGAAGGACTTTGCCTTCCATGGTGCGATCTTGGTATTTGGAGTGACGTTGATGTGTTATACCAGTGTTGATACGATTGTTAGTTGGGTGAAGGCATAGTTGATTTGTAATGTAATGCATTTATCATCTATATTAGTCTACTATTCCTCGTCAGTCCTCTCACGGGCATCGCTCAATACCTTATCCCAGTTAGTCCACAGCACGGATACCAGTTCTGTAACGGTGAGGACTACAACACCCACACTGAGGCCCAGCCACAACCCCAACACTTTATAGTCGAGCTTAAAGGCGATCACGTAGGCGAGCGGCAGGGCAATGGCATAGTAGCTGCCCAAACTGAGGATGGAACCGAGCCTCTGTCTTCCCTGAGACCTCAGGATACCTGCAAGGACGACATTCACCGTGTCGTAACACTGGTTTATGAAGAGAAGAGGCATGATGCTGGCGGAATAATCTATCACGTCCTGCTCGTTGGTGAATATCCTGATTATTGGATACATCACCAGGAACAGCACCGTACAGTTTGTAATGCCCATCGCGAGGGACACCACGAGCGAGTAGCGGGTTGAAGAGATGGCGTTGTGCTTTTCGTCGGCTCCTATAAGCTGAGAGACTCTTGTGGAGACGGCAACACTCAGGGCAAAGGGCAACTGGTACACCAGACTGGCCACAGAGGTACAGATGGACTGAGCTGCCAGAGGCACGGTTCCAAAGTAGGAGGCTCCCAGGGTGAGGATCTCAAAGGCAAGGTACTCTGCCTCCACCATGATGACGCCCGGGATTGCCAGTCTCAACATGGGGCCATAGTTCGTGAATAGGGCATGGTAGGAGAACCCACCCCAGCACTGCATGCCATCTATGAAGTAGACGTAGAGAAAAAGGCACACTGCCATGAGCCAGTAGGTGATAGTGACGGCGATCGGGGCCCCCACGTAGCCGAACTCGAACGTGAAGACCAGCAGGTACGTCATCAATAGGTTTATGGGGGCAATTGCAAGAAGGACATAGGTGGAAGCGTCAAAGATCTTCTGGGCTTGGAGGTATCTTTTCCCCGTTTCGAAGAGGAGCAGGCCAGGTGCGCCCAGTGTGACGATCCGCAGGTACACCTGTGCCATCCTGGAGAGCTCCGCATCTGGCTGAAGTGCATTGAGCACCGGCTCTGAGAACCACCACAGCATGGAGCACGGCACTAGGGCAAAGAAGATCAGCATGGTGCATCTTTGGAACACCTCACCAACGAGGTGGAACTTGCGTGCGCCAAAGGCCTGAGGTGCAAAGGTATCCATGACAGTGACGCTGCCCTGGATGATCCCGAGGCCTGTGATGTTGAAGGTCATTATGGCGAGCGATGCGGATGCCAGCTCGAGGGCCCCCAGGTGGCCCACCACGAATATGGGGGTGATGGAGAGCAGATACTGCAAGAAGAAGGCGAAGATGAGGGGGAATGCAGATTTGAAGAACACCACCACCTCGCTCGCAAACGTGATATGGCTCTTGTAGTTCTCCAGGTTGCTATAGTTGGGGTCACTCGAGTCGGAGGTATGTGAGTCATATGCGTGGGAGTTGCCTGAAGGGTGTGGTGGTTCAATGGTCTTGAAGGTGGCATCCACAATGGAGCCGTAGCCGGACTGTCCAGTTAAGGGGTCACTCTGGGACATGGTTGGGGGTATATGTCTATTGTGTGTCGATGGTGGTGTGGTTACCTCTCTGGTGTTATGGTAATATAGCAATCAAGTTATCTGGTAACCTGGTAACCTAGTAACCCGGTAATTTCGTTGTTGGTAATATTTGGTTATCGATACTCTGCTCTTCGCAGTGAAATATCGCAGGCTATCGCTGCAGGCAGTTCCAAATCGGGCAGTTCTACCCCGGATTGGGAAAGGTGCAGGAAGGCGCAGATGGTTCGAGATGAGTATTTCGTTACTTTCTGATATATATATATAAATTTGAGAAAAGTTTATATATTTAAAAATGCAAAAAGTTGAGTGACCAGGAGTGGGGCGTAGAATAGACAGTCCAGGATAGGAAGTGCGGACTAGGAAGTGCGGGCTAGGAAGTGCAGACTAGGAAGTGCAGAGTAGGCAGTCCAGGATATGAAATCCAGATAGAGTCCCGAAGGTGAAATAACTAGGAGACATAGAAGTGGATTAACCAACCAAACTAGCACCGAGCATTTATTAAATTGAATTATACGCCAGTGTCACTCACTCAACTCCTGGCCTTCTTCTTCTTTGGTTCTTCTGGCTCCTCATCACTGCCACTGGCACTCTCTGCATCCGAGTCGAACTCTTCTGCGACATCCGAGTCGGAGTCACCGGCGAAATCCTCATCCACACTCTCGTCCTCATCTGCAGATCCTCTCATCACCACATCGTCATCATCGTCATCATCATCATCACCGTCAATAACAGTGTTGAGCAGAGACTGCGCCTCCTTCTCGTCGTTCTTGACGCGCAAACCCTTTGACGTGCAAAACTCCTCGAGTGCTGCCTGTTCATCTCTGTTGATGTTGCCAAAGACGTGCGACCCGCCACCAGAACGCAGCACAACCTCCATGTCAAATGTACGCGAGGATGCAACAGAGCCGCCCAGACGCGACATTGTCACGTTCTGCACCTCTGAGAAGGGGATCAACACAGTGGGCTTGGTGAGGAAGAGGAAGAACTTCTCCAAGGGGTACAGGTGGCCCTCGCTGGCCTTGAGCGAACAGTTGACGGCGGCCTGGCCGAACTTGGAGGTGAAACTGCCCGGGCCGATGACCCTCCTTTCGGTCAGCCCTCTGAAGCACGCAGACATCACCTGGTGTGTGGGCTGGTCGTACTTCTTCTGGAGCCTGTCTGCATACTTGTCGTTGAACTCTGAATCATCAATGTTGAGCTCCACCACGAGCTCTTCCTCTCTCTCAAACTGGAGGATCAAGAAGGGGTACCTCGTCTGGCCCTGCCTGAGGGGTGGATCAATCTGGAGGATCATCAGGTGATGCAGATCATCAGGCTTGGGCAGCGAAAAGATCCGCTGGATTTGCTTGTACTGGATCTTATAGTCATAAGTCTTACCCCTGAGTCGCAGCGACCCGGGGTACATGTCGATGTCGTAACGGCCTCTTGGGGTGAGGAACAGCACGTCGCCAAACGACACGATGGCGTCGCCGGCCACCTGTCCAATATCGGCTTTTTCCTTCAGCTGCTCGTAGAAGGCAGTGGCGGCATTCTTCTCCTCTGCATCCTCGTTCACCACGTCATCGTCCTCGAGCGGCACCGTTCCTGGCACGTAGAACCTCACCTCGACGAGCTCGTCGCCCGCCTTCGCCAGGGCTCCCGTACTATCTCCGCTACCGCCTGCACCGTTCTCAACATCCTTTAGTGAGCCGACGGCCATCTCCACGGCCACCTCGTTCCTGCCGGTGAGGTTGGAGTTGGAGATATCTGAGTAGGGGATCTCGAACGCGGGCCTGTTGTTGACATTGAACACTAGCTCGTTACGGGTGAGCTGCGTCTTACCCCAGTTCCATCCTCTGAGCGAGTGCTCCTTCACCTCGAGCTGTGTGGAGAAGTGGCGCTGCAGCTCGCTCTTCAACGAGTTGAAGTCCTCCTGGTCAAACCCATCCAGCATCACCACGCCTCGGTTCTTGGTGTACACACGGAGCTCGTGACCGCGAGACCCCCTGCTCCAGTTAACCGTCAAGATCTCATCCGACGGCAGCAAAAATGGCTGTGTTTGAGGGGTGGCGATAGTGCTGTTCACAGAGGCCTTCCAACCGAGTCCCGATCCACCCAGACGGACACGGCCATGGGCACGTGATTGGTTGAGGTATATTCTGTCGTATTCCACGTTAGACATCGTGGGTGATCAATTGATCCACAATTGGAAAATGCTTGAACAAAAACAACGACCCAGACAATTGATGAAATGCCCAGAATCACAAAAGGGTGTTTCTTCCCCACTCTTTTACTTACACCTTTGCCATTGCTATATTTCACTGGCACTTTGCAATACAGCACGCGTTTCGCCGGGTAACCTACACACGGAGAGACGAATTAGTATGGGTGAGCGCCCTGTAAATGTGGGACGAGCATGTGTAGTACACTATATAGTAAACAGTGTTGGCTATATAGTGGACATTATGAGTGTATTGTATGAGCGTTACAATAGACAATTGGTTTATAATATGAGTTCAGTGTGAGCTTTGGAGTAGACAGTATATATTGGAGAGTACCGGTATATATATAACAAAATACAGCAGAGGGTTAGAGCCTACAATATATAGCAGGGAGTTGGTGTATGATACGAGCTAGCTCACTGCATCAGTGCACAGTATGACCATACAGCATTAGAGGATAGGATTAGGGTATATTATTATAGTGCAGTCACTGTCTTTACTGTGAATAACAAGACACACAAGTCTGTCAACTGTGCAGCGAACAAATGGTAATGAAGTATGTTAGATAGCAGTAGCACATAGATATTACTTAGCGAATTGTTAGAGAAGGGCATACCCTGCATGAACCCTGCACACCATGTCCACTACTCCAAATTCCTCTTATAATCAAACAATTGTTGAACCAAAGAGTCCCTCTTGGACTCTTGCTCCTGCCCACTAACTCCCTCAACATCTACCCATACTTACACATCTCTACGCTCCTCCACCTCCAATCTAATTAACCAGATTGAGAAACATATACGCCCAGTCGTGCACACAATATGCCATGCAACCTTTCACCTTATAGTGCGTCGCCCAATTATTCATTGCCCGCAGTGCAAAGTTTCCCAATTGAGAAGTCCCCCAACTTTGGAGTGCGCCAACCAAGAAGTGCCCCACCCACTTCTTCCATCTGCTGGTGCCAACGAGGACGCAAATAACACGGTTATCGGGATAATTCAGCAGTGTTGATAACAGCGAGGGAATAGCAAAGCAACCAACAACTAACCGCTTTAATCAATCAACAATGTCCCACGAAGGTGAAGAAGAACTCTTGGATTACTCCGACTCCGAGGAGATCGCAGTGGCCCCAACCGCTACGGAGACTGGGGCCGACGCCGACTCCAAAGAGGCGGACGGCGACAAGAAGGGCTCCTACGCCGGTATCCACACCACCGGTTTCAGAGACTTTTTGCTCAAGCCCGAGCTGCTGAGGGCCATTGGCGACTGTGGTTTTGAACATCCTTCCGAAGGTTAGTATACAGACAGATCTGAATGGCAGTCACAACAAGAATCACACTCAGTGGAGTAGCGTGTCATGTCATGGATGGTGCCAAAGTTGTCTGCCAAGATATTTCATGGATCGCAATGGGTGATATACCAATTGGAAAGGTCCAACCAAGCAAAATGGAGCAAAAATGTTGATGATGAGAGTTCTCAGCTGAGTAGTAGTCGGGTCTTCTATGCTGCTGTTGCCTGTGAGCTTATACCGTGGTGGATGGAGATCATCTATCTATGGAATAATTGCCATAGCACCCATCTACACTACCATTTCCTATCATGGATGTCTGATATTATGGATGAAATGATGTCGGCACCTTTGACATTTCTGAGCAGACACCCATTCTGTTGGCTCCATCTACAGTCTGCGTTAGGTTTGGTGCCAAACCATTTGGGAGTGATGGAATTGGTAATTAAGAGGGCCTGTGGTGTATCCTCTGTGTAACGATGCTGGAAAATGCTGGAACGTGTTCGCCATCCATTATGCCATAGCATCTGTGGCCACCGTTGTCAACATGTTGCGCAACTACGATGACACTCGTGTCGTGAACACGCATGGCATCCTTTGACCTCTTTGACCTCTATGCACTCACTGCACGATGACGTCCTATAAACAACGACTATAAACTACAATAGCTTTGCATTATGTGGTTCCCATATATCCCATATACCCCATTGAGTGATCGTGTGAACTGCAATTACGCTGTATAACCAACCCCCTACTAACAACCAGTCCAACAAATCTGTATCCCACAGTCCATTCTCGGCAATGATGTTCTTTGCCAGGCCAAGTCTGGTCTCGGTAAGACCGCCGTGTTCGTGCTCTCCACGCTCCAGCAGCTGGACCCCACTCCAGGTGAGATCTCCACCATTGTGATCTGCCACACCAGAGAGCTCGCCTACCAGATCCGCAACGAGTACGCACGTTTCTCAAAGTACATGCCTGACGTGAGGACCGAGGTGTTCTACGGTGGTGTCAACATCAAGCAGGATATCGAGAAGCTCAAGAATAAGGACTCATGTCCCCACATCGTGGTTGCTACTCCAGGTAGACTCAACGCCCTCGTCAGGGACAAGTACATCAGGCTCAACAACGTGAAGAACTTTGTGGTTGACGAGTGTGACCAGGTTCTCGAGCAAATTGGTAAGTATTCTTAGTGCATGTATTGATATATTTGATATCGATGTACACGCACACCTTCTCTTTCTCTCCCTTGCCCTCCCTCTTCCTACTAACACCGCCCTCCCCAGACATGAGACGTGACGTTCAGGAAATCTTCCGTGCTACACCATTCCAGAAGCAGGTGATGATGTTTTCTGCCACCCTTTCCCAGGAGATCCGCCCCGTGTGCAGAAAGTTCATGCAAAACCCCTTGGAGATCTTTGTGGATGACGAGAAGAAGCTCACGTTGCACGGATTGCAGCAGTACTACATCAAGCTTGCCGAGGAGAAGAAGAATGCCAAGCTGGCAGAACTGCTCGACTCGCTCGAGTTCAACCAGGTGATCATCTTTGTCAAGTCCACTGCCCGTGCGAACGCCCTCAACAAGCTGCTGTGCGACTCCAACTTCCCCTCGATCGCAGTGCACTCGGGTATCTCCCAGGAGGAGCGTATTGCACGCTACAAGTCGTTCAAGGAGTTTAACAAGCGTATCTGTGTTGCCACCGATGTCTTTGGCAGGGGTATCGACATTGAGAGAATTAACCTCGCCATCAACTACGACCTTCCTGCAGAGGCTGACCAGTACCTGCACAGGGTGGGCAGAGCCGGTAGATTCGGTACTAAGGGTCTCTCGGTGTCGTTTGTCTCCACCGAGGCTGACGAGGAGGTTCTCGCTAAGATCCAGGAGAGGTTTGACGTGAAGATCTCCGAGTTCCCAGAGGAGGGTGTTGACCCATCCACCTACATGAACACCTAGTCAGGCTACTCATCGGGGGCCACTGGCTCACTCACCGTCTCTTGACGTCCTCACACGTAGGCTTCCACCACACTGGTGACTTTGAAAATGTAAAGTTAAAATGTTAATAAATGTTGTGTTATACTATCCAATTTGTGATCACTTTTTTTCACAGGCTTCTCTTTACAGATTGTTTGTCCGTGGCAGCATAACTGTCTGCCCAACAGTAATGACCCAATATCAACTCAACCGTACACCAATTTAACCCATACCAGCTTAGCTCCATATCGCTTGGTCCGTGCCAACTTATTCCTGGCTGCCTAATTCTCCTTACCAACTGCTCACACGCCCACATATCTTTTCGCCGTACACCCTGTGTCAAGATATACATCACATTTCTCTTGCATGTCCATCCGTTTCCCCACATGCAATTGAAGCTTAATTGTGCGCCAAAGCGCACTAAAATGACACGCGGCGTGCAGGAGAGAATAAGCAGGCGGCGAGCGTGGGCAGATAGCCGATACACTCATTATGCCTGGCGAGATGACCTAATGAGCAGCCCGGCTGCGTACAATAGTGGAGTTATGCAGCAGAGCGTAGGAAGAGATGACAGCGAGACAGGATAGCGAGACAGGATAACGAGAGCGTCGAGAAACATTGCAAGAGATAGTGATAGTAGGAGTAGTTATTGTAAACACAACTTCTGTAAACCCACATTGAATTGTTGTAGTGGAGTTTCACGTTTCAGAGGAGTTGACTGTGACAGCTGTGACAGAGACGACTGTCTACCTTTGAACGACTCCGAATACTGCACACCACACGCCTCAAGAACACACTGACTCCTACCAATTGTGATAAGTTTATATAGACTTTTACCACACCAATTATACTTGCGAGGACCACCCAACAGCTTCAGTCATCACCAATTGGACACTAATACCAATTGCGGTCAGTTAGAGACACTCTCACATATCAATTGTATTGGTGATAATTACTGGTGATAACTACCAGCAATCACCTATTGCACACGCGCACCCCCACCACCATATCACTAGTACTTAAGTAAGTAATCATTAGACGTCATCAACATCTTCATGATACCCCCAAGGAGGAGAGTGGAGATTGAAGCGGTGCTCGCCATAGCCATCTGTCTATACACAGTTCTGGTGATACAACCCCAAGCAATGTGGAGCTCCAGCAAAGTTACACCTTCCAACGATGAGGGCGTTATCGTGGTTGGAGCTGGTTTGGCTGGTCTGGTTGCTGCTGCTCATATCGTGACAGAAGGGATACCAGTCCATGTATTTGAAAGGGAGCTCAGGCCAGGTGGAAACTCCATCAAAGCATCTTCGGGCATAAACGGCGCCCTCACGAGGTTCCAGAAAGACCATGGCATCTACGATGACTCCTTCCAAGAGGACACTTTGAAGTCGGCAGGAAGGCTGTTTGAACAGGACGAGGACCCCGTCAGCAAAGCCAGGAGGTTATCGCTGATCAACAAGTTGGTTGATAAGAGTGCTGAGGCCATCCATTGGCTGGCAGATGAGCACGGTGTCGATCTTACCAAGGTGGTGCAATTGGGTGGACATTCAGTCGCCAGAACACATAGAGGTTCAGGCAAGATACCTCCAGGAGCAGCTCTCATCAGCGGACTATTGACGTCTTTGAATGAAAATCCTCTCTTCCACCTCCACACGGGCTCCGATGTGAAAAAGATCCTTACGACCCAGACCAACAACCCTTCGGGGCGGGTATTGCTGGAGGAAAAGGTGATTGGAGTGGAGTATACGCACGTATCCAACCAAGGAATCCGTCTGCAGAAGAAGGGTCCGGTGATTATCACCGCAGGTGGGTTTGCTGGTGATGTTGAAGGTCTGCTGTACAAGTACAGGCCCGACCTGTCATGCTATCCATCCACCAATACCCCACACCCAGGAATGCATAATCTTCTGGCTGACATCGGTGCCATATTTGTGGATATGGAGAGCGTCCAGGTGCACCCCACTGGGTTCATTGACCCCAATGATCCGACTGCAGAGTTGAAGTTCCTAGCTGCAGAGGCACTGAGAGGCGAAGGCGGTATTCTACTGGATAGCAAGGGCAGACGACTGGTGAACGAGCTCAGGAACCGCGAAGAGGTATACCTGGCTATTACCACATCTATAGAGAAGAGTCAAAAGAACTCACTATATGCTTTAAGCCAGTGGCCGACCACACTTGTGCTTGACGAAGGTACGTACGAGGCGATTTCTTCCCACGTTGACTTCTACATCTCTAAAGGTTTGATGAAGAAGATGACTTTGGAAGAGCTCGGCAGAAGCCTCGAGTTCTCTCCTTCCGCCCTCACCAAGTATGCGGATGTGGTCAAGAAAGGCTATGATACCGATTTTGGCAGAACCAACTTTGGAAAGTGGAAAACTCTCTCCGTTACACCCGACACCGTTATCTATGTTGGGAAGGTGACTCCTGTGGTGCATTTCACCATGGGCGGAGTGGTGATCAACGAAAAGGCCGAGGTTAAGGGTGGTGAGGATAGAACGATTCCTGGCATTTGGGCAGCTGGAGAGGTCACGGGAGGCATTCACGGTCAGAACAGGCTAGGCGGTTCCTCGTTGCTCGAGTGTGCGGTGTATGGTAAAGTAGCGGCTGTAGAAGCCATTAACTATCTTAAGAAGGAATAGGTCATAGAGGGTTGTTCTACGTGAAATAAAACTGATTTGCTAGCTTTTCCTTGGTAGAGATACAATATAAAAATTAGGCATTAATAAAGAATAGATAGAACAAAGAATAGAGGATGACAAAGACTAGAGGATAATTGGTTAGCGGATAATAGATTAAGATTCGTCAGTGTTAGATAATAGACCAAATCCTACCGGCGCACATCCCACTATTGTAGGGGTGATGCACTCTCTCACTGCACTTGTACTCTCTCCTTTGAAGCAGATTCACTAGTTGAACCGGCGTCCGTACCCCAACTATTGCAGATGGATACCCTCTAGGCTTTCTGCTGACTCATGCAGGTAATCCCGTTTATGCAATTCTCCCAGTGTTGGAGAGCGAGCTGGAGACGCGGTGTTGCTTGGGTGAAATATTTCAAAGAACCATCAATACAGTGGTATTATCCGCCCATATCGTCTATAACAAATGGCAATAGTCCCTGTGACATCTATTTGGGCATCGTGATTTACAGGGAGCCACAAATATTATCAGCAATACTCGTCTTGCGTGGTCACTGCTCTCCATCCCACACATAGGTCATTGCAGTCAACACTATTCAGAGGGGGAAAAGACAGCACCCATAGTGAGATTATGGATGAAATTTTTCAGATAAATCTATGGAATTCAACATAAAGGATACTTGTTAATTGATTTTGAGTCCATCGCTACAGGAAGTACAGGTGCAGCATAGGGTACGGCACAATATAGCATAAGTACTACATCGAATATCATAGGTACCACACATAGTATCAACAGTCCATAACCCCCCATAGTCCACTGGGAATAGTCAAAAGCTCCATTGAACATATTCAACCCAGAACACAATGCCCAACTTAGTAATTGACAATGGCTCATATGAGGTCAAGCTGGGGTACCAGACAGATGCCTACAACGAGGATAGCCCAATCAGGGCACCCAATTGTCTGATCAGAACAAAGGATAAACGGCTGCTATTAGGTTCCGAGATTCCAAACTTAAGTGACATTTCAGGCGTTGTGATAAAAAGACCACATGAGCATGGCCAGCTGACCTCGTGGTATTTGCAGAAGATGATATGGGATGAAAGCGGGCTAAACGGGGTATACAACAGTAGGAATGATGGAAATATAGTTGGCAAGTCTAGCAATTCTCGAGACGGAGATCCGCTTGATCTCTCTGACGTCAACCTTCTTTTGACCGAGACGCCGTTCACATTCCCTCAGTTTTCTCTCAATACAGATCAGATTGTTTTTGAGGAGTACGGGGTCAACTCGTATTATCGTACAACCACGGCGGGGCTAATTCCATGGAACCAGGAAATTAGTACTGGTACTGGTCGTGGGTCTTGTGATACCGGCGATCCACCCTCTAATTCCTCCGATAGCACCCCATATAACGATTACCAGCTGGTGATCGACTCTGGTTTTGAAGCCACATGGATCATGCCAGTGATCCATGGGGTGGTTCATTGGAAGGGAGTGAGGAAGATGCCAATTGGAGGAAGATTTTTGAGTGGGGTGTTGCGAGAACTCATCTCTTTTAGGTATTACAACGTCACCGATGAGACGCTTCTGGTCAACAACATCAAGGAGAAGGTGTGCTATGTAACACAGGATTATACAAAGTCATTAGAGAAGGTGACAAGGCTGAGGAAATTGGCCACCACGCGTCCTTCCCAGTTTAATGAGCTCAACAAACAGCTTGGTGATGTTGTTGTGGAGTATATGTTGCCCGATTATAAAACCACCACTTGGGGTTATGTGGTGGACAAGTCTGGTGCTGCTGGTAACCATGACATTGATGATGACTCCCAAACACTCAAGCTCTACGACGAACGATTCAGTGTACCTGAAACACTCTTTTCTCCTGAAATAGCGCCCGGAATCACAAACAAATCCGGTCTCGTGAGGTCTATCCTGGACTCGTTGAACGGGGTACCCGAGCTGGTGCGACCTCTGCTTACCGCTAATATGGTATTCATCGGTGGGAATTTCAACATTCCGGGTCTCAAAGAGAGACTCCACTCTGAGCTTAGGCAAAACCTGCCGCAAGACTATATCATCCGTATCAGTTGTAGTCATGAGCCTTCCATTGAGGGTTGGAGGAGCGGGTGTGGGATGTTTGAGAAGGGTGGGTTTGAGGAAGTTGCTATATCCAAAAAGGACTATGACGAACATGGTCCCAGCTGGTGTCATAAACGTATAGGGACTCCTGCATTTACAGGTTAAGCGCACACTATAAAAATGTAAATCCTGCTATATTACCTAATATCTATATATAACATGTAAGCTCCAATCCTGCAAAAAAAAGACAGATACACCATATATAAAGCAGGTAACTTTTTCTTCATCCCATTTCCTCATAGATAGCCTTCTATAGAGATTGTTCTGCAGGGAGAATAAAATAGTGTACAAAATATGCCGGGACATTGCATGACGCAACCTTAATGTGAGCAAAAGGCGCTAGTGTATGAAGATTCTTGATCCCAACAACGAAGGAAATACAATGAGGGGCCACACTTTCCTAAAATGAAACGGCAATTCCTAGAACCACCAAAACACTCGTCATGAAGAAAACACTCCATGTGACACCATAGTGCCAGAACGGCGCAGTGTGGTACCGAACGAGCAGTAGACATATGCTTAGAACGCTTAGGAGCAGCGAGGTCAAGAGACCTATGAATACGATGGCAATCACGAGTGAAGAGTTGTTGGAGATAATTCCTCCTAATCCCTCACCCGGCACTCCATCATTTATGCTAGCCAGTAGCGAGAAGATGACGCCAATGGTGACTCCAATGATCACACACGTGAGCATCACTGTGAGCATATAAAGGAAGGTAACCACTCTATCGTGCTGCAATTGTTGCAACATCTGCTCTCTTTTGACGTCACTTTCACCGTAGACAAGCGTTGAACGCCGTCTTCTGGGCGAGTTGTAGCGCCTGGCACCTGAATTGTCATCCTTTACACCCCGGCCACGCTCGTCTACATCAGTGTCACTATCGTCTCCAGAGAGAGAGGAGCTCTTGATCGACTTGGAAGCCGTGGAGGAATAGTAGAGATGAGTGTTACCGTTGACATTGCCCAGCAATTTGGTGTACTCACTGTCATTCCTAGCACGCTGCGCAATTTGGTCCTCGTCGAAATCCACCACGCGGAACGGATTTCCTGTAAGAGAGGACCTCCTATCTGCCAGAGATGCACGCCTGCTTATTATGCTTTCTCTACGGTTTACAATATCCATGTGATTGGTTCTGTTGAGCCACCCGGTAAGACCCACTTTATCAGCCAGCTGATAAAACGCTCCCGTCACCTTGTCCGATATCTTCAGTATGCTCTGCACTTTGTCTGGAGAGAAGATGTTGAAAGCATCATAATTATCGCTACCGTCCTGGTAGTAAAATGCTCCAGAATCCTCGAAATCACTTCCGTCATCAAACTCGTTCCAGTACCGCGGTTTGTTGGGCTGTTTCTGAGGTTCGATCTCTCCTATTTTCACCTTCGTGGCATCGTTCTTATTCAACAGTATACCTTTACTGGCACTACGCATGCTTCTCATTGACCTGACACTTCGCTGGCTGGCCCCGTCCACCTCTCTGTTCAGCACGGGAAGAATTCTGATATCCTTGCCTTCGTTAAACTCGTGGAACCAGTCGAACCTCTCGATAAAGAGCTCGTCTGGAACACTCGAGGGGTAATATTTCACGAGAATGTAGTTCATCATGCTGAATCCCTTGGTGTCTACTCGATACACTAGATGGGAGGAGATGAGACTTTCCACTGCTGGTGGCAGTTTCTTGACCGCAGAGTCGTATCGGATTTCCAGAAGGGAGTAAGGAAACTCACTACAATCGCCATCTTCCTCAGCACCCCACGAGGGGGCAGATGTGTTCACAGTTGTGGAGAGAACGTGTTCGTCGAGGGTGATATAACAGTCGCAGTAGCCGGAGGGGTTAGGGGTAGGTGCAGAAGGAGCAGCAAGGCTATTTTTTTGACCGTTCTGGTATACAAATCGCAAACGGGAGCACCTTGTCTTTGCGATTGGCTTGACTTTCTTCTCTAGCACCCAATCGAAGGCGATCTTGGCGAGACGAGGGTTGCTGATAGAGAAAGCCGAGTTACCCTGTTTGAGCTGCTTTTTTATGGCTTCCTTAGCCAAGCTCTCGTTGTTATCTGGCCCAAAAAGACTCTCCAAGATGTTGGGGTCCACCTTGGTGTATGCGATGCTTCTCAGCCCACCAACTGGGGCCAATAATACCGGTTTGTCACCCTGGACCTCAGAGAAGGAAACCACAGGAGGTACACTTATGGAGGAATTGTTGACAATGATAGGAGTTCTTTTCACGTTATTCAACCATAGGGCAATCACAGTACTGTCCAGAGTAAACAGATCGTCTTCATCACCTCCATCCACATCACCGCCGTTGGTGTCGAAATCCTCCCTATATAGGGCGGCCTTTCTTATATTCAACGAGGATGCCGTCTTCTTCAGCGACACGAAGGAGTCACGACGGCTGCCTTCCCTACGCAGAGGCGGCCTTTCCCCACCGCCATTGCCCTGATGGATATCATGAGAATTGCCTTCAGTGGTGCCACCCTCCTCAGCAGGGTTGTGAAGAGTGTTTGCACCGTAAGAGTCGTTGATCAGCGTGAACTCCCTCAAAAGAAGTACCTTAATCTCACTGAGATTGTCGGGATGGACCCAGAATCTCAAGGAGAGAGGGGCCCTCTTGTACCTTGCAAGGTCAAAGGTGGCTGCTTTCGAAAGCCCGGTCGAGCTGGTGTCTAGTTGGTTATCAAGGGAGATGATACTTGCCCTTGACTCACGAGATGGGCTGTCAACGTGAGACACCGCAGAATCGGTAAGCCTTTGGGGGATATCGGGGGAGGCGCCGTCATTGATCTGCTCCCCCTTTAGTGTGTTTAACACATCAAACAGTAAACTCAGCTCTACAATGCAGTCATTGAGATAAAGGTTGACAAACGACTCCGGGTTACCATCCAGGTGCTCGCTCACTATCCTATCTACGAACTCCTTTTTATGGGGGTACTGTGAATGTTTGAGGAACTTTTTGAAGAGCTTTCTGAGTGCCACCTTCTGGAGAAACACAAACCTGCTAAGATTTTGCAGCTCGGCAGAAAGATCGTTGAGCTCTCTTTGGATGGCTACAAGCTTCTTACGTCTGAACCTCGCGATGGTCGGGGAGATCTCGTTAACTCCTCTGTCATCGGATGCGAGTTGGAGGAACCCATCCAGGGACTTTTTGATGGCCATTATACGTCTGCTAAGCTCTCCATATTTGGAGTTGACGAATAATGATACAAATTCTATCTGATCTTTGAAGGTTGTGTAGAGGTTTTTTAGGTGCCGCTTCTCCCTCTTAGAGAGGGAGTACTCTGTTATCTGTGACGGTATGGTGAGTTGTTGTTGCTGTTGCTGTTGCTGTTGCTGTTGCTGTTGCTGTTGCTGGCTTTGCCTCGTTGCCAGAGGAGACTGCTGATTTGAAGCAGATGTCGAGGCACTTCCTGGCGAGGTGCTCTCACCGTTGGAAAGGGAGGCACTTGTAGCACTGGATTCCGAGCCATCGCTAATAGGCGTTGTTGCCAGCTTGATCTTCAACTTGACATCATTGTAGTTGATGTTGTAGTTTCTCCATTTGAGAATGGAGCGGTCATTCAGCTCCGACCCAAACTTCATGCTTTGCTTTGCTGCTCGGTGAGATCAGTGTGGATGGTGACTGAAGGGAGACGGGGGATGACTATGCTAATGGTTAATAGAATGAATGAAATAGGTGTGGTATGATGTTGAGTATGATGTTGAGTATGATATTAACTATGGAGTGGAGTACGCTGTTGTAGGGAATGTTCTAGAGTGTGAATTGGTGGATACTGAAATGCATGCCGTTGAGCTATCGGGTTATTGTTATAATGGACTGTTGGGTGACGAGTCCCTCTCTTATAACCAGCGATGTACCCAGTAGCGTCTGTCACAGTGAATGATATACACAAAAGGACAAAAACTTGAACAAACACCCCGTCAGATATAATATAATCTAAACGTCCCGGCATTCTCATTCTTATGACTTGGTATGGTGGCACCTTTTGGCTTTATGAAAGGGGAACATCTACAGAGAAGCTGCGAGGTTGAGAAGCTGCAGCATAAAATCCTGCCTAAAGATGCGCACAGCAGCAGGTAGACCAAAAGCGGCTCACTGGCGTGCAGGGCAGTGAAGCTAAAAACGGCGAGAGATAATAATAATCTAGGCTGTCGTAGAGGCTTTCTTTTTTTGGACCGAGACAATAGGGAATGACAAGGCAATAGGAAATGACGAGAATCTAGGGCGTAACGGCTTTTGAAGCGACATATTTCTGGGTATTTTAATACTGTCTTTGGCTCTCCAGAGGGGCCGCTCTTCATGGCCGTTGTTCATGCCTGATCTCCAGGGACGGAATTCCCTCAACCAAGAAACCACTCCCATGGATTATCCCTCCAGACTACGCTTGGGTGCCTCTTGTTCCTTGAGTTTGAATCGATTTAGCAATTACTTAAAGAAAAAGCGTTCTTCTCCGTTCTGACAGCATTCTAACGCTCATGTATAAATGTGCCTCAGGCTGGACGTGGGAGGGCCCAGCTATGTGCTTTCATGTGGGTATGTGCGCATTGCTGTTACCCTAAGGAGACAGCCTTATGTATGTGCAAAGTTTAAAGCCTCCATGCCTACACCGCGTGCGTCGTCACCCACAGCTGGATGTGAGCAGCGGTGGGCAGCGGTGGGCAGCGATATGCATCGGTGGGGTGAAAGCCTATTATTGTTCTTGAGATGTATGAACCTAGAATACCCGGTACCAATTGTAAAACCGCATTCTTGGGCTGATTGCGGAGCCATGTAGTGAGCAAGCCGAGGACTGGGAGTGTAAAGGTAAGGATGTGTACCACAAGAAATGGGCTCACTCTCAGCTCAGCTTTTCGCCCTCTTACCTCCTGATACTGCCTGTATCGACAACGCCTTGCGGCCTTCTATTCTGATTTCTCATACTTCGGCTGAACCGAGGGATGGCCTATCTATGGCCGAGTGATGCCTCCTCGTGCCCAAAGCCTCATCTGATTTGGAGACCCCATAAGGAGACGGTTGATGCAGCCTCATGCAGCAGGGCGCACGTTTATGCCGCTGAATAGTGACAGACAAAAAGGGACGCTGATTCCGTCAGATATTCATAGGGGAAATACTTCCACTAGGACAGCAGCCATCCAAGTTGCCTGTAGCGGTGGAAGATATTGTGTGAAAGGGTCTATGTGCTCGCTCGAGCATTTAGTTCACGCAGAGCAAATATAGCAAATATAGTACACTGCGGTTGAGTGGTAAGAGAAGGGGCGGCGAGGAGCCAGGAATAGGCTAGTCATGTCGCAGTGGTATTTCAGGAACTCCCCAACCGCAAGCGTAGGTTCCCTGCTACATACACCTCAAATGCACATTAGAGGCTAGTAATGCCATGTAGAAAAAGCGTTCGCCGGGCAAGGCAATGAACTTTGTCAACTCTCCATATTCTTCTCGCTCCTGGTCGAATTGCCATCTTTAGATCCGCTTAGGCTTTGAACGATAGACGCTCATGCAGGAGCCACGACATGCACAGGCAATACTGCATACACATACATTTGGCACTTTGGACACGATGTAGAAACAGCCACGTGCTGCCCCTGAACGCCAATCATGTCGTTCAGCGATGGTTCAATTTGAGGTCACACGAACATTTACCCTTTTCGTCCAGCATGTCTCGGAGGGATTTGGGCCACAGATCACTCGGTTGAGCTAGTGGTTCCCTTAAGGCAGACGAGACATTGACGAGGGATACCTGAAATGGACCGGATCGATTTTTGAGGCTACGCAATACCATGGTTACTGGTCGCGGTGTGGATTATTTAGTTGCGAAAGGTCAACATGCTGTTTTGGGAAGGTGATCGTCAGTGAATAATCCCTGTGAGGTTAGTCATACCTTTTGTTTGGCGCGCTCGTTATATTGTAGATGGTATATTAGAGGCCCCAGCACGAAAGAGAGAGAGAGAGCGTTGCAGCGTTGGTGATCAGCTATAGACTAAGACTAAAGGATAGTTGCCAGGTGACTACCGGAATATCATATCCTGCCTATGGTCCTCATGATTATATGTCCAGTATCGCATTCTGCGGGCATATAAACTAATCGCTTTGCAGGAAAGGGAGAAGGTGGGGAGACAGCATCGGGTAAGGGCAGCCCTCGTAGGACATACCGAAGGGATGCAGGTATGATGTTCATCCTGGAATTCTGTCAACAGCGAGGCTGAGATGGCCATCTGGACGATTCCCGTGTTCCTGTGCGATTGCATCTACAAATGTGCAAATATTTCACCGTCTCGGCGATTGCATTAACATTATACCCTGATTTTGATCCTCGATGTTCGAGCCTCCATTTCTTTTTGCTCCTCCAACCATGCCTAATAATAACTGTTGAAACATGCCTATCGTCCTCCATTCCCATCTCATTACCGCCTTATTTCATTACAGCTAGCTTATGCTTTCCAGCCATACTCTCCCAACCTTGAACTGAGACCCTATTCCGATATCCGCGGTCCGTGATCGCTCAGTTCTTATGTCTCCACATGATTGTTATCTGATACTTTCGATAACCGTCGAATACACTGCCTGCCAGCCGCTCAGATAGGTAAGCGCTAGCATGATGCGTTTCCCAAACCGGAAGGGGCCCTCTGCAACGGCAGCTAAAGAGGCACCTTCTGGTCTTAAAGTCATGCTAGTAAGCGGCGTGCAGGGTCTATATGCATGTAACCCGAGCTAATATCTGGAGATGAGGCGTGGCACTGATCTGAGGCGGATGGTCTTTGCTTAACGTTGAAGTGAAAAGGTTGACTGCGAAAAGGAAAGATTAATAGAGTATCTGTCACTATTTGAGTGCGTTGTTCGGTTTACAGATGCCAAGTTGTGACGCAATAAGGGTGCATCGTGAGATGGTGGCATCGTTAATACTTACACCGTTTCTTGTACCGCCCTAAGAGTGCTTTTGCTATGATTCAGTGTGTGCATTCAAATTTTAAGATCTCTGTGCTTTTACGGGAGAGCAATCATCATTAACTAACCTAGTTTCTAATACACCATTCTACTTGGTGGTTTTGGAACCATACTTCGCCAACAGTTCCCTCCTCTTGGCTTCTCTCCTCAGTTTCTGCTCTTCTTCCTTATTTTTCATTGCCAGCAATAACGCTGTTGGAGAAGCTTCAGGGTTGAAGTTGAGATCAGCAATAACATCGTCACCAGCTGAATCAGCCGTCTTGGCCGAATTGGCACTGCCAACTGATGCGTGTTCTGAGTCCCAGGCAAACTTCTTGAGCTTTTCGTAGTCACTCGCCTCACCGGTCAGATGCCTCACAAACATATTGCTATCGTTGAGATATCCAGAGGATGTATCTCTGGTGGTTCGGCTCTTCGGATTGTACTGTATATCCATACCTGTTTTGACAGTCTCCAGGTAAGACGGCTTGGTGTCCATGGATCGTACGGGGAGCTTATCGGGTTTGGGTAGAAGCTCCATTATATCGTCCTTTGCACCAGCAGCAGAACCCGACGCTGTGGTTTCCTTCTTGGATGATGACGACTCAAAAACACCCAGCTCTGCCAGTTCTCGAGCCTCCTCTTCATCGGTATCGACTTCCTCCTCTGTACCAACAACCACTGTGCCATCCCCTTCGTGTGAATTTTCCTCCCTCTCCTGTTGTTCTCTCTCCAGTTTCTCCCTCATAAGCCTTTCCCTACGCTTTATGTCGTTCTGCTCCCACTCCTTCAGCTGCTGGTCGTAATCCTTCTTGACGTCATACCCATGCCACCTGTCTCTCTTACTGTCCCAGTCGGTAAACTCCTTCACCCCACCACTGAGGTCACTGTCGATCTTCCCTATGGTTTTTGCTCCTTGCTTCCTCGGCCTCTCAAGGCAGTCTCTTTTCGTGTGCTTCAACGACCCACAGTTCTCACACCCTCCTTTCCTCCGTATCCTGTGGATGCTGGCCTTGGTCTCCTTCTGGTGTTTGTGCAGTTCTTCTGCGGCTTCTTCCCTTCTCCTCTTCAATGTAGCCACATCTTCTCCGTCCTCATTCACAAATATATCTTTAATGCCCGTGCCTGCTGTGGGTTCGGCGTTACTTTCAGCTGGCTTGCTGGGGTCTCTCCGCTGGTGCGCTAGGTAGTCGTCCTCTCCGCTGCCCGATGTGGAATACCAGGGTGCATTGGAAATATACTTAGGGATATATGGGTTAATGGGGTTTCCATTACTGTCAAGCTGTGTCTCAGTCAGAGGGTCTTGGCTCATTATAGCGTGTTTAGGAGGTGTGTTTAGTGGATGTGTCTATGGTGTAACTGATGGTGCAACTGATGGTGTGGAAGGGATGAAGGGTTTAAATATGTAATGATACGGATAATGAAAAGGCTCAAATATTATGTGCAATAGAAAAGGTAACATCCACTGTGGAGAAACCCACCTCAAAAAGTGATATCCAGTAGATGTTATCCCCCAACTTTTCACGAAATATGGGGTTGATATTTTTTAATGCGCATCTCACAGCCAGTGCATCGCATGCCGGTTAATGCACGCGCCCCTACGACTTGTGTTCTGCCGGTCCTAGCACTAATGCGACAAGAAGAGACTAAACGTGGCCAGTATATGAACTAATAATGCAGCTTATGAAATTATATCCAGTTACATTCCGTGATTGGACAAAAGTTGTGAAATACTTAAGCGGCGAATTAGGGAGGGGGAAGTCTATAGTTGCGAAATGATAAGTGAAATGGAACAGTGAAATGGAGCAGTGAAATGGAGCAGTGAATATGACTGCAAGAGGAAAGTGTTTCAATAAACGTAGTTTAGTAAAACTAGGCCAATAAAATACCGTCAACGAGAATATACTCAGTCAGGTTGTATTAGATCAAACTTACTTTGGGCAGCAATAAAAGTACTCTAATCTACAGTTAACTCTAGGCCAAGTACCATTCATGCACGGGGCGATGACTTACATAAGCCACACTAAAAAAAATTCACTAGTGCTGCAGGAGGTGAAAAGTGTCGCTTTTTGAGGCAGATATATGAGAAGCCAAGTCCAACATCTCTTTCAGAAGCAAGATTGCCATAATTGCAACTTTGTTACACCAGCATCAACAATGGCCAAAACATACAGTACGAAGAAGGGAGACCCCCAGACGTCAGCCTTCGTCAAGAAACTTGCATCAAATGGTGAGTAAAGCGGATCATCATCAAATTGGGATCATCACATTGGCAGACTCTGAATGTTTAAGTATCACTGCCTATCATCTACTAACACATCTCTTACAGACCGCCGCGTGAGAGAGGCTGCAATACAATCCCTCCGGACATACCTGTCGTCGTCCAGAAAGATGTCGGAGTTGGAGTACCGCAAGCTATGGAAGGGTCTGTTTTACTCCATGTGGTTCTGCGATAGGCCACGTCCCCAGCAGAGGCTCGCCAATGAGCTGGGCCAACTTGCACATGTTGTTCCTGAGAAGTCATTTGCTGGCTTTGTGGAAGGGTTCTGGTATGTGATCAGCAGGGAGTGGAGTGGAATAGACCAGTGGAGGGTGGATAAGTTTTACATGTTGATAAGGTTTGTGATGAGGGCGTGCTTCGAGAGGCTCCAGAAGGGTGGATGGAATATGGAGGAAGGCGTGGAGGGTGGTGTTGAGGAATATCTCGAGGTGTTGAAGAGAGTTCCCTTGAGTGGAGAGAAGATCGTTCCGGTCGCCATTCCATACCACATGTGTGATATCTACATAGAGGAGCTGGAGAAGATGATGTTCAGCGATCTGGAGGAGGAGGATGATAATGATGATGAAAAGGAGGAGGATGAAAAGGAATCTCTCAAAGCCAAGAAGCTTGAGATCGTACACTCTACTCCGGTGTTTGAACTGTTGAGACCGTTCAGAGAATTGTCCAAGGAAGCACTGTTGAAGACTTTGCGGGTGAAGATCAGGGAAGAGGTTCTTGGTGATCCCAAGCTGGCAGAGTGGGGTGTTTCTGGAGAGGAGAAGGAGGCCCAGGCCGATGAGGAGGAGGACCAGGAGGAGGAAAGTGACGGTGAATGGAATGGGTTTGGTGTTTAAGTACTACCTGAATCGCATAAATTATTGATATGTTATTATGAACTGCACTGTATGTATGTGCATATCATGTGTATCACTCACTATCTAAGAACTGTCACTATGTTGATGATCATATCCATGGATTGTCTGATGTGTCCATGGTTATTATACTGTAAATTTAATTCACTAACTGAAATAAAGAAGACTCGGTTAAAATTCATATAAACTTAAGTAGATAATTTGTTGCCAGTGCCTGCACCACCGCTGATGAAAACTGGGTTTTCCGTTTCCGTTTCCGTTTCCGTTTCCGTTTACCTTCCCCCTCCGTCTTGCGTATCTCGCCCGTTTCCGACACTGTTCGCTCACACACTACCTTCTTACCCGGCCACCACGAGTAACTGCCAGCGAGCGTCCATCATTACAGTGGACAGAAGAGAGTGAAATAATGGGGTTGATATTAGAAAAGAAGGCGTGGAGAATCTTTGGAGGACATATATATATATACATCATCATATTAGCACAATGGCTGACGGCTTTGAAAAGATCACAGAGGCTCCAGTGGAGTTCGTCAAGGACGGGAGCCAGTTCCTCGCCAAGTGTACCAAGCCAAACCAGAAGGGTAAGTAGATGAGGCTATAAGATTGCACCATTTGATAGAGGAAGATTGGGTAGGGTTTATGAGGATAGTATGCCGGTGTTTACTTGACGTGAGGCTTTCTAGCATGGTTATTGGTGTTGGGGCACTGCTGGAAATTATTGGGCATCCACTTGGTATGCGAGTGTAAGTCACAACGCTAATGTGCTAGTGGACTACTACATGGATTGTCAACCTGATGTCAAGGCAAATATGGGACATGACAAGGAGAGCAGCCAGCAGGCCAACAAACTGAAGGTATTATTAAGATGACCAACAAGGAAGATTCCGAGATCAACATCACATGAAACAAGCATCTCAGGCACTGCACCGAGTTTTCTTCCTGGGTTAAGGCGATTACGGTTCAGATTCTTAGCAACGTTATGGATCCACCATTGAATTCCCAGCACTTTTATCTACCGGGGACCTCCCTAGCACCCACTACTACCCATTTGCCGCTGTATCTGCCCCATTTAGTCAACGATCGAAACTAACCAACAATACAGAATACTTGAGAATCGTTAGAGCCGTGGGCGTGGGTTTCCTCATGATGGGCGTGGTAGGCTACGCCATCAAGCTCATCCATATTCCTATTCGCTACTTGATTGTCTAATCTGTTATACTGTGCAAGTAATGGCAGTTGGCGTCGTCTAGAGACTGCACGTGTCAAGAAAGGAAATCACTGTGTGGTCACGTGTTAATATGGGGTTCCAGCGAGCCCCACTCATTGTGTATATTTTTGGCCAATTGTCTGGTAATATATCGGTCAGAGATAAGTGCACTTGATGTATTTTGCGTAGGAATACGAACGAGAACGTCTATGATAAATTTTGGTCGCTATAAATTGGTGTAATAATGTTCATTATGATATGATCATCATCACTTCAGCTGTGTGGTCGCCTCTCTTTACCAACACCACCATCCTCCAATAACGAGTTAATCCTAAATAAAAAATCACCTCAATAACCCTAGTCAGTGAATCCTTAATATATATGCAACAAATATATAGATATTCTCCCACCACTCATACACCACTCATATACATGCCTTCAACATCTCACCATCTCACTAGATCGCCCAACACTTCACCACCTCATTTCAACACTGTAGCCACTATCAATCCTACCATCACAAGAATAGGCCATAATCACCATGAATAAGCCATAATAGCCGTAATAACAAAAACACAAACCAAAGCACTCACTGCGTGCAACCCACGGCAGGATAAATGGCAGCAATGATGCGGGGTGATGGGACAGCGATGACTGACAACATTGGCAGAGGAAAAGATAATCCGGGGATGTAGTGACGAGAGGCCCAAGTGATGGTGAATAGGTTATTCGATGAGCGTTTTCTGTTATTAGCTTAAATTTTTATAGGGTTTTGAGTTGTCAATCATCTGATCTTCAGTGATCTTCGGCTGGCCTTCAGTGAACTTCAGCTGGTCTTCAGTGGGTCTTTAATGAACGTTACAGTCACTACGGTATTTACAGTCACTACGGTATTTACAGTCACATCAAATTAACCAGCATTCTCAACCACTTTGCAGTATTTACTTCCTTAATTAACTGAATTTACAATTACATCCTTAATTGACCACATAGTATATCCCCTTACCATGACAATCACATCACTCTAACACCGTGTTGATTTTTACATCTTCGATGCATTCCACTAGCGCCATTCCTTGCATGATACATCGAGCTAGTAAAACTTTATAACGTATCCCAACCAGCACGCAGCATCATTATTTGCATATCATGTCATTTACCACTCTTCTCTCCAAGATAAAGAAGAACGAAAAGGGGTCCCCTGGAGCCCCCGCTAGGACACTCCCGGGAACGACCATCACACATACACGCGACACCCATACACGGTCTGCTCAGAAACCTTCACAGTCAACTACTAGCTCTTCAATACGAGTTCCGCCACCCAGCACATTGAGCAGCCGTCAACCTGTTACCTCGGACGATCTGGCAGTTGCGCGTCTTAAGGAGGCCAGGCGAATAGAGAGGGCACAGCAGCTTGAAAAGCAGCAACAGGCCAAGCAGCAACAGGCCAAGCAGAAATCCGGGAAGGTGAATAACACTCCCAGTAGGTCTAACACCAAAACACCCAGTTCGTCCAACAGTAAAGCTGGTTCGTCTAGCAAAACACCCACTGCTAATGCAGCTGTTCGAGGTAGCTCCAAACAGAGGCCCCAATCACCACCATCACCCGTAAAAGTCGCTGCCCCAAAGCTCAAGTTTGGTGATCTGATGAAAAGGGCAGCCAAAGTAGACAACTCCAAGCTTGCTGTTAATCCGCTCATCAAACGTAGCGTCACCCCTGAGGTGCCAAAGGGGACCACATCCAGGATCAACAGCGATAGAGCAACGAGGAGTCCTCCCAGTAGACCAGCCAGCAGGCATGGAAAGAGTAGTGGCGAGGGGGAGAGAGGTATGGAAAGGGCCACTGAAAGAGGTCGTAAACTAACACCTCCTCTCATTAGGTCACCCGCGCCTATGTCCGTTTCTCCTACTGGCCCTGCCCCTTTGGCCGGCCCTTCGGAGGAGCTGATGAAGAAGCTCAAGGAGAGAAGGGCAAAGAAGGAGGCGCTCATCAGAGCTGGCAAGCTGCCTGCAGATTATAAGTATAGCCAGAAGGGTAGGGCTCCATTAAGTAGACAAGAATACGGCGAAGAATATGGCGAAGACTCGTATGACGAGGATGAAGAGGACGATGGGTTCGTGGTGGACGACGAAGACGAAGAAGACAGGCAAAGGCAATCAAGAGGCTACGACCGAGACGAGATCTGGGCCATTTTCAATAGGGGCAAGAAACGCAGCTATGATGACTACGACGACTACGACGATGACATGGAGGCCACTGGTGCTGATATCTTTGAGGAGGAGGAGCGGTCAAGAAGAAGTGCCCGTCTTGAAGATGAAGCAGAAGAGCGCCGGTTGAGGGAACACGAACTAGAGAAGAAGAGGAGACGTGAGAGACGTTGACATGCTTCGTTGGTATGTTGGGTGAGAGTCTTGATAGTATGATTAGATACACCCTACCCTATGGAAAGATGTAGTGTATAACAGATTCGTATAACAGATTTAGGGTATAACTGATATAGTCTGTAGTAGGAAAAAAATCAGTCTATGAACTTGATGTAGTCATTATCATTAAAGTACACACCTTTCACTCTGAGTCGCTGTACTCAAAGCCAAAACCGTCAACGTCGTCACCTGAGCCCTCATTATCCGGGTCTGACTCTTCATAGTGTTGACTTTCTGAGCCTTCGTTATCCTGGTCTGAGCCATTGTTATCGGGACTAGCTAAGTCCTCGTTATCCGAACCCAGAGAGCCCTCATCATCCAGACCTAAACCTTCATTATGTTTGCTCTCTTCACTTAAGAGGGTTGAACCGCCCGAACCCACTTCGAGCGGCATTTCTTCACTTGGTTCCAATATCTTCCTAGACACTTCCTCAGACCTCCCTGGTTCTATCACCAGTTCAATCATCGACTCGCCCCTTCTAGGGTCATAATCCTCAATCTCGTAGTTGCGAGGATCATACAGAATATCTGATTCATCTTCGTTGAATTTGCCGGAAGATTGACCAATACTTTCCTCTATTGGGCCACTCTTCTCTTCAGTTACTTCGCCCAAGATATCTCCATTCCCCTTACTCTCCTCATCATCCAATAGAAACCCACCACCCTCTCCCTCTTCAGCCTCCACCTCATCATTTTTGAAACCATCTTCAGTAATGAACCCACCAGTCTCTTCGTCACCTACTAAGAATCCAGGGCTCCCGCTTCCCTCGTCTTCTCTAATTTCATTACTTTCATCTTCCTCATCCAACAGAAACCCACCGCGTTCGCTCACATCGCTATCCCCATCTCCCTGTTCATCCAGCAGAAATCCACCGCGTTCGCTCTCATCCTCGCTCTCACTCTCACCTCCACTCCCAGCTTCGCTCCCAGTCTCACGGTCGCTCTCCACCCGGCCATGCCTTTCATTCAATCTCTCTTTAATCCTCAACTTCGTCAAAAGAACATGCCATCCACGCAATCCAATCATTTCAAACCGCTTCTGCTCCGCCTCCTGATCCTCTTCTTCAAGATACTCTTCCACTAACTGCATGGCTTCCTCATACTCCTTAGCTACAACCACCCCCAAAAGACGCACAGAACCCACGCCCCCACCCCGGGAACCAGACTCCCTGGCCTCTCTGCCGAAATCAAACCCCACAGCCGCGGGAGCAAAGTCAATCTCCAACAGCTTGGCCGCCTTGGCCGCGTGTTTCCCCTTCAGGTGCACTCCACCCACCGGTACCATCCACTCTGTGTACACGTCAACGTTCCCGTATGCGTTCCTTGGGATCACCCCGTCAACAACAGCAGGAGGCAAAAATTTCTCCGTCTGAAATTCAGCATACAATCTCACCTCGGTATCTTCATCTTCCTCGTTCTCTTCCTCAGAAGGTTCTCTCTCGTATTCGTCTTCATATTTAGGCCTCCTATTTCCAGTTGTAGAACGGGCCTCCTTTATCAGCAGTGGCCTTTCACCCGTCTTCAACACACGGCCCCTAAGAAACCACGCTTTGGCCGATCTGACCGTGTGGACATCGCTTCTCTTATACACGTATATCGTCTTATTGCCGTCGCGTCCCCTCCGCACGGTGCCCACGCTCTTCTTCGGACACAGCACCTGGTTGGACCGAAGCTGCTCTTCAAGGGCATACAATGGGTGGTTGCGGAAATCCTCAATGCTGTTGGGCATTCCTTCCTGCTGATCCCGCTTCTCAAACTCGACCCTCTCGTATTCGTCAATGGCGTTATCAGAGCGCCGCACGGGGGAGGACGCGCTCTTGAGCAGGTTCGCCCACCACCCGTCCCAGAAAGGGTCCCTGGTGATCCTCTTCTTTCTCACCTTGGCGTTGAAGGAGGAAGCATATCGCCTTGTTATGTCCCTGACCCCACCCTTGCGGTCGTAGCCGATAACGTAGAAGGTGCCGTTACGAGGATCAGACAACGGTGGCTCGAAGCGAGACCTGGTCCACTTGACGATCTCGATAGTCTTCTGCACCATGGGATCGACGGTGATCCATTTGCGGGCATGTTTGTCCCATACCTCCACCCAGAACACGGGGTATTCGATGCCTGCAACAGGCTGGCCAGTATAGTCGTCGCTAGACGAGCCGTCGGCCGTGATATATGCCGGCTTGGCCACTCTCAGCGACGCCAGCAGTCGCTCCGTCGCAGTGAGTGGAGGTTTTCCTTTACGGGGTGTCCCTTTTCGCGGAGAAGTTCCCTGGGACATACCAGTGGCAGCAGCAGCACCAGCTGTGGAGCGACTACCTTCCCTCACAGAAACATTGGAAAAGTCAGGTGGTTGAAGAGAAAAAACCAACCTTGCATTCAGCCCGACAGACCTCAGAAGACACAGAAACCCCTGTGTGCCTACGTCCAAGGGGCCCCGTCCATTGGTCACCATATACTTAAACTTGGCATAGCTCACCTTCTCGCCAAAAGACTTATCGGAAAGCTCGTTCCACAAGCGTTTGGACAGCGTGCGACGCCGCGTCGGGACGAAGATGCGATTCCACAACACCATCAGGTGCCTCAAGGCATCCAGTAGCTTACGAGTCCTGTACTGAACCTGCAACGAGGCCGAGGCAGCCGAATGGTTGAGCCTACGGGACTCCTTGAGCTCATCAAGGATCTGTTTGGGGACCTTGCGCCTGAGGTTGCGAAGGATTGAGCGGTTGCTACACCAGCTGTTGCGGATCAAGCCGTGCAACAGCATACAGATGAGGTAGAAAACGTGTACGGTGTGTCTATACCTGCGTTCCTCCTTCGAGACCACAGTGGCCTGTTTGGTCTGTTTAGGTTTGCTGGCTTCTGCAGGGGCCATCGACACCACAATGGCTTCCGGCTCCTCTTTGGGGGTCAGGTCATACGGGAGGATATGGGGAGCCATGTCGAGGTCCACATCCTCAAAGTCGGAGGAACCAAGTTCATCGTCAAGGGCGTCATCGTATTCTCCAACGCCTGAGACATCTCTGTCTTCCTTCTCCTCATTTTCGTCGCTATCGTCAATAACTATTATATCATTATCGCTATCCAGATCGATGTTCTTCTCCATCTTAAAGTTGCCCACACCTGTGATCTCCAAACTGCTGTCACTACTCTGGCTGAACCTCCTTTTGCCTCTCTCGACAGGCTCCAGCTTCATGGCCATCTTGCCATTATCAAGCCGCAATTCCGGCTTTAGCTCCACAACATCGTCGTCAGTGTCTATTCTGGATGCTCCCTCAGATACCTCTGTGTCCGGTGACAAAGCTTCGTGGGACTCCGGCGAGGTTGTGCCTCTTTTACGCCTACGCTTCAACGGACGTGAAGTACGAGGGGCCTGACCCAGGTTTTCCCGTAGAAGGGAATAGTATTTCGACGGCACTCCGGACATTGTATGTTATATGATCATGACGGGTAAAAAATAATAGAGTTGCCAGTGTTGAAGTTGACTGAGCAGAGTCTATGGAGTGGGGCGGTTGAGGAACGTGAAGTATGTGACCGAGATGTGTGACTGAGGTTTGTGACGGAGATGTGTGACTGTGAGGTGTGTGACTGTGAGGTATGCAACTAAGTAAAGTGTGTAAAGTGTTCAACTTGTCAAATAAATATTAGACGCAACAAAAGACCTTAATTGGAGTGACTCTCTGGGCTCGTGATGGTGGGTGTTGCCCCAGTTAAGGAATAGCCAGATCAGAGCAAGTCGTGTGAGTAGTGTGTTGGTGTGAGTAGTGGACAGTGTGAGTAGTGGACAGTGTGTGGATACGAATTGAAAGAAGTAAAGAAGTGATATTCTCAGTTCTTGCTCAATTGCTAGATATTGACTAAATTTCGCCATCCAGATATTTATCACCTCCATTACGTCATTATCTCATCGAGGCCTGGAAAGGCGCACGAGCCCACGCAGGGCATCGCAAGGCCCACAGGGCTCAGCAGACCAGGAATCGCACGGTAAATGCTCTAAAGAGTCCGTGGGGAGGACACACACAGAACGCACGGTAGGAGGCCCCACAGAAGGCATCGTAGAAGGCCCCACAGAAGGCAGCGCTACAGGCATCGCAGGGGAAAGGCGGCCCATACCCAACGGCAGAAGACATGACCTTGGGAGGCGAGCGATGCCTTCTGTAGGAGAGATTAGAGAACCATGCAGAAGGGCGAGGCCGGCGAGAGGGTAGAAGGGACTCCTCGTTGAGTGTTATGCAATATTATTTTATTTAACCCACTAGGTTTACATCTTGCTCTGCCTTATCATACAGCTCCTTCTGCCGTTCTGTTTCTACTGCCCTTTTGCTCCTCCTACCGTTGTGCTCCTCATTCTTCTGCTGCCCTCTCCCTTCCATCCCCACACTTCCCATGGAGCGTCCTCTCCCCTTCACATGAGATGCCTGTCGTGCGGTTGTTAAACGTTCTCGGGCCGGAGTGAAAAATGTACGCGATGCGCACACGCAGGTGAAATATTTGGGGTATAACTGAGTAGACCAAGTAGCGGAACAGGTCATGTAGACAAATATCGGTTAGATCCGTGGTAATTGTAGGAGAATAGTCACACAAGGGAACATCCTTTGATTTCAAGAAAGGAGTTAGACAGAGTCATACAGCATACAGTTATACAGTCATACAGTCATACAGTTGTACAGTCATACAGTTATACAGTTATACAGATACAGTTATACAGTTATACAGAGGTACACAACAGGTAGACATAAGACACAAGACATCGACAGCAGCGCCATCTTACGTCACCTAACAAACCGACCAATGACCATATAATACCCAGAAATCTCCACACCATTGCACACACTCCAATGATGCGACAGTATTGGCTCACGAGCCGAGTGCGAATACGATCGCAGATACGATTGCGAGAGCCCATACACCCATTTGTACATAGACACACCACACAAACCAATGCTCACTGTTATAATTACTCATCCAAGGCAAGATCCTCATCCCACCCCCAATTCCCTTTCAAATCCCTCGTCTACATAGACAGTCTCACAGTGATACCCGTCCAATACGACAACCACCCGCCATTGATACGCTCCACTGTCGCAAAGCACCAGGATACTTGGTTTTCTTTCTATTCCTCGCTATTTGCGGGAGGTATCTCATCTCCTGATTTAACCTCCATACAGCAATGTCTTCTGGTAATCACAAAGCAACTAGAGGTGCCAGACGAGACCCACGACCTGGAATTGTTCATACCAGCAAACTTAGGGCTCGAGTCCCTTATGTGTATACTTCTTCTTACTCTTACTGCCCCATATACCTCAAATTCAGTCTCACAAAGGATCAGACATCTGTACGAGCATAAGAAGGATGCCAAGAGGATTCACTACGCTACAAAAGAGCAGGTGGAGACACTGGTTTCGCTCTTCCAGCCCAATGGCTCCACCAGTGAAACACTCTTCAGAGATATCGATCTCATTGTAACGCTGCTAAACAGATATTTCGATGTAAATGGGCTCGGCTACACCGTGCGTGACGTGGTGGGGTGGATCAAGTCGCTAGTGGCCAGCGATATCGCGGGTGCCTCTTCTTCGTTGTCTGGATTGGAGAACATCCCGCCCTTCGTCATCACAGACATGATGATGAGAACCCCTGCCAACCATCTTCAATTGGACCAACTGATCGATCTCTACACAGACTACAGCAAAGAAATCACTTTGTTTGACCATGCACTGCGGGTGGAGGTCAACGGCAGGAAGGGTAGCGGCGTGCCCCAGCTTCAGAAGGTGCCCTTCATATTGGAAAACCTGATCTCTAGCTGCCTTTCAATCAATTCGAACCGTCTCAAGGAGGTGGTTGGCAGTTTCCTCCAGAATGCTCCCCTAGACCCACTCGACCCGGCCACCCTGGATCTCTTGAACTACTTCATATGGAAGATTTCCATCTCCTCTCTCCGCCGTTCCCGTAAAATTGACATATCCAAACACATCCAGCCTAGCCAGGAAATGATAGTGGAGAGAATCCTCAAACTCTACCCGAACAGCAAGCCACACGACCTGATCAGGATAGAGGCCATGCTGGGATTTGCCAACACGTTCTACCGCACCAATCATGAAAAGGGAGAGAAGATGCTCCAGATGGCCAGGACCAAGTTCGATCGCCTCCTATTCAACAGTCTGGACTTAGAGTTAACGAGGGGCTTTGAAAAGATCTCGCCGTTTGGTGGTTCTGGCGGTGAGAGCAGAGATGGTGATTCTACCATTATGCCCATCACCACGCCGAAGCTGAACGGCAAATCTCGCTTAGACATGATGGCCAGGTTTTCTTACACGGAACTGCTCTACTGCGATTCCAAGCAGGACTTGGAACAACTCATAGAAACCCATCTGGGCAACACCGCGGCGCTACCCCGAAGGCCGGTTTCTCTTCCATGGCAGTGGTGGTTGCTTGCAGCACTGAAGCTCAATCGGTTTGGTCTTTTGAGTGAGTCACGTGCCGTTCTGCTGTGGAAGTCATGTATTGGAAGCCTCCAGAAAGGTCTTGTGGCGCCTCTGTATGACGTTGGGCCCATGAGTTTTCTGGCGGAGATCAGTAAATCTGTGTTTGATGTTTCCAAGCTTATGACCATCATTTCAGATGCGCATTCCCTGGGCCTCAGGCTTGATAATTCACTGTTTGCCGTGTTGCTTTCTAGGCTCTATCGCCTTGGGTTTTGGGGAGAGCAGATGAACACCCAGGGAACGGGGAAGAGGACACCGAATAACTTGGAATTCTTCTCTTCAACGATCGCTCCATCGTCGTCAGCTGTTGATATGGGTCTTCCTACGAGGATCCCCTTCTTCTTGGAGGTGGCAACCGATTTCCTCGACCACTACTACGATAAGACGGTGCACCCTGGAAACCTCGACAACTTCTCTTCCTATGTTGACCTGGCCCGTTTCCTCTACCGTTCGTGCGGCTTTAAGAGCAGAAGGGTCATTTCAAACATGCTCTACTACGAGGCCCTTTTGGACCCTCCAGGGGCATGGCATAGGTACCAGCAAGAGATATTCCAAAGGACAAACCTCTCCCCAGATGAGCAGTCGCTTGCCTCTTTGGTGGTTGCGGTTCTTCGAGACGACCAACTCAAGGGAGAAGCTACACCAGAGGGGGAAGAACCCAGCTTTCTCAAGTGGGGGGACCTCTTTGCAGTTCAGCGTGCAATCCAGGAGTTCAACCGGTGGACGAAAAAGTACTGGAGCGACGACCAATACCTGGTTTTCCCCACGGATCCCATTTGGAAGCTGTATATCCGAATGTTGGCAAGGTTCGGCTACGAGGAAGAGCTCGGCAAGATCCTCCAGTGGTGGGTAGACCTCGACCATATCCCATCAGAGCATACTCTTGCCTTTTATTTGGCATCATTACCAAGGGATATCGGGGATGCTTTAAGACGGCACGGGGAGAAGTATTTTGGAGGCGCTAGCTTCCCGTTGGAGGACGGAAGGACTGTGAGAAGCGAGATGGAGCTCAAGAGGCTGAAGGGAGGAACCGATAACACTCTATATAACGATACGGGGCTGATTGTGGATCATTTGAGGAGCCATCCAGAGAGGAAGGATGGTGGTAATAGTGACACCAACATCATGGTTGTATGGCACTGGCCATCGTATGAGAGGGTGGAGAAGATACGAGAGTCGCTGGGTAACAATTAGGTAGAGAAGGTGCGAAAAGGAACCATTAGGAGTGTAATGACTGATGAAATGCATTAATGACCAACTGTAAATCTGACTAGTTCTATATATCTGCTCTCACAGTTCTATGTATCTACGGTGTCACTAGAAGCCTTTTCATTCTGCTCGTTCTGGTCTTCCTGCTCGTTTTTCTCTTTGTCATCAGCTGCTGAGTCATCAACTATTTGAATTTCTGGAGCACCGTGCTCGATATTCTCCTCGGTGTCTTTCAACTGCTGCTTCTTCTTTCTTCCAAACCGGTAATACCATATGATTTGGCTGGCGAAAATTCCCAACTCGAGGAATATCACCAGCGCATACAAGATCATCCCCATGATGTCAGGCTTACCAATCAGAACACTCGCCATGGAGAAGATCGCACCAGAGGAGTCCATTGCCAGAAAGATAAAGTTGATGCCCACCACCTGTCCTTTGCGCTTCCACAGTTCAAAATAAGGGGGGAGTAGACCAGCGGCCAGCACGACGGAGGCGGTGATGCCAAAGATCAGCGACGGCCAAGTGGTTCCCCTGGCATAGACGGGTTTCAGCCACAACGAGAAGCCGAGTTCCATTGCCAATGCGATCACCAGAAAGCTACCCACGTACAGAGCAACCTTCTTGGGAGGCATTTTCACAGGAGGATAGTAGAGACACTGTGCCCATGTGACGGTGCACAGCAGCGTGAAGAGCTGGGGCTGCACCTGTAAGGGTATATATGAGTTGGACATGACAAAGTATATGGAGAAGGGCACACCGCTGGCAGCCCAAAGGAACATAAAGATGGGTGGCAGACCGGTGGTGTCTTTTCTCTTCCAGTTGTGGTATATCTGTGGAGAGAGTTGGATGCACCAAAGGACGGTGCCAATGGTGCCGAGGACATTCGATGTGGTGTTATTCTGCACCATGTTGAACCCTCATGGAGTATACTTTTCGGGCAGATTAGTACTCAGCTGGTGATGTTATTGCGAGTTAACCCCGTGAGACAATTATGGGGGTCAATCGGAGTTTGCCCTGCAGGATCTAAAGAGCAAAGAGATCACGCAGAGACCGGTGAAGACTGGTGAAGTAAAGAGACTGTGGAGACCGATGAGGTGAAGAAACGATGCAATGAAATATGCATATACTTCTATCTTCAGTATGTCGAAATCAGTTGAAAAGTTCTTACCCTTAACCGGTTAGAGTTGTCTTATATCACCACCATTTGACCAGAAGTCCCTCCTAAACGTCACTTTTTCGGTGAAAAGTTCCCTTATCGCTCCTGCATGCACAGATTACACTACGGTTGCTTTGGGCCGTTATCCCCATGCGATGACTAACGCCTTATCGTGCGGGAGCAATGCAGTGTGCAGGGAGGGCACAGCAACCGAAGGTTGGAAGGGGAAGGTCTAACAGACATGGAAGTGGGCGTACAACGCAGGGCCAAAGAGTGCAGGGAGAGGGCACGAGGTTAATAGTCTGGCAACCGATAAGCACTCTTCACCTCGGATTCAATATAAAGTTCAATTGTAAGATTATCATGGGAATTTCGTATGCAACAAACGTGACTGACCAGCACAACTTAATACGAGGATCACCTACTAAATCAATACAAAAAATCAGTGTAAGTTACACAAAAATCAATACAAAAAATCAGTGTAAGTTGTACAAAAAGCAGTACAAAAAATCAGCGTAAGTTGTACAAAAAGCAGTACAAAAAATCAGTGCAAGTTATACAAAAAGCAATACGAAATACCACTGAAAGTCAATACCATAAATCAATCTTAACCTTTTTATAAAATCCGATCACAAATTACTGGGAAGTCGATGCTTCAAGTCAACACGATGCCTTTTCATGGAACATCTTAACCACGTTGTATATCTATTTATATCCAGAACTGCAAACTGTCCTCCATATTCCTAATCTCGACCGTTCATGATGTCCACTTCTTCAGTGCAACGAGTAGCTTTATCCTTCCGCCCCCCCTCCCGTCATCCCCTGCCCATCATCTTCCCCTGCGCTGTCTACCTGTAGTGATCACTGGCCCCTCCAGCTGTCTCCAGCTGCGTGCTGCTCCTGTCGTGTCTACGGCCCGCCTCCACCTGCTGCCTCCACCTGGGGTGTGTTCTGACACTGCTCCCCATTTACCGGGTAGTGGAGCCGCCCCACCCATTGAGCCCTCTACGTCTGTCAATCCCCACGGCGCCCCATGGTATCCTCGTACGCCTCTCGTACCCCTTTGCCTCCTGCGTCTCCGCTGTCTGTTACCCCATGTTGTATGCCCTGCGTGGAGGCTTCTCCAATGGGGGCCTCTATGCACTTTTGGGTGCCAAGAATTCCAATCCAATCACTCAACACAGTGCAAATCAACATGCCAATCGGGTTACTTATGTATTACTCTGCTAGCGAGAACTGCTGGAGAAATAGAGCCGAGTGTGGTAGCAAAGATAGGTAGTGAAATATAGCCGAAACTGGTAACTCTACACCTGGTTCGCATTGAACCACTACAACTTGATCTCTATCACATTAACCATAGAAGGATTTGCCTGCAAACAATCACCCATTCAACCGCATAACTGATTATTTTTTATCGAGCACGACCATGTCTGAGCTAAGACAGTGAGTATACATTCAACTGAAGTGGGGACACTAATCCACTCTGTGACTGAACATGATCCATCGACTAACACTCCAGGTTTGTTGCCTCGATCCCCCCTGTCACACGGATCATTACATTGACATCCCTTGCCATGGCCGGGTTGGATGCACTAGGAATCATCACAAACACCTCCTTCATATTCTACTGGCCAGCTGTCGTGGAGAAATGGCAACTCTGGAGGCTGCTCACAGGGTTCCTGGTGCCTAACCCACAGCCCATGCAGGGACTCATGGAGATATACATGCTCTACTCATACAGCAGGGGACTGGAAGAGGGAAAGTTCAGGTTCAACCTGCCTGACTTTGTCTACTACTACATAGTGATTCTACCCATCATCTTGTGCATATCGGTGTGGATGAATGCCATGCTGCTGTCGGGTCCCCTGCTGGCTGCCCTCACCTTCACCTGGTCCCTTGCCAACCACAGCTCACAGGTTAGTTTCTACTTCCTGCCCATCAAAGCCTCTCTTTTACCCGCCGTTTCGGTTGGCTTCAGGCTCTTGTTGGACGGAAAGCCTGCCGCACTGCTAGCTGTGCTCGGTATGTTTGCCGGCTACGTGTACAACTGTCTCGAGACTAAATCGCTCGGCCCCCTGGTTGGGATGATCGTCAACTCCAACACCACCAGCACAAATATACACTCTAACAGGGTCGGCACCCTTAACTCCACCAACAACCAAAGTTGGTTCTACGCCGATGGTGGCTATCTGCCAGCCCCCTCCTGGCTCAAGGCCCTTCTGTCGAGAATGACAGGGCTTAACTACGACTCTCCCGTGTATCAGAGACCAAGGGGTATGTCATCCAACATGGGCGCAAGAAAGCTTTCCACCTCTTCTGGAGAGGCAACAGCAACTTCCTCGTCGTTCCTCAAGAATCCATTCTCTGAAAAGACTGCATTCAAGGGCAAGGGCCACAGATTGGGGTCATGAGTCGTTGATATATATAGATGAATAGAATGGATATGCACTTATCATAGTTATGGTAACAAAGGTGTCTAGGTAACAGCAATGTCACTTGGAAGACAGCCACCACAATACTAAGATAGTTCTGGATATATGAAGGGCCGTAACCACACACATCCACACCCCCACACCCAGCGGCGCACACCCACACGCGCCGCCCTCGCATGCGCACAACCCTGCAATGCCGTCATCGCGCAGTGAAATTTTAAATAAAACAATGGAGAGATCCCAATAACGGTGAGGGCTAAGAAAACTCGGGTCAATTCGAGCTAGCTTTATTGTTGGCAAGTCATAAAAAGAATCATTTCCCCAAGGCATGACGTCTGATGAAGCTGCACAGAGTGCCCGGGCCACGACAGGAACTGCCCCATTATGGGTGCTTGGGTACGGGTCTCTGATATTCAAACCACCCCCACACGCAACACATCGTCTCCCTGGATACATCGATGGATTCATCAGGAGATTTTGGCAGAGTTCATCTGATCACCGTGGGACCCCAGAGTCTCCTGGTAGAGTGGTGACGCTTATACCGGTGGAAGATGTGAAGAAGGATGCAAAGTTCATAGCTGATGTGTTCGAGCACGAGATGGTGGAACACCATCACAAGTACCAGGCTTCCAAGCTGGGCCAAGAAGCTGCCTTGGTTGCTGTGGATGACTACTTGAAAGAACACTCAATCTGGGGCTGCATATACTACATTCCTCCGGAACATGCTGCTGAGGTTGCAGATTACCTCGATGTGAGGGAGCAGGACGGATACACCATTCACGAGGCTTCGTTCAACGTTGTGATGGATGAGAAAGAACATGCAAAGGACGAGCAGCTGCTTGAAATACTCGATGGCTTGGCCAAAAATGACAAGGGGCAACCGGTAATCCAGTCAACGGTTTACATAGGAACCCTGGACAATAGGTCGTTTGTTGGGCCAGAGGAGGTGTACGACACCGCAAACATCATAAAGCACAGCGTGGGCCCAAGCGGACACAACAGAGAGTATTTGGAAAAATTGCATGATTCCCTGGAAGTGTTGGACCCCACCGGGGAAGGCCGTGCCAGTGATTCCTACTTGAAGAGGTTGTTGGGTGAGGTTGTTGGAGGAGAGGTGATAGAGGAGCAAAAGCACGGAGAACCATTGATATTGGATTAGTGCATGTATATTATACTTAGAACTAGAACCGGTCCCCGGAGGTCAATGTTGCTTGGATATTGCACTATTCTTGGAACTTTCGATGGAGGCATACCCTTTTGATATTGTCCTCCTTCGTACCTTTGGGATCGCGGCTCTGCTTAGCAGTCATTTGGCGAACAATAATAATTATAGCTAGCATCCACCCTGTAGCTGGTCTGTTTTACAATCATGTAGATGCAAATATAGAGACAACGGGGATACTCATATAATTCTTATCTTTGGGTTCACCCTCCGGCCCACGGTGTGTTCCAATTCACTTCCAATTCATTTCCCGATCATGCACCTCTCTTATCAGCAGCAGCCAATGCACGGCTGCTACATGGCAGTTGAGATGCACTCATATTCCTATCAGGATATCCAGAAAATCGTCGCGACCTCATCAGCACGTCGCGGTTAATAAACACGGAAACCGGAAACATGTATAACTAAGTATAACCTGAAACCATCGTCACGGACGCTCCCTCTCCAGTACGTCTCTGAGCTGCCCGCCTCGCAACACACGCAGGTACTCCCGCACCCTAACAGAGGAACCACACTACACCAGGCACCGCGACGCACGCCCTGGCGTGCTACACCCAATGCCACACACATCACAACACACAGCTTACCGAACATTCGTGCTGCGCACTGCATGGAAGGGTGCATGCGAAGACACCCTTTCTATAAGTGGATGGGTTTGGGTATCAAATGCCGATAGATGGTTCTGTCCGACATGCCAGGGAGTAATTAGAGGGATACCATAGATTATAGTTCGTCTTGGAGGAGGAGTGATTTGAGCTCCACATAACTGCTTTTTCATTTCTACTTAGTTGTTTCATTAGCACACATTTGTGTCATCACTGCACCTCACACATCACTCAGTCGAACACGGTCAACACTCTCGCTGTTACGGTTCTCCATAAACCAAATTTGACCCTGCTTCTGCTGCATTGTTCTCTCATGACGATATCAATACAATAGTGTTCCAACAATGGTTTGGGAACAACTTAGCGTGAGTATTGTGTCGTTACACCACCATGCGTGCGTGCGTGCGTGCGTGCACAGCAACCTGTTTACTAACAAGACCCCTATTAGGTTGAGAAGGCCCACACGGCATATGCGGTTGTGGGTGTGTTTTCCACATGTTTCTCGCTGTGTTCTCTCTTTATCAAGGAAAAGCTCTACGTGGGTGAGGCCACTGTGGCCACCATTTTCGGCCTCATCGTGGGCCCCCACTGCCTCAACTGGTTCTCCCCCACAACGTGGGGTAACTCAGACTACATCACATTGGAGGTGTCGCGAATAGTACTGATCATCCAGATCTTTGCCGTGGCCGTTGAACTGCCCAAGAAATATATGCTCAAGCACTGGGTCTCCGTGTTCATCTTCCTGGTGCCCGTGATGACTGCCGGCTGGCTCATCGTCGGGGCGTTTGTATACGTGGTGATCCCTGGGCTCCACTTCACCCATGCATTGCTCGTTGCGGCATGTGTCACTGCTACAGACCCCGTCTTGGCTGCTGCAGTTGTCGGAAAGGGCAAGTTTGCACGCCGCGTTCCAGGCCATCTGAGGAACATACTCTCTGCCGAGTCCGGATGCAACGATGGCATGGCGTTCCCCTTCATCTACCTCTCGCTGAACCTCATCGTGCACAGTGGCCATGCGGGAGAGATTGTTCGGGACTGGATATGCATAACGATTTTATACGAATGCGTATTTGGCTGTGTATTGGGCGCAGTCATAGGCTATATCGGACGCCGTGCAATCAGATTCGCAGAGGAAAAGGACCTCATCGATAGAGAGTCGTTCCTTGCTTTCTACATAGTGTTATCGTTTGTATGTGCCGGTTTCGGCTCTACCTTGGGTGTTGACGACCTGCTGGTTTCGTTCGCTGCGGGAACCTCATTCGCTTGGGATGGCTGGTTTGCGCAGAAGACCGAAGAGTCGCATGTCTCCACGGTCATTGACCTCTTGCTCAATCTGGCATACTTTGTCTACTTTGGAGCCATTATCCCTTGGGAAATGTACAACAATTCAGCATTTGGCCTTGATGCATGGCGACTTGTCATCCTGGCCTTGGTGATCATCTTTCTTAGGCGTATCCCCGGTGTTCTCTCGATGAAGGCTCTCACCCCAGATGTGAAAAATTGGAAGGAAGCGCTCTTCTGCGGACACTTTGGCCCTATAGGCGTAGGAGCGGTGTTTGCCTCGATCTTGGCAAGGGCTGAGTTGGAGCACTTCTCCACGGGAGAAGAGGGCCCTCTGGGCAGTCTTCCCTCACCAGGACATGAGTACTACGTACTGATCCAGGTGATATGGCCCATCGTGACCTTCCTCATCATCACCTCGATCGTGGTGCACGGCTCCAGTGTGGCCGTTCTCACCCTCGGCAGACACCTCCAAACGATGACCTTCACGATGACTTTCACCCACACAGAGACCACCGCAGGTAATGTGCCGTGGACCTCTCGACTCCCCAAGATCGAGTCCAACGGCCGCAGCTTCTCGCTGCACAGAATAGACACCATGGCACCCAGCTTGAAGTCTGGCGACTTTGGCACCCGTCTCTCTGAGGCCCCAACTGTCGAGACCAGTGGTGTCCCTGCCCGTCCTGCTGGAGGCATGAGAAAAAGGCGGAAACGGCGTGGTAAACTTCGTATTCCCGGTGCGGCTGGGAGTGCCAGACCGGGGGAGAGAGAACGTCCCGTCACAGAAAACCTGGACCTCGGTAAGCGTCAAAGGGAAAGGGATAGAGCTGCGGCTGCTGCGGCTGCTGAAGAAGCAGCTGCTGAGTTAGAGGTCGAGAACAGAGAGGATAGAGAAGACAGAGAGGCCACTGCAGTAACCACGATGTCAAATGGGCATGCTAATCATACTGTAGAGGTGACAGCGAGTGAGGCTGGAGTGCCAAAGGTCACAGTGACTAGAACAGACAGCAGCGAAGGTTCAGGGACCGGTGCCACGACAGTTGTTTCTGGTGAGAATGCCGAAGAGAAGGCACCGTTGGAGCTGTCACGGTCGCGGTCACGGTCGCGTTCTCGTTCCCCCACTTCGCAATCGCGTCTTGCCAAGAAGAGCATGGAGGTCCTTGCTGACGAAGAAGATATTGAAGTCGACTCTGATGGAGAAGTTAGACGGCCGGCATATGCCTACGGAGACAAGGACCAACTGATCGTAGAGGACCAGCACGGCGAGATCATGCGGACTCTCACGGCTGAGCACACGCCTGAGCCTATGTCATCCTCCATCGATAGTCAGGAGGAGGGGCAGGAGGAGGAAGTAGAAGGTAGCGGTGAGATCATCAGACGCAGAAGCGATAGGTCACCGAGTCTTCACTCGTTTGGTTCGCTGGAAAGGCGTCTCAGCCGTGTTTCTGGCCTGAGACGGTCCCGTAGCGGTGCATCGTCTGATGTATCGTCCGATAATCTGGACGAGAAGCTGAGCCGTTCGGAACAGCAGAAGCGGAAACAGCAACACGGCCAGCAAGAGGGGCAGTTCCTTGCTCCGCTGCGAAAGCTCATGAGCAACACCAGCGAGGGAGGAGAGTCAACCAAGGTAATGATCAAGACAAAGAATGCAGATAGTTCCAAGGGCCACCGCAAGTACTACGCATACAGGGTGGATGATCAGATTATCATTGAGAACGACGAGGGTGAGGTGATTAGGAGGTACAAGGTGAACACACATGCCAAGAGCAGAGCCCCAGACACAACCGGAGGGGCCAAGGAAACAGGCATCGATGGTACCCTTGTTGAAGAGGGGCCTCAGAACAAGAGACCCCGTGCTAACACGACGGGTGGGTTCACCCGGAGAGCGCTCTCGATGGTGGGATTCAAGCTTAAAGAGCCCGCACCCGAGAACCCGGGGTCCTCTTCTGTGGAACAGCAGTCGAGAGGCCCAAACACGGACGTAGAGAAGGGCCAGTCAACAAACTCTGCGCTTGTGCCTCAGCGTACTGGTGGTCACCCGCCTTCTGAGGGCGACATTCCCTATGGCTCTGAACATCGCCTAGAAGGCATGCTCGCCCAAGGATTGCTGGGCCGTAGACAGTCATCATCGGCTGTTGGGCCAACCGGTTCAACTGGGGAACATCTAAGTTCATCTCGTGCTGCGAATGCTCGTGTTCACCGTAGTGGTAGCACCTCACAGATTGCCGAACTGCAAAGACGTAGGGCGGCACCACCTCCCAGCAGAGTTCCTATACTTGGCGACTTTCAGGAGCAGGAGGAGTCTTCTGATGATGATGATGAGGAGGAGGACGACAGTGGAAGCGAAGTGGAAGAGGAGTACATTGATGGCGAAACAGAGTTTGAAAGGGCTCGGCGTCTTGCTGCGCTCAACGTTTCAACCCGAGACGAGGACGACGAGGAGGATATACCCAGGAGTAGGCGGTGAGCTAGAGTGTATTAAATGGTGTGTATATTATAAATACAGATACAGAAATATATACATTATCATATACAGATAGCAGCACATGAGATTTGAGTGGTTTAAGGATAGTAGATTAAGTTAAGGTTACAGCCAAGTGGAGTAGTACTGGATCATAGTCATTTCATTTTTTTCATTTCCCTGTACATATCAATGGTGAGCCCTCTCAGCAGTTGGAAGCTTCTTGAGCGACTGCCTGATGGAGTCAACACCCTTGAGCAAGTCCTCCTTGGAGATCACCAGAGGTGGGGCCAGTCTGATGATGTGGTCGTGGGTAGGCTTGGCCAGCACACCGTGGTCCTTCATCAAAAGACACAGGTCCCAGGCACTCCTGCCGTTGGTCTTGGACTCGTCGATGACAATGGCTGACAAAAGACCCTTGCCCCTCACCTCGCTGATCATACCGTTGGACTCATGCTGCAGCTTGGTGAGCTCCTCCTTCAAGAACTCACCCAGCTCTGCAGCCCTCTCAACGAGCTTCTCCTCCTTCACCACCTCCAGCGCGGCAACAGCAACGCGGCAGGCAAGCGGGTTACCTCCATAGGTGGAGCCGTGGGAGCCGGGCTCGAGGGTGAGCATCACCTCCTTGGAAGAGAGCACGGCGGAGACGGGGTACACACCACCGGAGATGGCCTTACCGAGGAGAACAACATCGGGCTTGACAGATGGGCCTGCATGCTCATAGCAGAGCATCTTGCCGGTACGGGCAATACCGGTCTGGATCTCGTCGCAGATGAGCAACACGTTGTGCTGCTTGCAGAGCTCGCTCACTCTGGCGAGGTAGCCCTCTGGGGGCACGACAATACCAGCCTCACCCTGGATTGGCTCGAGGAGGATGGCGGCGATCTTGTCGCCGGCGTTCCTGAGGGCCAGCTCGATGTCCTCGATGTGGCCGTATCTGATGAGGGTGCCAACAGGCTCGCCTGGGATCTGTGGGCCGAGACCGCTGATGTAGGGGCCAAAGTTGGTGGTGGCATCTGGGTCAGTGGACATCGAGATAACACCGAGGGTTCTACCGTGGAAGTTGTCCTTGGCCGAGAGGATGATGGCCTGGTCCTGTGGAATACCCTTCTTGACGTAGCCCCATCTTCTGGCGAGCTTGAGTGCGGTCTCCACGGCCTCGGCACCGGTGTTCATGGGTAGCACCATTTCGTAGTTGAAGTACTCCGTCACATACTTGGCGTAAGCGCCAAACACGTCGGATGAGAATGCCCTCGAGCACAAGGTCAAAGTCTGGGCCTGCTCGATGAGAGCACCCACAATCTTGGGGTGGCAGTGGCCCTGGTTAACAGCACTGTATGCGGAGAGAAAGTCGAGGTACTCCTTGCCCTCGGCATCCCACACATGGGCTCCCTGGGCCTTGTGGAACACCACTGGCAGTGGGTGGTAGTTATGAGCGGAGTATTCCTCCTCGTAGTGCTTAGCAGTGGCCGACGAGAGCTTGAAGTCAGCTGCAGATGTGGAAGATGGCATGGCGAATGTGGGGGGAAAGTGACCTGGATCAACTATACAACAACAACAACCTTTATAATGTGGCGCACCTCGTTAACTGAACAATGCAAGTGTGAGAGATGTGTATATGAGCTTATAATCTCTGCAAACAAACAACTCCAACTGGAATCCTGGCTGTTGCTCATCTTAAATATTTCACCCTTCAAACAACCTCCAGCATCAAATCCTGCAGCTCCACAGTGCGTTCGCCATGCCCTGCGCTTAGCGATAGCGATAGGCACAGGCAGCACGCGTCGTGCGCTACGCATAGGCCTCTAATGGCTCTTGATAGAGACGAAGCGTGGAGAAACGGCGTGCGCGGCAGAGAATCCATGCAGAGCAGAGAATGGGATGTCGCTATGCGCAGTTGACAGCGAGAGAGTGACCGATTTGGGAAGGGTGGGTTGAGGGTCGTTGGATTGAGGGTCGGTGGATTGAGGGTCGGTGGGATAGAGAGGTTGAGGGCGGAGATGGTGGGATAGGGTGGAAACAGTAGATCAATATTGTATAGGTTTGGGAACCATTGCATACAAATCTATTGCTGTGTGGCAGTGTGTGTGCCACACACCCCATACTAGGAAGACACGTCCGGTTGATATTCCAGGGAACCTTAGCCTTTAGAGACTGCAATAGCGATAGTTGGAGTCGAGAGTCAGAGATCCCTTAGAAATATTGCTATAAAGATTGCTGTATAGGCTTTCAAACATTCATTTCGTTACCATCTCTCAATTAAGCATATACCTCTCCGTCAATCATTAAGTGGTGATCCGTCACATCTCTGCCATTTGTTACGGCTCTCCCAATTTCCCCATAGGCCCTCTTTCTGCGGGCCCCACTCAATTCCCCCTTGCGGAAATACATACACATTCCATTAGCACATGCACGACTACCTGGAGATGCGCGTGGAGGAGGAGGAGGAATTATTAAATTATCACGATTTTAGTGTTGGATCCCTGCGAAATCGGAGGTGATCCATATAGGGCTGTCAACTTGATCAAAGGAAACGACACTCGACCAAGACACTTACACGAATAATCCACACACAACAACAGACCACCATGCACACAGTCAAGAGAACAACGTACCAACAGCAACAACCACTCCACCCCACGGATGCCACCAACGCATCCCTCCAGACAATAGGAATGAGGATCCGCAAGTCCATCAACGATGGATACATGCTACCCGAAAACACCCCCAGCAACGCGTACCCATCATATATGACCTCTTTTGAACATCAGCATTACAACAACATCGCAGCAACGTCGTCCTCGTCGTCGTCCTTACCTCAGCCGTCCTTCCAGAGGGTGCCGCTGCCTGCTCATTTTGCAGGTGGCCCACCGCCTCTGATGTACGGAGGCTCCACGATGTCTTCGCTCGCTGGCTGGGAGGAAGAAATAGAGAGAAACAACAACCTCCAGCTACCCAATGACAATGTATCATCTACCAAGAGGAAGCTGGATGATTACTGCGAGGGACCCGTGGTGGATCAAGTGCGTGCTACAGCTCCTCAGCTGGACGAGTATATGGGGAAGTATGGTGCGCTCAAGTTTGACGAGGAGTTTTGAGGTTGTGGTTTGGTGTCTTGTAAAATATTTTGGGCTATACATTTGAATATGGGATCATGGTTTGGTAGTTAGGCAATATAGTATGATTGATAGATCATAACACAATTATAGATGATCATGGACGTAGCTGAGTTATTAGAGTGATCGAGTGATCACTTCCGGTGATTGATGTAAGCTAATCCTTCACGATCTAAGGTTCTATTACATTCATATTGCACCGGGAACGCCACAGTGTTCACTCACATGAACTGGACGCACATGTCATGTTGGAGATTACCCAAGGGTTCAGGATCCCCAGTTTAGGAGCATGAGTGCTGAGGATCTCCAGTTTAGGAGCAAGAGTGCGGAGGATCTCCAGTTTAGGAGCAAGAGTGCGGAGGATCTCCAGTTTAGGAGCATGAAGCGCTGAGCCTCCCAAGTGCTGAACACCTTTCGGTTTCTACATGTTGAGACAATGCTCTACATAACAGTGTGGAGTGGTGTCGCAAACCGTATATTCATCATTGTACAAGGAATAGATTCAAATACTGCACAGGCTCATACGTAGAAGGTCTGCTGCACCAGCTCGCCTATAGTATGCCACCACAGTGCATAGACGCCATACAGAGCACCCTGCCTAACCCGCACCAGAGCCACTGGCCGCAGATTCTGCGGGACGATCTCGTTTGGCCCCAACGTCTGCGGTGCGTTGGATGCCCCACGGACGGCGCGATGCTCCATGGGGCTTAACGCTCTTTAGCAGGCTGCGTTGCACATACACAGAGAAGGCGCGCACATACAAAGCGCACGCATGCGCTGCGCTGCCTTCCAGTACGCTCAATGTGCTCTTCCCTTCTATGGCGCTTTCCCCTTCTATGGCTCTATGCGCTGCCCTTCTGCACAGGGGATTTCTGGCCTAACGGCTGCAGCAGCTTCCTGAATATTTCATGGGGGGAAGCTCTGCAAGGACGAGTTGTTGGGACTCCAGTTGCAGGAGAGTTAGAGGGGGCATACAAGTATATATACATACAAAGTGCATTTGCTGGCTCATCTATACGGGGCATATCTTATCTATCTCTTCATGGCGCCATCCGAACGGTACTATGACCTTTGAGTGACCTATCGTTGCCTGCTACCCTTCCCACTGACTGCCCTTACCAATCGCTGTACATCTCCACCAGTGGAACAGATATTCAGTTCATCAACCACGAGTCGGATCCTGACCAACAACCGCAAATAACAAACACATCAGTCCACTCAATTGACACTCCCTTCACACAAGATCACTACTCCACTCGCCCACTCGAACTCGAACCCCCCATCCTCCCCACCAACACCCAACACCCCTCATCCCCACCTAATGCATAATGGGAGCTGCAGACTCCAAACTCAAGTTCAAAAACCATGTGTTTCGCCTTGGTGACTCGCAAGCTGGTGAGCCAAGACCAGAGTATTGGGAGGTTGTGAGTATTTATTCTGCCATTATGAAGTGAGATCACCTACTAACAACACCAGTTCTGGAAAGAACCGCAATGTGCGGACGATATCTTCGGCCTCCTCACAGTAAACGATATACGAACCATTAGAGACTCGGATAACCACAATTTCCTGCTCCTCATAAGGGTAATCACCAACAGATATCTATACCTGTGTAACTTGAAGGGAATACCCAAAAGGGACTTCCCCCTGACCGATCTCATCAACTGTATCAGACTGCTCACCAGACTGTTGCCATTCTTGTATGAGAAATCCGACCTGATAAGTGCAGAAAGGGAACTCTTTTGGACACCTTCTGAGAAGGATGCCAGCCTTAAAGAAGAAGCGCCTAGTTCGCCTAAATCTCTACCTCTGGGTGCCCAGGTGGTATTCAGCACTGTGAATTTGTTGTTCACAACAGACTTCACCGTCACGAGCCCTCGCTCACCTTCTTCAAATGACAATAAGATGAACAACGTAGACCACATAATATGGGAACCGGGTATTGGCATGTCCGGGAAATTCCAATCCCCTAAACTCGAGATGGACTGTAACCGACTGGAGGTGCTGAGGCTACTTGTGACACTGTGCTCTCAGTGTCTCTACACTAACCTCACCTCCATGGTGCCTGTTGGCTCGCGGTTCCTCACCGTACTCACCACTTCGCTGCCCAAGCTCCAAATATTGTCGTTGATCTCGTCCCTCATAAACCTCACGTGCCGCTCCACCGGTGCCGGTGCAGAGAACGGCTTTGACGGCAATAACGACACCTTTGGAGATCTGAGGGTCCTGATGGTATCACACGCTATAGACCTACTGCTGTTGATGGTGGTATATCCGTTGCCCAAAGAGGACACGCGGTTTCTTGTCAGTTGTGACATATCTCCCCAACAGCCCCCCATCAACCTAGCACGCTACTACACTGGTAAACTACACAAGGAGGCAGAGCTGGACTTTTTGCAGAAGGGTCTCTTCAGGCCTCTAATGCGCTCGCTTGCAGAGCCCTCATCGTCGTCGTCATCTGGTGGACCAGACTCTACCGGAGGTGATTCTGCGTTTGGGCTTTCCTCGATTGGAATCCCCACGCCAGCCGCATTGGGCCGTTCTGGTAACCCACAGCTGTGGAGCACAGAAATCGTCATGCTGCTATGGGAGTTCTACCAGTGTAACAGGAGGTTTAGGCAGTTCATATCCTCCCAATGGGGGCCCGAGCTCATGGTAACGCTTTTGTATCATGTATATAGCTTTAGAAAAATCGAAAGGCACCGTAGTCTCGTAAGACTCTGCTCCTACTTTTTCCTCTACCTGTCGAGTGACCCGGTCATTGTTGCTGGGCTGCTATCGCCCATACAGGCGCAGTTCTTCGAGTCAATGCCCTCGTCTTTCTCCTCTCTGGGAAAACATAGCCACTCCAGCCAGACTCCGGGCTCTCTCACCTACAGAGACTTTGCAGTGGGTAAGACGTGTGAGATCCTCATGTCTGGCAATGTGGGCCTGTTGGCTCCAACTCTTGTCGAATGGCTGTACAATCTGGTACCCGTTGCCAACCCAGTGAGCGCGGCCAGAGTGGAAAATCGCAGACCTATCAGGCCCGAGCTGCTCAGGTCGGCAAGTGGCCTATCGAGCCTAGTTGGTTCCCCTCCACCCCCACCACCTCCTGGCCAGGGACTGTGCTATACTTCGAGCGTCTTGCTGATACAGCTGATCTCAACCTACTCCACCAAAGAGTTTTTATCCGAGAAGGAATCCCCTCTCAACTCAGACCTACTTGCCCTACTCATACGTGCTGTCTGCCATGCGATGTGTAGGCACTCCAGGCAGTCTCGCACCCTGGTATATACGGTGTGCAAGAACTCTCATGTGTTTGATGAGCTTTCCAACACCATCAACGAGTTATCAGATCGGGTAACATCTTCTGCGGAAAATGGAGCGGACGAGGACCAGGAGGAACTGAATATCTACAGCCCAGCACCGACTGAGTCATTCGAGAATGGAGGAGGCACCAAATTAAGTGGAATTGACGAGAGCGACGAGACTGGCGCACTGGATCCTCTGGAGGGAGATTCCTCTGATGATTCGATGTTCATGCGGCCCAAACCACCCCTCGGAATGTCTTCCAGGGCGAAGGGGAAGTTGCCCATAGATGCCCCTCTAAAGAGGACATGGGCTGGCTCGGTTGCGCTTAACATAGTGCTTGGATATATTTCTTTTGTAAACCAAGAGATCCCAAGCCTGGCCTCCTCTTCGCCTTCGCCGGCTTCCACCTCCACCTCAGAGTCCAACCTGTCGGGTGCTCGCGCAAACATTTTAGTGAGGATCGAAAACCTCGACAGGCTACAAGAGAGTATCGAAAGGACCGCCAAGGAGGAGTTTCTCCCCAAGTCCAAGCTAGAACCACTCAAGTTTACATGGTCCAATACCTCCTTAGGATGGTACCAGAGTGTTCTCTGGGGATGCATCTACAACAGTAACGATATTAACCAAGAGAGGAAGGTGCTCAACCTTTCCACATCAATCGGTGCCATCAAGAAGTTTGGCCGCGATTGGGGGTTCGGCATCTGGTCCAACTCGGAAGCCAATGCCGTGGAACAGGTGCAGAAGTCTTTTATATCTGTAGGTGTGTGGCAGGGCACAGCTGTCAAGCTTTTCAGGGTCATGCCTAACCATAGAGACGGTCCTAGCTTCTTGCAGCCACGAGGGGCAGTGGATGCAATGGCAGACACCCTCTTCAAGCGCATTGGCGATTTCCGGATCAGTAGGAACGATAGCGTAGCGGGGCAAGGTGGTGGGACCGCAAACGGCAATGGCAATGGCAATGGGACTGAAACTCCCAGCAGCGTGGGATCGCCTCTGGTGTCAGCAGTTGCGGATTCAGAGCTGAAGCCTTTGAGGCGTCAGTCCAGCATCCCAGGCATCCCAGGAACACCTTCAACTCCTCTGTTCCGTGCGACGAATCCATTCTCGCCCACGTCGTCAACGTTTGACCATTCGAACGGATTGCAGTCGCCAGCTCATCAGCTGCCTATCAACTTTAAACTCACGCCAAGGAATTCCCTCAACCGGGCGTCGCTGAGTGCTTTCACCTCTCCAGTCGCAACACCCAGAGTGGGCACACCAGGGGGGTCACTCGCCAACACGCCTCAGGCCACGCCTCGGGCATCCTTTTCATGATAGACACTAATACATTAATACACTTACATACAGTCCTTTAAGGTATCCTCTACACTACCTATAATTAGAAGAAGGATGATCCTTCAATACATATCCGATTTACACTATATCCTATTGTACAACCCACCTGGTGATCAGTTTCTCCTCCTACCTTTGCCCTTCTTCTGCACGAGCTCAAAGCCGTCCTCGTCTACCACCTTCTCCTCCTTTGGCTCGCTCATCTCAACATCCTGCATCTCAACGTCTGCTCCATGGCTGTGATGAACACCGTCATGACCGTCATGACCGTCTTCTTCCTCGTCGTCGTCATCATCCGGGTTATTGGGATCCTCTATCACCTGAACAGGAATGGACGCTTGGTTCCCCATTGTTGCCCTGTACTTCTCCTTCTCCAACCACCTGGCATACATCGCCTGCACGTTGTCATACTTCTGTTCTGCGCATTCTCTGTAGCACTGCAGCACATGGAATGCCACGAGGTAGGTGGAGTCGTCCTCGATGAAAATCTCAAACTCGTCCTCCATCGCATTGAAGAGCGTCTCATGTATGACTGCAATGTCCACCTCCTTGTTGTTGGTGAAGAGCTCAACGACAATGGCGGAGATCCAGTCCCTCTTCTCAGCAGAGTCAGGTCCACCCCACTGGTTGGAGACAGCCACCGACAGTGCATCCCATTTGTGGATCAGCATGGAAACACCCAACTCAAAGTTGGCCTGCTGTTTCTCAACGGGGAACTGGAGAGTTTTCCAGCCCTCTGGAGCAGCCACAAAGTCTGTCTCGTCTATCTGTACCATTGTTAAGTGGTGTATCTCTGTAAGGATCTCCGTAAGACTGTTCTTTAAGATGTCTCTCTAAAGTTATCGATAAGGTGCTGAATGCTGTGAAAATAGTTGGATAAATTCAAAAACACAGAATATTCCTTTGCAGACAGCTTTGACGCAGAATACTGTATCTGAACCTCCTTGTGGTCGTTCCGTAATACACCCTATGGATTTTTCACTCTGAGCAGTTCTGCCTACTGTAAAAAAAATTATTATTTCCCCATCCGGCCATCTCATCGCTCCAAGCACTGCACTACCTAGTGGAGGCTGCAGCGATAAGAGAGGGGAGGGTTGTTGATTTAAGCAAGTATTATTTGCCTGTGATAGTCAGATTGGTCCAGTCTAGGGCTTTGTATGTTTTTTCTCCCAATTTGTGAACAAAATATGTATACAACGAGTAAGCCCAACAGGAAGTCCGGCTCAGAACAACAGGTCAGTGGACTGTAGGCACTGTGGGCACTGTAGGCACAGCATACACTTGGCCAACAATCAGCAGAAAGTAACAGTACAGTCCCACCTGCTAAGATATTCCCGTTGCTCCCAACGAACCCTAAATTTAAATGCAATATCATCATTCCTCTTATTTTCATCACCTCTCTATACATATTCATTCTTCTGATATATCATAGATCCTACCCATACACTCCTTGTTCCTCTAACATATCCCCCTTCATCTATCCCTCTCACCTGTCCCTCTGACCTGTCCCTCTGACCTGTCCCTCTCACCTGTCCCTCTCACCTGTCCCTTTCACCTGTCCCTCAGACCTGTTCCCCTCCCAGCACTCCGAAACCGACCCTTGGCAGTCCGAACCTCCCATTGTCTCCCCATGTCAAGTGACCAAACCATCGCACGCCCCTGAAACCTCGGGCCCACAAAGCTTGCAAGCCTGGAAAGCCTGCGAGACACCATTACACTGCCAAATTATCCGCACGCAGCAATAGCCCCGTGCAACAATAACCCCATGCAGCAACTGCCCGTACGCAGCACAGGACTCTCCTTCGCCCTTTCCCTCATGCCCTCCACCGGTGTGCCCAGCGTGTGCCAGTGTGTGCCTACCGTGCACCTACCAACAATGAGCCTCTGATAGGTGAGCTTGACGATTGTGGGGAGAACCTCGTGCCGTTCATCCTAGATACCCCCAATGATATTTGGAAACTACCCAAACGAGTGCCCTCAATTGGTGATTGCAACTACATCTCAAGCCGTATATTCATTTAAGCCATTCCTCTATAGTTTTTTTTCACCAGCCACACATATAGAAAACACATTCAACCGCGACACTTCTGCTGCTGCCTCGCACCCACCCAATGTCAAAAGAGGTTCGTGCACAGAAGAACTCACTCCAGATTGAGAACGCCTTGCGAGCCGTGCGCAAGAGCCAGAACACAGATGGCACCACTGAAGCCACTCCTGAACCTGGAGATGATCCCACCGTTTATGTCGCTGACGACGGAACCCGCTACAAGACCACCGAGCGCGTGGTGAGCTCCGTGAGGGAGCCCATCAAGTACAAGCCAGACGACAGCCAGGTGTTCATGGAGAACGGCCTGCCGAACCACAAGTTCCTCAAGGAGTTCTTTACGGGAGAGGGAAGGTTACACGAGCACCAGGCCATCAGAATTGTCAAGATGGCCACTGATGTATTGAGCAAAGAGCCAAACCTCTTGACGGTACCGGCCCCAGTGACGGTTTGTGGAGACGTGCATGGCCAATACTTTGACCTCATGAAGCTTTTCGAGGTTGGAGGTGACCCTGAAACAACCCCGTACCTGTTTCTGGGTGACTATGTAGACAGAGGCATCTTTTCTACAGAATGTCTGATATATCTGTACTCCCTCAAGCTAAACTTCCCAGACACATTTTGGATGCTCAGAGGCAATCACGAGTGTAAAAGGCTAACCGACTACTTCACCTTCAAGTCAGAGTGTCTGCATAAATACTCACATGCCCTCTACAAGGTCTCTGTTGAGTCCTTCAAGGCACTGCCATTGGCAGCCATCATGAATAAACAATTCTTCTGCGTCCATGGTGGAATTTCCCCCCAGCTCAATTCGTTGGACGATATCAGGAAGATCCATAGGTTCAGAGAACCCCCAGACCATGGCCTCATGTCTGATTTGTTGTGGGCCGACCCCATAGACTCGTACGAGGAAGACTCCACAGATGAGCTATTCGAGCCAAATATCATAAGGGGCTGTTCTTTCGCCTTTTCCTACAAAGCTTCTTGTGAGTTCTTGGATCGTACCAAGCTGTTATGTATCATTAGGGGTCACCAGGCCCAGGACGCGGGTTACAAAATGTATAAGCGTACCAAGAAGATGAAGTTCCCATCTCTGCTGACACTCTTCAGTGCTCCAAATTACTGTGACTCCTACAACAACAGAGCAGCAGTTCTCAAATATGAGAATTCCGTGATGAACATTAGGCAGTTCAATGCATCTCCCCACCCTTACTATCTACCTCAGTTCATGGACATGTTCACGTGGTCTCTGCCGTTTGTGGGTGGTAAAGTTGCCGACATGTTGGTTGCCGTGCTCAATGTGTGCACCGAGAGCGAGCTCAACGAGGAGATCCCCATCGCTAGACCTCTGGTGAAGACCGTTAATGAGGTGCCCGAGGTGTCCGAAACTGACCTCGCACTGAAATTGGTGTCTGAGGAGGCGGCAGATGCCAAGCGCAAAGCTCTCCGTAATAAGATCTTGGCCATTGGTAAAGTTTCACGCATGTACAGCTTCCTGAGACAGGAGTCTGAAAGAATAGAGCATCTCAGATGGTTGAGCGGAGGATCATCCCTGCCGCGCGGTGCCCTTCTAGGTGGTGTGGATGGTCTCCAGGCAAAGATCAACTCGTTTGAGGAGGCTCGTGTTGCCGATTTGAAGAACGAAGCCATGCCTCCTTCTGCTGACGAGCTAAGACTGGCCGAGAGGAAACAGGATGAATATCTGAGAAGGCACATCGAGGAAGAGGTGAAGAACGATACTCAACTGCAAAATATGGCCAGAAGGTTGAGTGATTCTTTTGAGTAGTTAACTCTATATAACAGTGTACTAATATCAATGGGGAGGAAGTGAGCGTTTTAATGTTTTCATCTAGTCATTTTGTTGGAAATACACACCTACCGAAAATCTAATGCTATCATCACGCTTGAGTGATAACTACTAATTACCCCCTTAACGCAAAACACCTCTCTACACTTCTCTCATCGTTTCCCCACCAGTGTGGGAAGTTGATTGGTTTTCCGTCTTTGCCCAACATCCCGCTGCCAAAATAGATGAATATTAACAGCATCGCAAGGTTGTAACCGCCGTCAAAAGCGGCCGCTAAAATGTAGTTGTACCTCTTGAATACGTTGTGCTTAAACCGGTAGAGATAGAACATGGTGTAAGTTCCAACGAGGAACTTGGTGAAATGTCCAGCTGAAATGTTGCCGTAGAATCTCGACATGGCCGAGCAAAAGATCGTTGTGTTCCACAGAGGGAACTTGAAGTCAAAGACTGGAAACCTCCGGTTCAGCCTGTAGAGCCCATAGACCAATAGGGGAAGAACAGCGCCCACCAGAAACCCATACGGCATGATGGGATAGTGCTCAAACACACGAGAAGGCCCCAAGACAACATACTGTACGGCGTTGGTGTTGTAATTGATGAGAGTCTGGCCCGTCCACTGGTTAATCGGATCAACTTTCTCCCCAGAGAGGTACTCCCTTTTCGTCTTGATGACCCACCTCAAGGCCGCATAGTTACATGGCACGCCAATGAAGTCACCAAACACTTGAGAAAAGAAGACCGCCTTGGGCGGAATCCGGTTGTACATTCCAATCTTTTGATCCTGCAACATGTACTGGGCCCGATACCACGCATTGCCTGCGACGGCTCCATAAATGGAAGCACCCACCGGATGATGGTGGATCTCGTCTGAGGCCCACCCCACAAAGAGGCTGCTCTGCACCATGAGACCATAGAGGAGCTCATTAAAAGTTCCTATAGCGAGCTGGAAGTTGGAAATGGCGTACAAGTAGCTCATGGGAACCACAATCAACGACCCAAACACCAGTGCTACGATGTATGCCCACCATGGCATGAAGAGGCTGTCTGTGACAAAGATGCCAAACAATACGACAAAGCTCATGAGGAAAAGCGCACCAAACCACCACACAGGCACATCCTCGTATATCGAGTATATCCGATTAATGCGATCATTGTACTGGCTTGAAATTGCATGAATGCGTAAATGACCGTTGTACATATTTCCAGTATCATCCACCTCCTCCCCGCTACTCGCATTGCTAACATTGGAAGCACTGTACCATTTGGAGAATCGGGTTGCAATTTTGTTATAGCCCTGTTTGACGTCGCTGAATCCAAATGTAAGAATCCACGTGATAGCACTCACATACGCTGCGTAATCGAAAAAGATGCCCCATATCCTTTGAGCTCCCAAGTATACAGGGCCATAATACTCATATGCGGTACTGTTGAATTTCAAATCCTCGGTCATAAGTTCCAGGGTGGGATATACTGACCCGTTGCTGAGCAGTAGGTGGTTCGACATGAGTCCTCTGGAATGAGACCCATCGTCAGCCCATTTGAACCATGGAATCAAAACCCAACAGCTGCACACGAAGGCTATAAACTGCACTACAATCGTCCAATAAGGACTCACCATCACTTGAGACGTGATGTTACTCCAGTCCAGAGAGATATTGAGCACTCCCATGCCTCCAAGTCCACTTCCCATGAAATTCAGTATCGAATTTCTTGGAGCGCACCAACACAGCACGGCCAGCGAGGATGTCATCGGGAAAATGAATTCAGGGAAGAATTGCCATGCTGTCATCCCTATCAAGCCTATCAGAAACACTTTCATTTGAAATGCGTGACCGTCATGGGTTGTCTTTTTACTGACAGAAACATGTGGTTCTTCTGTATAAGCAGGCCTAGAGCCCGAAAGTAATGGCTGAGTTTCATCTGCTTCTGCTTCCGCCGCAACTTCCTCGTTCTTTCCTGCATGATAATCAGCCAGATCCTGAGCTCTGAAAAGAGAGGTTTGCATTATAGCCTGGGGCCATACAAACTGAGGGTCATAGAGTACGAAATTCCTCGCAATAGCCGCATAAGAGTAGCCCGTCCAGACGATTGCCCACATGAAGAGCAGAGCAATGAACGGCTGTGTCTTCTGGTTGTAGAACACCTCAGCCAATGATAACCCAAATGTGCCCTGGTTACCCGTTGCACCAGAAGCGGCAGTCAACGTCACCATTACAGTTTCCTTAATTGTCCATGGTCCTGGATTCAAGCTGAAGCGCACACCACCACCCAGTCTGACCTCATACTCAGGCAGTACTTTTGCAAGGAACTTGCCCATAGGGTGGGAAAGAAACTGCACGAGGAGGATACTATAAGGAGCACTCGTTGTTCTGTATGAATTCATGGTGTCGATAAAAGCACCCGGTACCACAAACAAAATGCTCAGAAGAATGTACCTGAAAGTGATACAGGGGGTATTTGGGTCGTCCTCGTTATCATCCTGGATGGTGCTGCCATCTTTTGCAAAACTGAACCCGAGGGTGTCTTTGACCGTCTCTGGGATTGCCCTCAGATCATCGTCATTGTATATATTACCCTCGCTGTGTGGTATGGGAAGATCACCCGTTGGGCGTCGCCGTACCCTGGGGGTGTCGGCCCCAGGATTGGCATTTGGCATTATGCGTGTTGAATATGTGGGGAAATACGCTAGTTGTACACTAGTCTATTTGTAATGCATATGAAAAAAATAGCTTCTTCATAGAAGCAGAAAGGCAGCAAACACAACCGGAAGTGGGCAATATGAATCTAAAAAACTATCTATAGCAAATGATAATATACCACAAGATTAAGTTGCAAAAGGATAATAGACAATTCCATATAAATTGTTTATTTTTCACTTGTAAACGCACTGAGGCAGCTGCAGCAATTGTAGTACTATTACTAATGCAACCTTAGTGTATGCAACGCTCCTTGGCACTGCCCAATATGTAAGCAATGCAACGGTTATTCGCCTGCAGACCGATGAGGCACGCGTATCGTATCGCAACCAAACGATCGCGGTTTATCATGTGCTTGGAGCAAGTCGATATTCCGTTATAATATCCTCTTTGTGTTATATAAGTGTGATGATTAAAGATTGAGAGACGGCTGGGTGGGTGAGCTGGCAAGGGGGAGCGAGCAAGGGGATGATGTCAGGGTAGTTCTGGTGAGAGTCAGAGAGAACCAATAATTGGCTCGAAGAGTTGTACGATGACTTCTTTTACTGTAGTGGCCTCTGCAGAACACTTCTGTTTATGTCGAGTGATTTGGCTTGAGTAATTTGGCTGAATGTTTGCGAGGCCAGAATACCGTGGTTTGCAGACCGGGAAGAAAGGTGGCACTTGCACGGCTGTACCATAGAACGCAGCAAGGAACAAAGGGGAAGAGAAGTCTGTGGATCAAGAGAACCACCATTAATAGTGCTAGAGTAATCAACTCGATTATGGGACAATCAAATCATCTAAAAATGTACGAACAGTTGAATCACAGACAGTAAGTCTCACTGTGTTTAGAGTCAGAGATACCAAGTCTAACGACAGTTTCAGTCCACCACCTCTGCACCTTCAGGTATAGAACTTTGCTGTATGAATGTGTAGCATAGTGCCTTTGTGTATCGTCTTAAACACATAACTCTGATAGTTGTACTGTACCCTATTTTGGATGTTTGCCACCTCGAATCATCAGAATATGCTATTCTGATGGCTATTCTGATGATTGCATCCCCCTGCCCAGTGTTTTCCTAGAGCATTCCATGTCACCTCATATCTCCTATTCATGAGCCACAGCTCTGCATATTCTACTGTCAATCACGATATTGACACTGCCTCACTAGGCCTTCATTGGATTATGACCAAACAGTTGACTGCCTTCTCGAGTCTCTTCTTTCTCCAGATCACCCGCCTATGCACCTCACATCATGCACACTCTGCAGGAAGACGCAGCTTCCTGCAGAAAGGAAGTGTACCGCTTGGAATCGCCCACACAAACCCCTATACCCAAGGAGATGGCGGCTGTATTCCCGCTAACGCCGTCTAAGGCATGTGAAGTACGGGCAACTTTGGCAAGGCGAAGCGTCTGGCAACCTTGAACGATATAAGGTTTGAGAGGTGGGTTTAACTAGAGACTAGCGCCGATTATGCACGACAAGACCCTGCTAAGCCAGTCCCAGATAATATTTGGCCGAGTTTATCCACTATTATACCGCCCTCGCAACATTTGAAGGTGATCGGATGCTGCGATTGATCGTACGATATATAAATCCCAAGGAAGTTGCCGCTAAATTGATTATATTGCCACTCTCAGAAAATTTGTCTCTTCGGTTTCGCCATAATAATTCTTCTTTAGCACAATCCACAGAAGTTGAACCATGGTAACTCCATCTTTTTGTGAAATAATTGGCATCATAAAGGGTTTCGGCCCCGCGAACCCACCATTCCTTCCCAATCAATACCCTGATCTCACGGGCAAGGTGGCTCTCATCACAGGTACCAACATCGGTGTCGGATACGAGACGATGAAGCTGCTGGCCTCTAAGGGCTGTAAAGTCTATGGTGTGTGCAGGAATGCCGAGACGGGAGAAAAGGCGATCCAGCAGATCAAGGAGGACCTTGGTAACAAATGCGGAGAGATGTATGTGATAAAGGCTGATCTCGCTGACCTATCCTCCTTGAAGCCAGCAGTTGAGGAGCTCAAGCTGAAGGAGTCTAAGCTGAACTTTATCATCCTCAATGCTGGTGTCATGAGAACCCCCTCAGGCAGTTATACCGTCCAGGGGTACGAAAGACAGCTTGGTGTGAACGTCATTGGACACCATCTGCTTCAGAGGTTGTTGGATCCCCTCATCCTCAATGCTGCCGAAGAAGCACCCGCAGGTGATTTCTCCAACAGATTGATCTGGGTGACATCCAATGGTCACTTGTTTGCACCCCATGGAGGTGTAAATTGGGAAAACATCAATTATGAGGGGCAGGACACCCGTTCAGGAGAGACCTATGGCCAGTCCAAAGCAATGAATATCATCCAAGCAAAGATGTGGTCGGAGTACCACAAGGAGTCGAAGGTGGTGTCCTTGTCTGTTCACCCGGGTTATTTGATGAGTGGTTTGCAGAGAAATGAAGGCAAGTTAGCTTCGATGGTGGCCCCTCTCATGTTAAAGGACCCTGTGTACGGTGCATACACCGAGCTGTTTGGTGTTTTGAATCCTGAAATCACCATCAAGGACACAGGGAGATACATCCAGGCTTATGGTGCATTTGGCAAGATCCGTGCTGATATAGAAGACTCTTTCACCAATGGTAACGGTAGAAAAACCTGGGATTGGCTCAATGAGCAGGTGGAACAATACATTTAGTGTTCTGCGGTTGAACTGTTGTGGTTGAGAGCTGTAGACGATATCTCGTTGTCTGCACTTTGGTCTTGTGTATTGTTTTTGGTCTCCAATACGCCAGCATCCTACTAGGATGCTGTAATAAATTGATAGTTCTTCAAAATGCCCCATGAACAGACGATATACAATTCTTCCTCCACAAGGACTATCTGTCTATACTTCAAAACCTATGAGTTGCCTATTGTGGTGCGCATTGATGCATATAACCTGCAGGAAGTTGCACCGATCCGACTGCACTTCGGGCTCCTTTTATTTCAACTCGGTACATAATTTATATATTTGATAAAGCCAAAAAATACTTTCAGACGCAAAAAAAAAACATTTTGTCAATTTGCGATACCTGATTTCTTTGGATTTCTGCTTGCTTTCATAAAAGAAGATGCCATCGAAGGTTAGGCCCTGGAAAGTGGGGTCTCTCACATTATCATGCAGGGTCCCCCTTTGGCTGCATTCGCTTATAGGAAGCATGGGGTTCAAAAGATTCCCACTATTGGCCTCCACTCCTGAAGGAACGAGCACTTTTTCATTATCTTTCTTTACTAGGATTCCAACTTCCCTTGTCAAAAAGTTGTTTTTCTAGCAAACAATTTTGATTCGACCCTACCATGTCTCAAAAACAGCAGGTGGAGGATTATGAATTTCTACCTTTTGACATACATTCACAGGGATTCCAAAATGAGGGAATGCAGGAAGCAGATGAAAGCGGTATGGCTCCCTTTCCAAGGGATACACCTCGTACACTTAACAATCTGGTACATGATTTACAGGGAGCGATATTTCCCGTGGAGAGTAATTACTTTGTGACCTCTGACTTCGTGGTCAACACTCAGACCAGATTGGTTAATTCTTTCGCTCCACAGAAGTACAACATTCCAGATGAGTTCTTATGGACTGAGGACGGTTTGCCCCATTTGGATAATATCACCCAGCATTTTCATTCTGGGGGAAGGTTAACATCCCGACAGATTGAAGGGATAGTCAATGCTGCGCAGAGTATAAATGGCGCCAACTGGCCCCTAAAGCTGGAGGGAAAGCTGGTGGTATGCGGTAATATCTGTGGGCAGTTATTCGAATTGATGAAACTTTTCGAAGATGAGGGCTATCCACCGAGAACAGCTTATGTATTCCTGGGAGGTTACGTAGACGGAATTCACCCCAACGGTGCCTACTCAATTGAATGTCTGGTGTACCTGTGTGCCTGGAGGACTGCATTCCCCACAAAAGTTGTTCTTCTAAGACAGGGTGATAGTGATTCTTTTAACACATCTGGATCTGACTACTCACTTTTCAGGCAATGCACACAACGTGGTTATGAAGGGGTATTCCAGATCTTAGAAAGCTTTCACAGAAAACTTTTTAAGACCATGATTCACGACTCTGCCGGTGGTGTATTGTTCTCAGGATCATACCGTAAAGGTGGTCGTATGGGAAATATAAACCATATTTTCTGCTCCAAATTAATTTCCATTCGCCAAAGTGATAGGGATCCAAAGGTCAATAATTCTTTTTTTGGCTTGCACACTGAAATACAAAAAAAAGACTCACCAACACCGCCCACTGTGGGTACTTATTGTGTGGATGAAAATGGTGAAATATCCACTAAAGTCATTACACCACTGAGAATCCAATATTTTGTTCATCCCCAATACTTAAGTGCTTTTGACCTGGCAGTTCATTACAACTACTTTTCACATATTGTTTTGTGCTTTATCAATTTACTCACCCCGGACGAGTTAGCCGAATCGGGAGTTTCTGAAGATTTCTTAAACCATTTCCAGGACTCGCTCACTGAGTCCGAAGAGCAATGGAAGGAAGACACATTTTGATCAGGTGCAAATCAACTTCCAGGGGTATCCAGGTTGAAATGCCATGACTTGAGCTGTAATGTTTATCCTTTCTAGTACAAGACTTGACAATGTAAAAACAGTTCTTCTTTGACACCACTACAGGACCATAAACACATCGATGTTTTAGCAAAGGAAACTGAATATATCCTTAAGGATACAGGAAAACTGATCACACACTTGTAGACCCTGTATGCACTACCTAGACCCATATTGCCGCCGGTAACGGCCTTGCATGCGTAATCAGCTGCAGGTGGCCCGAAGCGGCAAATACGAGCATGCAGCCATCTCGCTCGGAATTCTGGCTCCGACGAAATCGCTGGGTAACTGTGCTTTAAAGTGGGTAGTCCCATGATAGTTAATGGATCATATGATTTAGATGCAATTGGATATTTCCATGTATATCTGAAGCTATTGTTCTTTTGGTGCTTTATGAAATATATCTCCACATTACAGCTATGACCGTACAACTGGAGAGAAAGCCAAAGGTGTTGTACATCCCGTGGGACAGACCGATCCACCATCCCGAGGCGTGGAAAGAATTGAACGAAAAGTTCGACCTGATCAACTATGATTGTGACACAGTAGACGAGTTCATTGAGGAAATTGACAAACCCGATGGAAAATTCGCCGGCATCGATGCCATCTGCAGATCTGGGTGGTTGAAGGGTGGGCCCTACCTGAATCATTACCTGTTCCGGGACGAGGCAGTCAAGCACATACCCGGTTCTGTGAAGATCATCGTCCAGTCCGGGCATGGTTTTGACATTGTTGATGTGGATTATCTCACAAGCAGAGGAATTCTGTTCTGTAACTCGCCTGACTCATGTGCGATTTCCACAGCAGATGTGGGTACATATCTTGTGCTCAGCGCTTTCCGTTCTCTCACATATGCCGAGCATTGCGTGAGATCTGGAAAATACTATGACTCACAGGTCCTGCCATACTGGTGCCAGAATCCCAATGGTAAAACACTGGGCATAGTCGGGCTCGGAGACGTGGGTATTCGTGTTGCCAGAGCTTGTAAGGCGATGGGTATGAATATTGCATATAACAACCGGTCTCCCAAACCACAGTATGAGGCAGAAATCGAAGGGCTTACATACTTTGCTGAGCTGAATGATATGTTGGCTGTTACAGACTGTGTGCTTCTTTTATGTCCCTACTCTCCGGCCACTAAGCATCTCATCAACTTCGAACGCTTCAAATACATGAAGGATAAGGTCAGACTTGTAAACATCGCGAGGGGACCTGTTGTCGAGGAGGCTGCGGTAATCGACGCTTTGGAAAGGGGCCAACTGGTTGGTGCTGGGTTTGATGTGCATGAGTTTGAACCCAAGATCCACCCTAAGCTTCTAGATAATTACAGGGTCACCTTATTGCCTCACTGTGGTGCTTCAAGTGAGGACAGTTTCATGGAGTTCGAGAGGAAGTGCGTGAAGAATTTGGTTGAGTACTTCTATGGATCTGGTATCCCACCTACATGTCTCAACAAGGAGTTGCTCAAGAAGGGCTCTGTCTGATGTATTTGCCATTGTTATTAGAATGTATAGAAAATGTAGGTTGTTATAGAGTTACAATATTGCCCACCTTGGTATGTCTTCTTCTATTATATTTCCCCATGAATCACCGCCCTCCTTTCGATATAATGGGTCAGTCGTTCCCAGGAACGTGTATTATTTTGCATTAACACCAAACAGAGTTTTGGTCTGCGTTAGTGCGTAAATTAGCACCCCACTAACACAGGCCTTGTTCACATGCACGGCTAACGCGCAGCCGTTAGAACGAAAAACGTATGCATAACCCACATGTGTCACTTCGAGGAAGGTGGGAGGGAACTCAGAGGAGGACGTTGGGTTAATTTGGCGTATAAGTTTCCAAGATCGGTTCCAGAGTTTAGATCTATTGTGGGGAAGCTTTCGGTTCAGACTTCATTATTTGTTACTCTGCCCTGTGTTTCAATTCCGAAGCTAAAGGTCGCACGGTTATGATACAATTTGTTGGGTAACGAGGTCACGTCTATACACCACAGCTGTGTACATTTACGAATAATTTCACATTTAGGGGGATCGATACCCACCACGCTATGGAATCCATAATGTTTTCCACACGAACGACAACGGAAAAGCCTACAGTGGAGAACACCTTCACCATAAACACCTATCGAGCATCTGCTCCAGAGATATTCGCTTCAGATGATAGAGACGTGCTTTATGGTGGTCATCAAGACTGGTCGATGAGAATATCAGGAGTATACAATCAAGATGAAAAGACTATTCAGCTCCCATTTCCTGTCTCTTTAACATCTCCAATCCATGAGCCCCAACTAGAAGAACTTGGCATAGCTATGGTGTCTTCACCATTGCCCACTGATGATGGTGCAGCAACATCTGAGGTGATCCACCAAGTCGAGTATGAGATACAGTGCGAGGTTTATGTTCTCAGCAGTTCCGTACTACTGTGGTTTGCCAGTGGAGTCGGTCTCTCTGTACCGTACCAAAGCATTATATTACATGCCCTCAAGCAACAGCAGCTCTACCTCCAGGTAGCCGTAGATGATGTGGTCAGGGACATTCTTTCCAATGTGCATTCTGAAGACGACGTATCCACGGTTGAGTTTACACTTCAGTGGTCCTCTCCAGCTCCTCAAGTGCGTTGTACCGAGCTGTTCACTCAATTACATGGTGCCAATCCCACAACAGAGCAGGTGTTAAACAATACTTACGAAGCACTTTCCGAGTGCTCTGCTTTGCATTTCGATGACAGGGATGATGAGAGTGACAATGCAAATTGTGGAATTCCACAGCCAATACTTGTTCCAGGTGGGGAACTGGATGGAGAAATAATAGACGACAGCGAGGACATATTGATAGAAACAGGAAAGGATGCAGATGAACTGAGTGATGAGGATGCAACTGGTACCATTTCAAATAAGCATACTCTACTTGAAGATGCGGCAATGGTGGTTGACGTCGGTCAATCACAAATAGCTGGTGTAGTGAGGACCAGAGGGGAGGTGGAGGACGAGGAATATGGCAATGGGTCCAAGAATAGAAAAGTTGAATAGCTAACGAACAGTAATCGACTGGGAACATCGTGAAACTTCTCTGCAGAGCTTCTCTGGCTACAAAACAGAAAGCGGTGCTTTTGACGCAAAAAAAGTATAACATTAATATTCTATAGATAGCAAAGGACAATGAAAAGACAACGAAAAACTAGAACATAAACGATAACCGGCCCACCTTGTGCAATTCGTCATTATTGAGATAATCTCAATGTTTGTCGTAGACAAAGGAGTGAATCCGGAAGAATCAAATGGTGAGAAGGGGAAAATAGAGAAAAGCAAAAGCAACAAAGCGGTATGTTCAACATCAACAACTGCCCTATGAATGTTTTGATTTCTCAAACTTTTGAAAAAACATTTTTTGGGGATTTTTTGGGGATTTTGTATCCGTTTTGAGTCGCGTCAAGGTAGGCATAGAAGAAAGAAGAATGGGTGTGATGTGACAACAGTTAGATAGTAACTGCACACCACATCCAAAGAGAGGAGAAAGTGCTCACCAAGCACTCACCATCTGTGAGAAAATGGGAGTGAGCTTTCACTGGAAACATATCTGACTTCAGCAGTCTGTTTGAACCCATTGAATGAGGTGGAGGCTGCAGAGGTGTAGGCACCAATGTTCTTGAAGTAGAGCCAATCACCAATGTCCACATTCTTGGAAAGGGTGGTTTCAGCACTAATACAGTCGAGACCGTCACAGGTTGGCCCCCAGATCGAGACTGTCAGATTGGAAGCCTCGCTGGAATCACCTTTGTGTTCATTATCCGGCTGGTAGTATACAAATCTGCCATCGTGAGTGAGCACATGGATGTCGGGGACCTGGTGATCAAGGAGAACACAGTTGAGGTTGCCGTAGATACCATCATTGAGATAGAGGCGTGCACTCGGTGGGCTCTTGATGCTTCTCTTGGCAATGATATGGCATGCCAAAGTGAATGCAGAGGCCACCATGTATCTTCCAGGTTCTGCAATGATCTGCAACTGGTCAAATCTTGTCTCACCAACAGAGGGGAACCATCTGTCGAGAGACTCGTTCAGCTGTGCCGAAGATTGTTCGAAAGTATCCAGGGAAAAGCCTCCACCAACATCCAGAATTGTCATAGAGTATCCGAGTCTGGCACCCTCGTCAAAGAGAATACGAGCGTCGTGAACAGCCTTCTCAATCGACGAAAAGTCCTTCGCTCCTGAGCCAACATGGAAGGCAACGCCAACGACATTGAGTCCCTGTGCAGCCGCCGCCTTCAGCAGGTAGAGGGAGTCCTCCATCGAAGCACCGAACTTAGTGGAGAGAGGACAGGTGGCAGAAGAGTCGTCAGTTGCGATTCTCAGCATCAGATCACAATTGGGATGGAACTTGGACATCTTCTGGAGCTCCTCCACATTGTCAAAGGTGGTGAGATTGACCCCAACCTGCTGCGCATAACGGATGAACGAGTTGGACTTGCAGGGGTTGGCGTACACAATGCGCTCGGGGGACACTCCAAGGGCAGTGATTGTGTCGATCTCTCCCTTAGAAGCACAGTCGAACCCAGTGCCAAGCTGATTCAGAAGTTGCAGTACACGGGGGTCATTGTTACACTTGACGGCGTAAAATGGCTTGACGCGTGGCAACTTGGTGATCCAGTTATGGTAAAGTCTAACCACCTCACCCAGATCACACACGAAAAAGGAATCTTCGTCTCCAGGGTCACATTCATGGTGGTCGATGGCCATGACGTGCGACATCAGAGCTTCGCCGACGTAGGCCCTGGAGCTTTCAATGGCAACCGGGTCACTTGGATTACGGAACTGGCCGTTGCTTCCATTGGTCAGTGACTTTGCGGTCTCCACCGGAGGCATGAACCCCAGAGCAGGGTGATGATTGTCCATAATTGGAGCCATTTTATCAAAGGTGTTTTCAATTGGCTGTTTTCCAAGCGACAGTCTCTCGCGAGTACTAGCAGTTGCTCTGGTAAGCGGTAATCTCGAAAACAATGGACTCTTGGACTGCTTCAGAGCAGCTCTGACGGCGTGGAACCCAATCAACTTCGTAGTGGTAGATGCTCTTAATAAACGTGGACCCTCCAAAGATGGCCTCTTTCCGCTCTCTTCTTTCTTCTACCCTATCGAATGACAAAAGAATCAATTGTAGGGTGAAATTTTGTTGAGTTGATGAACTAAACCTGGAAAGTCAGAGGAAGAGGGAACACAGCACTGAGGAGTATATACAAGTGCGTGCTCAACTTCTGACGGTGAGGTTTGGTTCTCGTTTGGTTTGTTTTGCTTATCTAGTATATTCTCACACCAGATGGTCTTCCGAATGAATTCTCCTTCTCTGGATTGGAAAATAAAGTCGTGATGAAGATGTTGTGTGTACTCAAAAAGTGTGTAAGCTTTGTAACTTGTGTTTGGATGATCTATCTGGAAATGGTAGTTTCTCGTAGCTCATACAAAATGTATGGTTGTAATTGCGGTTATTCAATGGCCTGTTTTCAGTAAAAACAGAGTTATGAAATTGCTCTTTTGGAAGAACGGGCGTTTGATTACTCAATAGCGCCAAAACCTCAGGAATGATGAGGCCAGCACTACTTTATAACCCGTCAAGCGGCAGCTCTCGTTGTTTTTATTGCTTCGAACAGAAATCACTGGGGCGACCAACAAAACCTGAGTCTCCCGAAGCGGATGTCTCTTTTGTCTAGCGTTGGGTTGATCAAAAAACTGACTCCAACACTGGCGAAAAAGATCAATCCTCCTCTTTTTTTCAAGACGCAGATAACCTTCCTGGGTTGTTTTGTCGGTAGGGCGAACCTCCGGGTAGAATAGATCAAATAATCAGCAGTAGTAATCAGCTATCCTCACAGGATGGGGAAAACAGGAAATGGCTTTTGCTTTTGCTTTTGTTTCGTTGTTAAACGGGACCTTCAAGAAAAACGACGAAAGACAAAACACCACTCGTCAACCGCCCTCTTATACGGGTCCAGTGAAAAATTACATCCCCTTCCTGCACCATGCCCAACCCTGCTTGCTCGTGCCCCGCCAAAACCGCTAGCAGACGCACGAAGCGCGCGCGCACAGCAAACGTCTACCTGTATTTCCCTTTTAGGGCCAGGGCTTGTTGTGTTGCCCAAGTTACCACACACGAAAAATAAGTGGGTGCATACTTAGCGTGCGTGGAATCAACGGCTGGGACGCAGGGAGTCTGCAGCTCGGAAAGGCCGAGAACACCCAGCGCTCTGCTTGGTGAGAAGGTGAGAGCAGGGAGGAAGTAGCGCTCCATGATGCATTTTAGTAAATCGAGGGTATGGAAATCCCACAAAAAGATATTGTGATCTCATCTCATTTGAGTTACAAACAAACAGGTGTAATTATCATTGATTCTATTTGTGCTGTCGACTGTTCTTGTCGATTAGTTGGTATATAATCATTATTAGATATTATTACACATACATTACCGTCCAATGAGAGATACTCATTCCCTTCGTAACTGAAAAAAAAAATTCAAGCCAGATATGACAACATCCCTCCAGGAAACAGTCATCTGATATTAGTACAAAAGCTTTCACCTAGATTCACCGACTTCAACCTCACCATCGCAATGCAAACAGGTGTATGCCAATCTCTCCCCCACCCTGGCACCGTTCTCGTACACGGCATGCAATGACTTGCCCTTGCTCTTCATGAGAGTCCACTCACCCTTGGCAGGAATACGCAGACACTGGATGTTGACACATCTGGCACCGGTTTTCTTGTATCTGAGTCCACATGAGTTACACAGCTGACCCTCGGACACAGACCAGCTGGGTCTCCAACAGGGCGACTGGTTGGACTTACAAGATATGCACACTCTACCGCTTGAGTTTGGAGAGGAGGGGGATGGGGGAGAGTCGGAGCTCATCTGTGGAGAGCGAGGGCTCGAAATCTTTGGCTGCTTCTGGGTGTGATAGTGGCTTGGAGACGAGTTGTGCTGGAATTTTATCACCTTTGGAGATGTGGCGCCTTCAAAGTGTGCATGCTTTGGAGATGGGCTCTTTGGCTGGAAAGACGATCTCTGGGCTGTTCCTGTCAAGTTCATTGGCCTGGTTGGAGCCGGAAGGGTCCTCAGCGAATAAGCTGGGGATTGGGAAATCCTGTTGGAAGGGTAGAGATCGGGCATGCGGTTGTCGTATCTGATGCGAATATCACTGTTATCTGCCACCATTCTGGTGTTATGTTGAGATGGTGGCGACACAGGTGATGGAATACGCACCTGTGCTTGTGATGTACGATACAGTTCAGCCGATGTGGTGAGCATATGCAAGTCATCCAAGTAGCCAGTGCTCTGGTAGGAGTAATTACTCACAAATGGGAAGTTCACCACACTCACGGTGTTGTATAGTTTGTCTTGTAATCTATTGTTCCCATGGGCGTTGAGTTTCTTCTCTATGAAAGAAGCCAATCTGGGCTTCTCTACTCTGAACTTGCTGGAAATCTTGGAGTTGAAGTCAATTCTCAGTGGTCTTGGAGTAGATGAGGTTAATGAGGCTGTCTTAGCCATCTCCCTATCGCAATAGTCCTTGAACTCTTTGAAGCGCAAAGGCTCGTCGGATTTGAGGCCACTCTGGAGTGAGTCCCTCCACTGATTGTTGTCGGCACGTCCCAGGCTCATTCTCACAGAACTCTCGTTGGCAGATGAGATCAGCGAGAGGCTGCTCGACATATAGGAGTAAGCTGTATCTGGGTAGTTGAGCGAGGAGTTTCTGATCAGAGATGGAGGCACAACCTTTGGCTGTGGAACAGTAGATGGCACCACCTTAGAGACAACTGGAGTCTGTGGAGGAGAAGACAGGGGTGTGGGTATTCTGTTGAACGGCCTAGTCTGCGAAGATGATGCAGCCAGAGATGGTGGTGAAGAGGATGGGTTCAGCATCTTGTCAAGAGATGATGATCTTGGTGGAGAGACGGGAGTCTCAAAAGGCGAGTCCAACCTCTTGCTTATGTCCATCAGTCTGGCCTCAGTAGAAGCATCCATCTTGGAAACAATGAGAGGGTGCTCGTATGGTGGAGATGGAGGGGCAGTCCTGGCCCTTTTGCTGGAGGAGCTGTCGTCAGAAAGATGCTGGTCGTGACTCCTCTTCTTCGAGTTGGCAAACAAATCAATGCTTGCCAAGAATGTCGAATCTGTCGAAGAAGCCTTTCTCAATGCGGGGAGAACGTCCATGTTCGATCTAAAGCTTGACTGCAAGTCTGTGGAGTCACTGTGGGATCTGTAGTGCTGCTGCAGGGGGAATAGGAAAGGTGTGGGTGCCACGATGCTCATCAAGTATGGGAACAAAGTATGTCTTTGGCAACCTGTGGGGGGAAAAAATATTCACACGCAAAAAGATATACAACTTTTTCCTCCGTGCGGAATATTTAGTCTGTGGAAATAGGTCCTCGATCCGAATCGGCTCAGCACTTCTATGTAGGAAGGATGCGTGTGCGATCTGCAGCTGCAAGCAGAGCGGGTGGAAACTATAGCAACACTACCTTAAAATATATAGCGAGACGCGCAGGATCTGCTATATTGAAGAAGTGTTTGGGGTAAGATTTTTTAACAAAGGATAGAAATAAACTATCCAGTCAAAACTATAAGCTTGAATTAATGGTGCAAACAACTCTGTAGTGATGTGGTGCCGATTGTTGGGGAACGGTGTAAGAGGATCTGTACAACGAGCCTAATGCAGTATGAGATCAGACGGATTTGCCCCAAGGAACGAAAAAGCGAGGGTGTGTATGTCGTGGTATTAACTGCAAGATAATTGGTATTATTATGCAATGAGAACTGAAACGCCAATGGAATCCAAAAAAATCAATGAAAATCACGGGTATCGTGTGAACTGAAAACGAATGTGGGCTGTTATCTCAATTGAAACGAGTGACTGATTCCAAAAACAGGAATCGATGAGATACAGGTGTGGGAGTGTGTTGGATGAGTGGGGAGGGGGTGTTGCAAGCAGCTCTTTGGAAGATGAGGAAAAGAGAAAAAATAATTGTCATGGCATGTATTGCAAGAAGTGCTGGGCATTCATTTTATTTATATTGGTAGGGCTGTTCTTTATTGATGGCTGTAGTTTGGTTCCCCAATCCGATGCAGAGGCAGGCATGACAGAGTTCGCAGGCAGAACGGGCAGCCCTTTGATCTAAGGAATCATCCTCTCAATCGCCCAAACGGGAAGGATGACCAAGTACGGCTGGGGTTTCATGCGTGCAATTAAGCCGGAAAGGGTGAGCAGGGAGACGCTTGCGGAGCGAGGCTGGTTAGGTGCTGTACCGCGTTAGGCAGTGACGTGTGCAGCGCACGCAGCCGCCCATCTGTATGCCGTGCACAAGAGACCCGATACGGGCGTAAAGTAGACTATAGTTCGTTTTTTAGTGTGAGAAGTTGATCCAAAGGAGGCGAGTTTTAATCCATTTGCGGAAAGGATCAACATGTAGAATTTCATGTCATTGACAACATCAATGGTGGAATTGAATAACTTATCCGCGTAGAAGGATCACCCATTACTATTTTTGGAATGATTTACTTAAATCGATGCTATTCTGAAACGGACGAGGGGAGGGGTTTTGAAAAGAAAGTGGCTATAGAAAACAGTGATTTTGGAATAACAAGCGTTTCAGGCTGAAATGTCGTAATGCATTCCTGGATCTTGATCTTCAATTCAAGATATTGTCTATTGAGGATCAAAAGGGTCAATGGGGAAAAGTGTGCGCTGCTAACATTTGTGATAGTGTACTTATCAACCTCTATCATCTGAGCAAAAAAAAAACTTATTAATTTATGTCTGCATCCCTCCTTTCTCCGATAAATGAAAAAAAGGAGATCGCGATCATGTTATGCTCAAGTGTTATCATGACTTAACACCACGCAGCACCGTTCCAAAGCAGGGCTACACACTGCCCTCGTGGGTCTTGATCGTCTACATATCCTATAGCCTGATGAAGATTTTGATTTTATATGAAAAGGAGCTTGAACAATTAGCAGCTTTGATCAGTAATAACCCTCCTTAACTCTTGCTCCCAATTTTCTTGGCCCCTTCTTGGGCTCCTCTTGGCACTTGCATCTCACCTGCTTGGCCTGCTTAGACTCTGTGCTCCTCGTATATAAGCCGTGGGCCCTCCTAACTGGAGCAACAGCATCTCACTATGAGAACCCCCTAAGGATGGCCTCAGCCGTTGCCAGCTTTCGTGCGCTCGGTGTGCCTTTCCCTGCATGGACCAAAACGGTCCAACCTCCAACCAGCCATTTGCACACCAGACGCCTCGATGCACTGTTTGAGCTCTTCACTAATTATTAAATACACGAATTGAGCTGCACACTCAAAGACGATGCCTTGCCTACTAATAGGCTCTGAGGACTGAAGATACTCACATAGTTAGCTGCCTGGGAGGATTTAGGTGGTTATAGTAGTTCCCTGCGACGCTGGGATAGGTTGATTATTGGACTCAGCAAATAATAACCGATATAATAACAGTCGGATTCTATTGATACTTCTAATCATTATTCTTAGTCTCTTGTGGTACAAAAATCTTAGTTAATGATACCCCTCATATTCAGAGAACCTTCCATCCCATAGTTTACGCAGTTGCCCAATCCGGGTATATAGTATGCGCCTAGAGTGAAATATTATTGACATGCAGTTGATACCTAGGCAATGAGCATGAAAATCTAAGGGTTACCGTAGGCCGCGATCTCTAGCTCTCAGAACATATTGAAAGCTCTGCTTCTCCAAAAGGTAACATCTCTTCGGTGAAATCTGGTGTGCATGTAAAGCCAGGCAATACTTTAACACCACCTACGCACCATCTACATTCAACACTACACTCACATATACTACCATACACCCCATAATGTCCGATCCAAGTAAGTTGCAAAGAGTCATATCTGTTCCAAGTTCTCACTAACAATCCCCAGCGAGGATAATTGAACCCTTCCTGAAGAGGATACTGGAATCCCTCGATATTCAGTACTCGGGTTCCCCCCAGAAATATCAGAACAACCCCGATCTGTTCAAAGCTCAAATATTGCCGCAGCTGAATCCGCAATCGGCTGTCATACTAAACGGCTCCCCCTTTGGAGATAGGACTTCGTTTCAGCAACTCTGGTCGGATACTCCAACCACCCAGCACAACCTGCTCTCCTTCGATGCCCATCTAGTGCCCTCTGTGCCCGCGGTGTATGTGATAAACGCCAGCGTGAAGGTACGGTTTGACGAGAGCGGCAAGAACAGAATTGGCGAAACCAGCGACCTGGTGACACAGCCTCAGCTAAACTCGATGGGTTCCTCTGTGAGACCTAAACCTACCTGGAGCTCGTGGCATGGTGTGAACATTAACCTGGTGGTTGATGAGAAGATCAACCAAACACTGGATGTGGAAAGCATCAGCTCATTTGATTGGAGACTGGTGTCGAAGCCCCAGAATGGTGTATTTAGTATATAGAAACAGCATTTAGTTTAATGTAATAAAGCTTATCATTGATCTATACAGTGGTGTAAGCAGTTCATGTAAGCCTTTCGCCGCTTCGCCTCCCCAGTTACCAGGGCCTTCGCCAGAGAGAAATTCCAACAATGCAAAGCAACACAACACGAGCTATCACACTGCCCCATAACATGTACAGACCACCCGAGGGGCTCACCACTGCAAGACCGGAATCATCAGCAACCATCGCAAAATGGTATATCAGCTCGGTCTCCACGATCGCAGCTATGAGGCCCAACGTCAGACAGATGAACTGGCACACGAAGGCAATGCTCATGTTCAGCAGGTGATACTTCCTTATGAGGTGCCATTTCTGTTTGCAAAAAACGATCAATCCGAGTATTGCCGCCAGATGGAGCAAGCACAGCAGGGAGATCCCATGCTCAACACTAAGAACTACAGGTAAAAGAGTAGCTACATCCTCCAACCTTGAAGCACTGTGTAGCAATTCACCGGCCATCCCATCCATGTCTCTAAGCCCTCGAAGAGCAGCATGGTAGGCAGTGACCAGAGAGTCCCCAACGACACCCGCACTGGAGTGCTTCGACAGCTGGGCAATCTGGAGCCCTGCATCTCTCACCAACACAGAGATCATATCGATTCCCAGACAGTTGGCACACACCACCTCCCGCGTGAAGAAGTTTTTCTTGCAGTACCCCCAGTAGTTAAGCTCAAACAGATTGGCAATGGAAAAGGTGTCTATGAGGTCGAGGTACGACAGCTGGCCCGACCCATCCAGCATCTCTGGGTTTTGTAACATGTTCTCTATGGTGGCCACTCCCTCAATATCGAGCTGCCGGTTCCCAGTTGGCTCCTCTTGCACGGTGCTGCTAAGGTCCATCGCCAGGTACGATACCAGCCGTAATACTTCCCGTGCTGTTGAGACTGCCGATTGGGTGTCTGTGATGGTCTCCATGGGCCTCACGCTGAACTGGGGGATACAGTAGGCGGATGATGCTCTACACGAAGCACTGGTGAGGGTGAAACTGATCAGGAGACAGGTCAGCAGGAACACACATACGCCAAGGATGAAGGTGGTGACGTGTCGGCCCCTGACTGAAGCTCCTGCCATCCGGGTGTTGAAGGTACCATCAAACGGGTTGGACTGATCATCGGAGCCTGAGCCGCTATCCTTCATGCGTTCTAGAACTGTCTCATTGCCACTCTGGTTCGGTACAACCACTCTTTCGTTGCCTTCTACTGTTGTCGTAGCGCCTATGCTTTGGTCAGCACCCTGTTCACCCAGACTAATCACCTTTTCCGTTATCAGATCGGTGGCCAAGGATCTCTTTGGGGTCTCGCTGAGGTTGAACACGGGATCTGTTCCTGGGAAGCTATTCCGCTTCGCAGGTGATGAGATCCCAGAGAAGCTGTCGACGGTCTCACTGTTGGTGTTCTTCATGAATGGGTTTTGCTTTAGTGGTGATCCACCATTTGACTCGCCGCCCTTACCCGAATTCTTGAACGAGTTTTGCGTTTCCGAATTCACCAGGAACCGGTCGGTCTCTCTGGGAAACCCAACCCCGTCAAAAAGGTTGGAAAAGGAGCCTGCGTGGCCCACATTGGGCCGTCCAAACGTGTTGTCTGAAAACAGCGACTGCTTATTCTCTGCAAACATCAGCAAAGATCTGTTAAGTTACAGTTCTATACGAATAGGTTTGATATTTATAATTCTGTATGATAAAACTGTCATATACAATATCCTTCTTCCACAGTGATCCTCAGAAGATATCCTCGGAGAAAGTACACCAAGCACAGAGTCTCTTCTAGCACCCCACGATCTCCATACTATTATTGTCTTCAATTCCTCCACTAGTATTCTGAGTACCCCTTTCAACGTCTGTGACTCTGTGGTCCCACTTCTGTCCTCTTTGTAACTTTCGATCCCAAAATGATTTCCATCACCACAAAGACCCAGAAGTTGACTCCTTTGCGTACAGAACAGCTCTGCAAAGCACTGTCCATATCCAATAATAGAGGAAAACCACATTGATACTTATGAAGATGTTTCAGAAATGTGTTGAAGCTGACCTCATTCATCTCAACCCAAGTCCAAAAAAACTTAACTCTACAAAAACACAAATCCAAGTTATTTAAGTTAATGCATTAATATATACAGAATATGCTAAGAAACCGTTCCTTCCCATTGTTTGTGCTCCCGAGATTGATCATGATACTCCTGGGGTATCTATTCTGATAGTGTGTTTGTCATGTATGTTTGTTTCGTATCCTGATTGTTATGTGTTGCGGTGTTGAAGTAGATGATCCTTTCAACTGAGAAACACTGTTGACTCGGCAACAATTTCTATTCGGCAACTCTTCGTGTCGCTCACCCGCGTCCCCCACATTACCTCTTTTTTGTGAGCTCCATGTGTTATCATGACATCAATGACTTTTTGCTTTGGTCATTTCACTAACTCATGAGGACCAAGCAGTTAACCCTCTCCTGAAAAAGACTGCAATTCTCGCATTGCTCTTATGTCGTTTCCTCATCCCCTAGTGACTATCTGCCATTGTTTTATAGTCGTCATCGGAGGCCTCGTCCGAATAATATTCCCCCTCCCTGCCAACAATAAACTTCTCATCCTCCGTTAAGAACAAGTCTCCTGCAATCTTTCCATCCATGTACTTCAATATCTTGGGGTCTCTGAAATTTCCTGTCAGAACCGCAGATGTCTTGTTCTTATCATTGCTGAGCCCGCTAAACCCCTTTGGCTTGCGGCCAAAGTTAAACCTTCTGCGGCCGAGTTTGGGCATCCTACCTGTTGATGGCTTCTCTGGTTGATCCAGCACCAACTCCTCCATGTTGTACTCCTCGTATTTGAAATCGGAGTATGAGTGGCCTTCCCTTGTCCTGAATGGGTCATCCACCCTTCCATCGACTGAAAGGGGGAAAATGCGGTCTCCATCGACTCCATCGACCAAAACAGTAGGGATGCTCATCTCCTCGCCGTCATCGTAAGCAGCAGCAGCATCATCACCACCACCGTTAAGCTTGGATACTCGCCGCCCACCTCCTCTTCTCATGGGAGTCCCGATGTACTCTCTCTGCTCATTATAGATCGCCTCCACTTCGTCTGTAGGCGAATCACACCAGATGGGGCCTGCCCAGCTGAAAAAAGAGATGAGTGTCAGTACAACGGTAATCCAACAAACGGTGAACCATGCGCTGCCCAGATGCACAGACAGCCCAAAGCTGCCGAGCTCGTTGTACACTGAGGTGCGTATCACTATTGAGAGCACGGTGGTGATGATGGCGCCCGTTGAGACGGCAATGAGAGTGGCCAATGACATCACCCCAAACACCTGTCTCACCACCATGGGCATTCTGGAGTCGTCCCTCTGGTAGCCCCTGTTGCCATAGTAGAGCACGCCGGCCACAAACAAGAAGATCTGGCCAAAGACGGAAAAGAGGAAAACTGCGGGGACTGCGCTCGTCAGCTCCCTCCGCTTGTTGAGCACAGATAGATAGTTGCTGTCGGGCACGTACTGGCCTTCCGAGGTGAGCGAGGTGCCAATGGAGGCAGCTCCGTAGGCATATGCCAGGATGATGTTGAGCCCTATGGTGGACAGCTCTCCACGGTAGTCAAACACGTAGTTGCGGTTGGTCGCCGTGCACTGTATGAACAGCAGCTCCTCGTGCTTCTCTATCTTGCCATCCGGCATCTCCCTCTCGGTGACGTTGTAGTTGCCAAAGCACCAGTTCATCATGTTGGAATAGATGAACTGCGGGGCAGCAGCAACCTGCAAGTCGGTGTATTCACTTAGCACGACGATCTGCGACGCCGTTAGCCCCAACACCTCTGTGCCCGATTCGTTCTCGGACCCCACTGACTGTTCTAAAGCAGCGAATAAACCGTTGGCCACGTCCACATGCGAACAGTCAAGACGGGCCACGTACAGGTCATGTGCTATATACGGTAGTCCGACAAGGGACAGCAGTCCTAGCACGATCAAGAACGCAGTGCCCAGTCGCACGATTTGGAGGAACCTAGCACGAGGCGTGAGGTTGATGAACGGTTGCCTCAAGGGGAAGCCCGAGTTTTTCACTTGCATATTTGGTGTGCATTAGCTTCATCAAGTGGAGATGCAATATATATAAAAGTATATGGAGGTGCAGTAGATCAACAGGTGTGAAAAGATAGCTAAGATGTGCAATGTAAGATAAGCAATAGATGTGCAATAGATGTGCAATAGATGAGTGAAATAGATAGGCAATAGATGTGCAATAGATGTGCAATAGATGTGCAATAGAAAAATATGCTAAAAAACCGTTTGCCCACTATATATCTCTTGTCTTTGTTTACACCTCCTACAAAATGACTGCATATAGAGGAACTCTCTTGCTCTTCCCCTCCTTATCTTAAAGGGCTTTTCCCTCACAAGCGCCTGGACCCTAGTGACACCACCGGGCCTGCACGCATCTACGCTTGTAAATGCGTGTAGGTGTGCCTGCATGGAGGGAGGGGAAGGGGTGGAAAGGGGTAGAAGGAGGGAGGGCCAAGATGGAGGCAGCAATTGCAGTGCTGCGCTACTTGAATATGGCATTTAAATATATCACGTGAATATACCTCTGGTCGGTTTTATTATATTACTCATGGTGACTCAAGTGAAATGTCTGTGGCTGTCTGTAGGGCACGCACTGCAATAGGGACGCACTGCAATAGGGGAGGTATTTCCGTATGATTCTCATAATCTAACAGACACTTCGAGCCCTGGACTGGCTCTGCTCTAGCTCTGGCGTGCAGTATTAGAACTCCTATAGGGAACACCTTACTGTGTTTGAACACGCTAGTCATTATATTAAGCACTCATGCCAAACTCAAATCTACCACAGGCAAATGCACTCCATGGTCCCTCTCGAGACTAAACTGTGGAGACCCTTAACTGTTAAGCCTCTGACTGTTATGCCCATAACTGTGTGGTTCTCTTAACTATGGGATCAGTAGTCCCACTATATAAGTGTAACCTTTGGTGTGTTGCAACCAAAACCTCAACCGTGCAACAGGCACGTCTCTGGTGATCCGTTTACGTGCTATTGCCTAATCCGGTTAATTATCATGCATGAGCCTACAGGCGAGATGAGGTTCAACAGTGGCCTTTTGGGCTTGAAAAATAGCTGGTTTGACCAACATATATACCACGTATAGATGCAATTGCCTAGCGATAGTCAATAATCAAAGCTATTCAGAGAATGGCTAGACGTCGCAAGGATTTCAACGGTTGGGAATACGTCCTGGACGAGCCCTCCGTCCAGCAGGTGGCAGAGAGCTCTGCACAGAGGCTCACCAGAGCCTCTAGGCGAACGGAAACAGCAAAAGACGTTGGCATGGTGCTGAGGAGAGAAATTGATGAATTCGAGCTCAGAGTCGGTGATTGCATTTTGATCTCCCAAGATGAGGAGTACCCAGGTGTGGCATTAGTACAAGATATTCGTTTCGGCACTCATGACTTCATAGAAGTGCTAGTGATGTCTTTCTTCCGCATGGATGAAGTGGAGAAAGAGGATCTACCAGTCCTGGGTGGTGGTAATGGAGATAAGCCAAAGGAAGAAGAGTTGTCACCCGAAATTACAAAAGAGACCAGCGAAGGATCAGTCACCAGACGCACAGCAGAGACAGCAGAATATCATCAGAACGAGGTGTTTATCACCGCCTATAGAGAGAAGATAAGCCTTGCCGCTGTGTTGGGCCACGCAATGGTACTGTCAAAACAAAACTTTGCTAGCATAGTCATTGATGATACCAACGTAGACACAACATTTTTATGCCGGATGGGGTGTGATACGACGGCGACTATCTTCACCAAAGAGTTTGATTGGACTAAACTGCACGAGACATTGCTGGAAGATGCCAACGAATTCTACCAGAAACTGAAATCGATGACGGTTCGCCCTGCTCTTCTCTCCATGATGAAGAAGGAGAGAGCCCCTTCTCCATCAACCGCACCTTCCAACAACACAGAGACTCCACCCAATGGAAAGCGAGGAAGAGGAAGACCCAAAGGCTCCAAGAATAAAACATACACTAGATCGACAACACTCACTCCCGAAGTTGATGACATTTATAGTAGGCACTATGGAAAGGTCATAAACTATGCTAGCTCGGACGACGACGACATGTACAGTAACAGTGACGAAGATGAAGGGGGCGACAGCGACAGCGATGATGATAACTCTACGGGTTTTGAGGAAGATGAAGAGGATGGAGAATACAATGCAAAGAGGCCAAGGGGGCGTCCCAGAAAACACCCAGTGGTGGTGGTTGGTGAAAAGCGTGGGCGAGGAAGGCCGAGAAAGAACCCTGAAACACCGCGGAAACAGCCAAAGGTCAATGTGGAACTGTTCACTCCTTTGAACAGAAAGGTGCGCATCCGTCGTGAGCAGATCGTGCCGTCTCTTTCCAAGATATCCACTGGAGCAAATGTTGAAGAGGAGGAGGAGTTCTATAACCCGGGGAACTCTGTGAATACCCCCAAGTTTTTCAAACAGGCAAGGGAAAAACTGCACACTGGCGCAAAGCTGAACTCTCTCCCGTGTCGTGATCAAGAATCTGAGCAGTTGTCAAGGGCTATTGAGGGAGCCATTGAAACCGAGGTTGGGTGTTGTATTTATGTCAGTGGTACGCCAGGAACAGGCAAGACAGCGACCATCAGAGAGGTGATCAAGCATCTCGCACAAAAGTTCAACGAGGATGAGGCAAACCCGCGCATTGACTACATGGAAATAAACGGGCTCAAGCTGATCACCCCACAATCAGCATATTCGTTGCTATGGGAGAAGATCTCCGGCATTCGGATATCCGCACAGAACGCTGCACTGCTGTTGGAGAAGCACTTCGAAACAGCCAGTTCCAAAAGGAGGCCCCTTATTGTCCTACTCGACGAGCTGGACCAGATCGTCACCAAGAACCAGAGTGTGATGTACAACTTCTTCAACTGGCCTGCGTACTTCAACTCCAAGTTGATCGTTGTGGCCGTTGCAAACACCATGGACCTGCCCGAGAGAGTACTCACCAACAAGATCTCCAGTCGGCTCGGTCTCACGAGACTCCAGTTCCCTGGATACACCTTCAAGCAGCTGAGCCAGATCATCAGACACAGGTTGGAGACCCTCGGAAGGGTCAATGCCGGTAAGCTCATCATCACCCAGGATGCCATTGAGTTTGCCTCACGGAAGGTTGCCAGTGTCAGTGGAGACGCCAGACGGGCTCTCACGATCTGCCTTAGGGCGGTGGAAATTGCGGAGTTTGAGTTTCTGAGCCTTTCAGAGGAGCAGAGGGCAGAGGTGAACGGGATATACAGCATCGAGATTCTACACGTGATGAAGGCGGTGCAGGAGACAACCACATCGCCCGTTGCACAGTTCTTGAACTCTCTCTCGTTCATAGCCAAGCTATACCTGGTGGCCCTGTTGCTACGAAAGCGGAGGTCGGGCTTGGCGGAGAATTCGATGGGCGACATAATAGACGAGATGAGGAATTTCACCAAAATTCATTACTTCAAGCCTCTTCAGGAGATGTTGAGGGCAGAGGGAATCGACCTACAGACGATGCTCTACAGTAAGAGCAGTTCTACCTTACGTATAAACGGCTTCAACACCATTGTGACCGAACTGGTCCAGAGCGGGTTGGTCATACAGCAAAGCACCCGTGGGGAGAGGGTGAAGCTGGTGAGATTAAACATTGGTGATGATGAGATTGTGAATGTGTTTAAGAGAGATGGTAACCTGAAGGAACTAGTTCAGTAGTGTGAATTTATTTAAAAAAACCTTTGAATATATATTCAATGTAAGATATAATGGAAATATTTTTCATAAAAAAAGTTCCGAATTATTTACTTTGTATTGGCATTTCTTCATTATAATCAACAGGTGAAATATCTACATAATAGATAGTCTACTGCATATATTGTCGGAAATAATTTGATATAAAACAATAAATTATCTATTAGCACTATAACTTATTATAAATATATGTGATCGGGGGTATAATTCATTTCTCATTAATTCTCATCGTTGTCTTTCCTCCATTGTCTCATCTTAATTTCTTACACCCCCTGGTAAACAAGGAGGGGCTCTCCGATGTTTGTAATCTCTGGAATGGTGAGACGAAGGTCGAAGGCCTTGCTCAGCACGATCTTGAAGATCTTTTGTACGTTGATGGAGTGGCTCGTGGAGCAGAAGATGAGGCTCGCGTTCATGGCCCTGGCAAACTTCTGGGCCTGGCCTGTGATTTCTTCCTGGTCCTCGATCGGCAGATCTATAAAGCAGTCATACTTTGTTCCCACAAGGAATGGAATGGCGGTCCGGTTGAACCCCCTGGCCTGCCTATACCATTCCTTGATGGAGTTCAACGTGGATTTGCGCGTCAGGTCAAACATGAAGAGCAGCGCAACGGCGTCACTCGACACAAGCGGGAGCATGTTGATGAATTCTTTCTCTCCACCAAGGTCCCAGATGGAGAAGGTGATCTCTGTGTTGCGGATGGTGATTGTGCGCTCCATGAAATTCACCCCGAGGGTCTGTGTGTAGTCCTCGTCAAAACACCCCTCTACGTACTTCACCATCAGGGACGTCTTGCCTATCTGAGCATCTCCAACCAGCCCAATCTTGAGTGACACTGTGTTTCGTTCTACTGGCGTCGCCACGTGATCGCTAGTCCTGCGTATGTCGCTCATTGTGTCTGGGTGTGGGTGATGTAGGAATGTAAAGCCACCTGTTATGTATGGGGGGTATATGTATATGTAGATGGATATGGATATGGATATGAATATGCAGCAAGAACAGGCTCAACCACAGTAAGCTCAACAATAAGCGATTCCTCAACAATAATAGTATCTCAACGCTGTGAAAAGCCCGGAAACCAAACTGTATCTATCCTTCCAGATGATCCTCTAGGGTGAATACGGTGGGTAGCAGCTCTCTTCTGCCAGCTATTGACCGTTGACTAAATGCTCGCCCTTAAATACTGAAAACGGTTTTGTCTGTTGATGCCCTTTCGCTTAGATATATAGCAATTATGGTACTTCCGTGCTTATTGAGGAAATAGTGGCTCTTGATTGCATTGTGCTTCTTTATCGCTTGTTTGTCTGTCTCCCCGCGTGATATGGTCTGCTGGCTCTGTGTACATACACGTTGTGCTTTGTTTACATTTCGTGCCCATAATGCAGGGCCGGCAGCGCGTGGGGAGCTCAATATTGGGAAACGCACCCGTAGTGTGTGCCCCTCAGATCTGTGCTCATTGAATTTCTTCGTGCATCCTCCAAACGTCCCTTCGTGTGTTTCTTAATCTCTTCCAATTTTCGTTGGTGCACACCTTCAACCTCATCGTGAGGTCATTGACATCACGTGCCTCTAGATAGGGCTATCATGTTGAGCATCACACTTTACAGTCACATACCCCCAAAACAGTACTCTGCAGCCCCCAGCTGAAAATTTCAGTAGAGCAGGATTACCCCTGTACACTACCAGGCGACGCCTACAGTATAGTGGAGCATCTGCCTTTTGCATAGTGGAAGGGCCTTTCTCTCCCACAATGGCTGGGTGTAGGGTTGTGTAGCCCTCTCTTCTCTTCTCTTCACTGCCTCTTGGGTGGAGTTGGTGTGTCTTTGCTCTCTCTCTCTGTGCACCTTTGCAGTTTGTCACCTGTGTAGGTCAAAAAAACTATTCCTTTAAAAATATTGACGACATTCGATCTGTTTTCTTTCCTCAGAGTAGTACTTACTAAACATTCGTAAAAGATGGCTATCGGTAAGAACAAGAGACTTTCCAAGGGAAAGAAGGGCCTCAAGAAGAAGGTTGTCGACCCTTTCACCAGAAAGGAGTGGTTCGACATCAAGGCTCCAACCACCTTTGAGAACAGAAACGTCGGTAAGACCCTCATCAACAAGTCCACCGGTCTTAAGAACGCCGCCGATGGCCTCAAGGGCCGTGTCGTTGAGGTGTGCCTCGCTGACCTCCAGGGTCAGGAGGACCACTCCTTCAGAAAGGTCAAGCTGAGAGTTGACGAGGTGCAGGGTAAGAACCTCCTCACCAACTTCCACGGTCTTGACTTCACCTCTGACAAGCTCAGATCCCTTGTCCGCAAGTGGCAGTCTATCGTCGAGGCTAACGTCACCGTTAAGACCTCCGACGACTACGTGCTCAGAGTTTTCGCCATTGCCTTCACCAAGAGACAGCCAAACCAGATCAAGAAGACCACCTACGCCCAGTCTTCCCAGCTCCGTGAGGTCCGCAAGAAGATGGTTGAGATCATGTCCAGAGAGGTTTCCAACTGCACTCTTGCTCAGCTCACCTCCAGATTGATCCCAGAGGCCATTGGCCGTGAGATTGAGAAGGCTACCCACTCCATCTACCCACTCCAGAACGTTCACATTAGGAAGGTCAAGCTGCTCAAGCAGCCAAAGTTCGACTTGGGTGCTCTGTTGGCTCTCCACGGTGAGGGCTCTTCCGAGGAGAAGGGTAAGAAGGTTTCCACTGAGTTCAAGGATGTCATCCTTGAGACTGTTTAAGCAAAACGTTAATTTATGAGTGGTGTATAAATTAAAATGAATTTGTTATATTAGAATTGGTTTGTAGTTTCGTTACACATGGTAAAAAATTATCTCAGCAGGACATTTCGGGAGCATCAAATTGTTGTGCTCTCCGTTTCTGATTTCTTTGAAGCGATTGCTTGAACGAATTGCCTCCATATTACCTATAAGAATGATTTCTTCAACCAAAGCGGCTATTGCTCCTCGTTATTCCCTATAACATACCCACACACTTCTATGGTTACTCCCCAAAACTCCTTTTATATTAATCTTTCAACACATCCTACTAACTGGGACTGGTGCCCGTACCGCATAAACCACAACCACACCAACTGTATAGCCAACATTGGTCAACCTGCTATAAATGTATGTATATACTCACTACTCCCGTCAATATACACCGATCAGTATACTGTCCTACAAACTGGATTCGCCTGTGTGTTCTCTTGCTAATTTCAATACCCAATATATTCATTACCTATACATTTTTTTATTTTAGTTGTGGAGACGCTTCTCGTAAGAGTGCAGGTTGTGAACACCACCCTCGAACTGAGCAGAAGGAGTTCTAAACTCAAATCTCACGTCACCAGCATCAACACCCTTTCTGAGGTCAGCAAAGGACTTGACACCAATGTCCTGGCACGAGTGCTGCAGACCAGAATAGAGGTATGGAATGAACTTGGTGATGGAACCCTTGTCAACAACAGAGCCAGAAACACCCTGGGCAACAAACACCTTGTCAGACTCGGAGAAGTATCTCGAGGTGGAGGCGTTGGCATTGGTGGAAGTCTGCTGCATGGCCTCGACGGAACCCATACCCCTGTAGGACTTGAGTCTCTTACCATCACGGTAGAAGTACTCACCGGGAGACTCGGTAGTACCGGCGAGCATACCACCCATCATGACACAGGAGGCACCAAGGGCAACTGCCTTGGTGATGTGGCCAATATTCTGTACACCACCGTCAGCAATGCATGGAACACCAAACTTGTTGGCAAACTCCGTCACGTTGTACACGGCAGTACCCTGTGGTCTACCACAGGCCATGACCTCCTGGGTGATACAGATGGAACCGGAACCCATACCGATTCTGAGAGCATCTGCACCGGCAGCAATGAGGGAGGCAGCCTGCTCTCTGGTGACCACGTTACCGGCAATCACCTCTATGTCTGGGTAGTTCTCCTTGATCCACTTGATCATGTTGAGCTGGAAGATGGAGTTACCCTGGGATGAGTCCAGCACCACAACATCAAGACCGGCCGCAGCCAGCTTTGCGAGTCTCTCCTTGTCGGAGTCGAGAGTACCGATGGCAGCACCACAGAGGAGCTGCTTGGAGTCTGGCGACTTGGAGGCATGGGGGTAGTTGAGGTTCTTCTGCAGGTCAGTTCTTGACAGCATCGACACGAGGTTGCCCTCCTTGTCAATGATGGGGAGCTTACCCTTCTTGGACTTTCTCAGCAGATCGTTGCCGGTCAAGAGATCAATGCCCTGCTCGGCAGTCACCAGAGCAGTGGTCATCACCTCGGAGACGGGGGATGAGTCCTCCTCGTGGAACTGAACGTCACGAGAGGTGACGATACCGAGGAGCTTACCACCAACCTTTCCATTGTCTGAGCATTGTTATGTTAGTACATGAGCAGTGAGGAACCAGTAAATAAAATGGTGTGAGAAATGTCAAGAGGAACATCTTCGCCTTCTCATATGTATCAGCAAAATAGGTTGTCCACACGATCGTTTGATCATATCGGTAGAACGAAAGTTATAAATTAAAAAAGATCATCACTGAATGGAAGGCGGAGGGAAAGTAATGTTTGAAAAGCGAAAGCAATAACTAAGGAGCTGGGCTCGCGCGTAAAGAACTACTTACCAGTAACTGGGAAAGAGGTGAAGCCAAGCTGCTCCCCAAGGCGCTTGACCTGACCAACGGTGGCAGTGGGGGCAAGGACAACGGGGTCATTGATGAAACCGTTCTCGTACTTCTTGACCTTTCTCACCATGGCGGCCTGCTCATCGGCAGTACAGTTGTGGTGGATGATTCCGATACCACCCAACAGAGCCATGTGGATGGCCATGTTCTCTTCGGTGACGGTGTCCATAGGAGACGACACGAAGGGAGCGTTGAGGGTGATCTTCTTGGTGAGCTTGGATTGCAAGGACACCACGGAGGATGGGAACTCAATCTTACCTGGCAAAACGAGGAAATCGTTGTAGGTAAGACCACCTCTCAGGTTAGAGTCCATGAGAGCCTTGATGTCCAATCCATCCTTCTCTGGGTACTCCTTGACGAGCTCAAGAGCCTTGGAACAATCTTGGAAAGACATCCTGTTAAGCAAATGTGATGCAGAGAAAATGCGGGCGGGGAAATATAAAACCAGATTGTTTACACAACGGGGCCTGTCCGCCAAAAGAAGAAGACCCACTTTCTCCAGAACAGCAAAAGTAGCAGAGCCCAAACTTATATAAACACCTTCCCTCTCTACACGAGCCTCTCTGCCCTCACACAGTAGGAAATGCAAAAAAAAAAAAAAAAAAACGCGAAACAGCACGCACACGACTTAATACACCTAATTAAGCTGCTGCTGCTGCTGCTGCTGCACCGCGGTCAGTCCAAGAATTGTGGAGGGCAGAGTCAGTTTCAGTAGGCGTAGCAGTAAGGCTTACTAAGTAGGGTGGAGGACCTTGCAGCGAGGCAACAGTATGCTGCATAGATAATTTCACTTAGCGGTATGTGTTGTTCCGGACAGGGTTGGGCTGTCCGGGCTTGGTAGAGGGATTCATTTATCTATACTTGGATAGCAGAATCTGTGTCTTCTTTCCCCCCAAAGATCCAGGCGGTGTAGGTTTATCGACTGAGCTGCGCAGGAGATGGATGCATTGAGATTATGCTGAGATCTATGGCCTGACGTGTGAGATTATGCACTCACTATGAGCATCTGTAGCGAGCGGACCGTAGATTCTTCATGATATACAGGATTGATGTGATTTATTTGTGACGTTTTTGTGACGATTAAACAAAAATAATAGAAACGATGTTATGAAAACAAATTTTTGTTATATATAATCTTCAGATATTCATCTGGTAAATCATGCACCGAACATTTCAAAATGATATCGATTGATTTTCATGATGTGAAATTTTAAAATAAAAAACTTGAGAGAGTCCCAAATAATATACTCAACCTTTGTAAACAATGTAAAGAGATTGGCTTAATGATATTTTCGAATGAAAACTTTATAACTCATGCTCCCACTTCGTCCCAGTGACCGGATCAGCGGACAGTTATAATATGGCACACATATAGGCACATCTCAGTAAGACCACACTGACAGGAAGCCACCACTACTCTGAAACAGGACAAAAAATCGCAGCCAGTTTTTAATATACAGATGTTAATTTCATGATCTTATGCAACTATTTCCTATTGAACTAACTATTTGTCTCCTTCGTCCCACAGAATACTTACTTAGTAGATACCCACTAGTGCTCACTCTTCTTAACAGAGAAACGCTCTGGAGATTCCTCACGCATTGTGTATAGGCCTGAAAGGCCCAGGACCCAGACAGCTAGTGCGCGACTCAATCTGATTCAATATTTTTTTTTATCTTGCATAGAATTTCTACCCCGGGTAACCTCATCATATTTTTTTTTTCTTGCATGCAAAAAGCTCCTAAAAGAAATTTGGTAGTGATTTGTATGGAGAAAGGAGAGAAATATTTCAGGTGTGACTAGGTGTGACTAGGTGTGACTACTTCACCATTACTTGAATAACATATCATACAGTACGCTTTCATAAAAGCGTTGTATATAGACACATATATCATAGCACCGCATATAACACACACACACACACACACATACACCACAATGCAGTTAACGTGGAAGGATATCCCAACCGTTCCCACGTCTAATGACATGCTGGACATTGTCCTCAACAGGACCCAGAGAAAGACGCCAACTGTGATCAGGCCAGGCTTCAAGATCACACGTATCCGTGCCTTCTACATGAGAAAGGTGAAGTACACAGCCGAAGGATTCAGTGAGAAGTTTGAGGATGTCATCAGAGGGTTCCCCAACATCAATGACGTGCACCCATTTCACAGAGATTTGATGGACACGCTCTATGAGAAGAACCACTACAAGGTGTCTCTTGCCGCAGTGTCGAGAGCCAAGACCCTCATTGAGCAGGTTTCTAGAGATTACGTGAGACTGCTCAAGTTTGGCCAGTCGCTCTTCCAGTGCAAGCAGCTCAAGCGTGCTGCGCTCGGTAGAATGGCTACTATCGTCAAGAAGCTCAAGGACCCCATGGTGTATTTGGAGCAAGTTAGACAGCACTTGGGCCGTTTGCCATCGATCGACCCCAACACCAGAACCCTGTTGATCTGCGGATACCCCAACGTTGGTAAGTCATCGTTCCTGCGTTGCATCACCAAGGCTGATGTTGAGGTGCAGCCATACGCCTTCACCACCAAGTCGCTGTACGTGGGACATTTCGACTACAAGTATCTGAGGTTCCAGGCCATCGACACCCCTGGTATCCTGGACAGGCCCACCGAGGAGATGAACAACATTGAGATGCAGTCGATCTATGCCATTGCGCATCTGAGATCGTGCGTGCTCTACTTCATGGATCTCTCGGAGCAGTGTGGTTTCTCCGTTGAGGCCCAGGTGAAGCTCTTCCACTCGATCAAGCCCCTCTTTGCCAACAAGTCTGTGCTCGTTGTTGTGAACAAGACCGATATAATAAGGCCCGAGGACCTGGACGAGGAGAGACAGCAGATGCTTCAGACGGTGCTGGACGTGCCAGGCGTTGAGATCATGCAGACATCGTGCTACGAGGAGGACAACGTGATGCAGGTGAGAAACAAGGCGTGCGAGAAGCTGCTGACGGCCAGAATCGAGCAGAAGCTCAAGGGTGCTGCCAGGGTCAACAACGTGCTCAACAAGATCCACGTTGCCCAGCCCAGTGCCAGAGATGACATTGTGAGAGCACCCGCCATCCCCGAGGCGGTGAAGCTGCTCAAGAAGTACGATGCCAACGACCCAGAGCGCCGCAAGCTCGCAAGGGACATCGAGGCCGAGAATGGTGGTGCGGGTGTGTTCAACATCAACCTCAAGGACAAGTACCTCTTGGAGGACGACGAGTGGAAGAAGGACATCATGCCCGAGATCCTCGACGGCAGAAACGTGTACGACTTCCTCGACGAGGACATTGCTGCCAAGCTGCAGGCGCTCGAGGAGGAGGAGGAGCGCCTCGAGGCCGAGGGCTTCTACGAGTCGGACAGCGACATCGACGTGGACAACGAGGATGTGGAGGAGATGAGGGAGAAGGCCGAGTGGATAAGAAACAAGCAGAAGCAGATGATCAACGCCTCCAGGAGCAGAAAGGCCCTCAAGAACCGTGCCGTGATGCCAAGGTCCCAGATCACCAAGTCCTACTCCGACATGGAGAACCACATGTACATGATTGGCCACAACACCTCCGCACTTGCCGAGCACAAGGGTGCCCTCAAATCCCGCAAGGGCGAACAGTCCGGTGCAGAGGTTGTCAGAGGAGAGTCTGCTGGGTCTGCCAGGTCTTCAACACCTGTCTTCCAGACCGACAGGCTCAACGATGGTATTTCCGATGGTGTGTTGCGCTCCAAGGCTGAGAGACTCGCCAAGATCCAGAGGAGAGACAGAAACAGAATGGCCAGGGCTGGTGAGGGTGACCGTCATGCCACTGCCGCTCTGCCAAAGCACCTGTTCTCCGGAAAGAGGGGTATTGGTAAGAACGACCGTCGTTGAAGACACGGCCTGTGCCTCTCACTCACTTCATCTCATCCGCTTCATTTTTTTCCCGTTCAACAACTACTTATGGTGTTGCAGTGGTGGTGGTGCCCCATCCGCACTTGTCAGCTCCCTCTACTTTGTTTTACATTGTTGTACACTTCTCAGCATGCACTCTGTTTGACCTTGTTGTGCTTTTGTTGTGTGTTGTTGCTCAGTTTTCCCTTGCGCCTGTTGAGCTTCGTGTAGTTGAACTTCCCCTTTATTTATGTTTTTAGGCTAGCATTCAAATATCACATTGGTTATAGCAATATGTATACTAATCCATATATTAAACACCAAATAATTCATGACACGTTCCAAGAGAAAGCAAAGAAAGGAAAAAATAAGAGATAATGATAAAATGATAAAATAATAATTTGAATCGTAAAAAAAAAACAAATACTCAACCCTGCAATGTGTTCCCGTCGTCTCCCGTCGTCTCTCTGTCTTGCCGTTTCTATTTTTTGTGTATAATTTTCTGTTACGTTACGTACGTGCCCCTTTTATACCCTTTTACTTTTCCATGTCCCGTTTTTTTTTATCTCCTTTTCCACCCCTTTTTTCTGGAGTGCACATCCCTACACACAACGAGCTTTTTATTCACAAAACGTATTGATCAACCCCCAATATCATCGTCCATCAGAAACTGGATATCCTCATCTGGTTCATGATGAGCGTGTCCGTCAAAGAAACTGCTCCCACCACTGCCTGTGGCCATCGTGAGATTGCTACTGAAATGCTGTGACTGATATGCCGTGGGTGACACTTGTAAAGGCGGTGGTATATACTGCTGCTGGCTCGAAAGACCATGGGACAATGGCACCTGCTGAGATTGTTGAGCATAAATCGTTTGTTGGAAAGGGCTGCCGTGTGAGAGTCCACCAAAGTTTGTACCATTACCATTGCCATTGCCATTGCCAGTGCCATTGTTCCCATAAGAATAGTGTTCGTACTGTGGCTGCTGTGGATGAGAGTTCTCGTAACCATCAGTTAGGGTGGTTGAGGAAGAGGCACCAGATCCCCTTTGGCCAAGGAAGTTGGGGGGAGGCATCACCGCAGTTGGCCGGGAGTTCTTCCTCCTCAACTCCTGAGGGGTCAACAGATCAGAAAGACTCGATGGCACAAAGTTCTCCTGGAACAAGAGGTCATCCACTCCACTGCTGCCAGGGATCAAGTTACTTTCATCGGTGCTTCTATGGCCATCCTCTTCCTCGTCATCTATGGCACTTCCATTCATCGCCATCATCAGCCGCTGCTGGGTGGTTGGCCCACCAGGAACAGCTGCCGTTGCTCCTGTCCCTGTCAGTCCTGACTGATAGAGATCCGTAGGCGACGAATCCAACAAACCGTTTGTCCCGGCAGTGGTGTTTGTAGCCAGAGACGACACGAACGAGGGCCTCCTTGCCGCGGCACTATGCGATTGTGTTCTATAGAATGCCATCCGTGGATTGCCCATGGTTGCGCTGCTGCTAACACCGGTGTTCCCACCGCCGTTGATAAACATCTTGGTAGGCATGCCTGAACCAATGCCATTTGCAGAAGGAGGGCCGTTGAGGCCAGTGCCAAGGCTGCGGTTAACATTTCCATTATTACCGAGACTGGAACTGAGCCCTCCGAATGGTGCATCTGCCTGTGAAAGATTGTTACCATTACTCCATATGGAAGTTGCAAAGGGCGAAGTGGCCAGGCCGGTCTGGGAGGTCGACGACACGAAAGCACTGCTGGGGGAATTACCATCAGAGTTGCCGTTACCACTGCCGTTCCCATTGCCGTTGTATTGCGGTTGTTGTTGATACTGCTGTGGAGAGGAAGATGACGAGAACTGCTGCTGCTGTTGGTGGTAGAACTGATTTTGGAGAGATAGGCAGTTCTTCTGACTCGATGAGATCTCAATAGGATGGGAATTAGCAGATATACTAACCGGGTGCGACGAAGATACACCACCATTCACAGAACCAGAAGTGTCGCCTGCGGCGCCTTGCCCGGCAGTCATAACAAGGGACGTGTTGCTGGAGGAGGTTGGGGAAACACGACTGTGCTGTCCCGTAGGGGTTCTAGTAGTTCCATTGTTGAACGATGCGCGGGATGATAGAGGGAAGAAGCCACTGCTTTGGGTATATGAACTTGAGTTTGAATTATTTGACGCAAGAGTAGTGGATGACGACGCGGTAGAGATGGCGGAGGAGGGCGGTACCGAGGAAGCAGCGTTCCCATGGGACTGGTGATGTTGATGCTGTTGCTGTTGTTGCTGTTGCTGTTGCTGCTGCTGATATGCCTGTGCTAATGATTTTGGGTTGACTCTTCTACCATCTGGCAGGATATGAGCAAGAGCACATTTGACCCCAAACTTGCAATTTCCCTTTTGGAAGTATTTGCAAGGGGCGGCATCGTTAGTGTTGTCAACAGCGTGTGAGAAGGGACAAGAAGCACCAGCCTGGCAAGCACCCTGGCGGAAGAATTTACATGGGACATGTGAGAGATCTGGATTACTGTTAGTAGAGATGGAGGGTGGGAGAGCATACAAGTTGAAGGAAAGACCAATTTAGTACTCACTCTTCGAAGGGGGGCTTTTGCCGTTGCCATCCTGGTTTGCCGCAGCACCGTTTTTCAGCGAGCCGTTTGAGTTTCTCATGGGGAAGTCGTAGCTCCGTAGCACGAATGTCCCTTGGTGGTGTTGATTGGAGGTCATCGTTACATGAGGTTTGGGGGAGCAGATGAGAATACTGTTGTGTAGATGGAGTTGCGTAGATAGTGTGGATAGATAGTGTGGGTAGATAATAGCAATGTTGAAGAGCTAGCTGTCAGAAAGAGCATACACGGTGTTCTGTTGCCTGTCCCGTGTGTGAAACTGCAACAGAAATGTTGTGTGGTGCAATGTGGGTGCTGCTGATAGGGATGTTGAAGCAGAACACCAGTTTTGGGAAAATAGCAGAAAATGAGATGGTGAGCGAGTCACTAAGACAGACAGACGGGTTTGCACTTTTGAGCGATAGCAGTGTAGTGTAAAGCCCCCCCGCCTCGAGATAGTGCTCTGGGATAGTAGCCGGACAAAAAACACCAACTACGCTTGAGCTAGTATGACTGAGCAAAGAAAGAGACCACAAACGGTTACTCCATCGGCCAATAACACACTGCAACTGATTAGAATAAAAGACGGTTAAAACGGCCTGGGTATACATACAGCGTAGAGCACCAAGCACACCTTAGGCTCTCCGAACCTCTCTGACTCTACGCTTCTGCCACCCGTCTGAATTGCGGGATGCGATTGACATGAGCCAAAATGGCGTAATCTCCGTGTGCGCAACCGTATCGGGGTGAGAATTCGCAGCAGACGCACTGGGCGTCACAGAGGGCGTAATCTCTTATCGGGGGGAGAGCCGAGTTTCAGGAGGCGATAGGCCCAAGAGGTGCGTGCACCGATAGCCGATAGCGTTGGTAGACGCGTTAGGGGCGAGAGCCGGTGGAGTGGAGATAAGCAGGGAGCGATAAGGTGGTTGGGGGGTGGGGGAAGGTTACGGAAAGAGGGGGATTATCGTTGAATCTGGAAATAAATCTGAATAGTTTAAAGGTTCTGATAAAAAGGTTTAAACAGAGGGTTGTTGATGAGGAAGCGTATATGCTCGTGGTTAGGCACGGGCAGGCATCTGGAGCAGGCCCTGGGCAGTTGGTCGTGTAGTAGGGCAGTAGGGCAGTAGGGTACTAGCAGGGCCTTTGCAGGACAACAACATATTGGCTTATGGAGGAAATTATACTAGATTTGAGATTTGCAGATATGAGTAACATAATGCGATTGGTGGTTCTGGGGTAAGTGAGAATTTTTTAAAATTTCGGATCATGGAGAGGCCGGATTATGGAGAGGCCGGACCATGGAGAGGCCGGACCATCTGCAGAGAGGGCATATTTCTAGCTTCTGTGGGAACTACAGGTTCTAGCAATAAACACAGGTTTCAGCAATAGGATTGAAAACAGCTGAGTGAGTATGCAACTATAGGCATCATATCGGTATAACTAGCATATTTAAGTAATCTGGGCTCTTTAGTCTGTAACTCTTTAACCTGTGTCTCTTTAACCTGTGGCTCTTAAGGAGACCAGCATGAGCCTTGACAGGGCAGTGATGCGAGATTGAGCCTATGTCTACCTAAAAGTGCATTGGACTGTGGTTCCTTATACTGATCGATAGCCAGAACCTAATGAAATCTCCATCCAGCCAAATCGGACCAATCTCAGGTTTCCATTGGAACAGACAGGGAACGCAAGCCAAATGGAGGTGCATCAATGGGGGGTGTCAAAATGTAGATAACGTGCCCGGGTAACCATCTAGGGTGCACGCGACACCTTGGATGTACACCTTGGATGTAGCAAAATGCTTGGCAGTACATGTGTCAATTGTAGCTCTCACAAGGCTACTGACAGGAGCAACGCAGACTTGGGAGTCAGGCACACACACAAGGCTGCCGATTGCATGCAGAGAGAACAAGCAGAGGAGCACCAACAAGGGAAGAAATACTAGGAACAAAATAATAGCAACACGAGACAAGATCAAAGGGAATAAAATGGAAGAGATCCGCCACCATCACCACAATCTGCTCTGGCGTCAAAATTGAACATACTAATCTAAAAAATCCACAACTCTAGTAGATTTTCCAAAAATATCTTGCTTAACAATCTTCATAGGAACAAATGAATATATTATTAAATGCTTAACTATAATCAACAGGGTCTACCCCCACAAACCCAACATCATCTCCAACTCGTTGCACACCAATTATTACTCATTGTAATGATACACCAAGTAGTTGGGCAGCCCAAACACCTCGTAGCCTAACCTCTTGGCCATCTTTGCGAAACCCTCAGTCTCAATCAGATGGTAGAAGGGGAACGAGGGGAACATGGCACCATCCCTATGCACGTCGGCCTTCACCATGACTGCGGCACCTCCAACACCATCGAGCTGCATCTCTGTATTGACGTCGCCGTTGGCATCGTAGAAGTGTGCCATCAAGGGACGGTACGTGGCGATCTCGGCGTACCCTTCAACGATGATGTCCTCCTCCGGCATGCTGGCTGCAATTCTCAACCCTTCCTCAGACTCCACCCAGTTGTTGAAGTCGTATGGCCTGATCGACATCTCCTTCTTCTCGTCGTCGTAGTACCTCTGGTAACAATTGGCGGAGATGATGGGCTTGTCGTGCGAGACAAGGTCCTGGATTAGCGTGGGTGGCGTCTCCACCACATCGGCATCCAGCCAGAGAACCCACGAGGTGTAGGGCCCAATCGTCGTGAAGAGAAGCGAGTTACGTGCCAGCGCCATGTTGGAACGGCGCTGCTTCTGCACGCCGAGGGCGTGCCTCTGCTTCTCGCTCTGCGACTCCAACGAGTCGTTGTCCTGGCGCAGAATGGTGATCTTCGCAAATTTGGGCTCCTTGCCCTTTGGTGACTGCACCTTCTTGGCAGCCTTCTCCAGCTTCTTGAGGGCAAGGTCGCCATCGGCGCTGCGGGGCACAATGAACCCAAGCTCGATCAGCTCCCTGGGGTACGTGAGCTTGAGCAGGTTCTGCCAGTACTCATCGTAGAACCTGCTCATGGGCGAGAGGATCAGCACTCTCTCCTTGTTGTAGGCGGCCATCGGGGTGGACGCCAGCTTGTTCATGTCGTAGTGGGAGATGTGGTCCTTGGGCACGTTTCTGGGGATCACGTTCCTTGGCTTTGAAAAGAGCCCCCCGCTCTTGGATTTGTAGGTGTATCTGCCCTTGGGCTTTTCAGAGCGGCCAAACAGCAGAAACAGCACAACCACCAGCAGCGTGAGTGGGGCCAGGTATTGGAGAGGTCTCCTTCGTATCTGACGAAGAAGTGGTGATTTGATGAGCACCATGTTCAAGTAGAGAGAGCAAAAAAACAATTAAAAAAAACCGAGCAATCAATCAATGTCGTGCAAACGACGTAGCAAGGAAGTGAAATGAAAATAAATTGTCAATGTCACACTGGTGGTTAGCAGCACGGTGTCAACTCTTTCGCTACCCACGTCACCTCTCTCTGTCGCCGATCTATAAATATCACACGCGGTATATGTCAATACAGATAGACGCTGTAGAAATCTCTATGTACAATATCGCTATGGCAGCAAGAGCAGTATAACTAGCAGAGAAGAAGGCTATAGAGACAAGAGCGTGCGACTCCGGGCCTATGATCAACATCCAACTCCGCCTACGATCGTTTCCTCTGATGATCTCTGCGTGTTTCACCAAAAGAGTTCACGAGGTCAAAAGGACACCACAGTTGGAACGGTGCACACCATAAGGTAGTGGGACACACATGGAGTCCTCTGCAGTGACAGGGATGATTTGGCAGCGTGCACAGTTAGGCAGAGCGCAAGAAACGGGACGGGCACACACAGGGCACCATAACAAGACGCCATACGAGAAAGCGGTAACGTATAACAAGAGGATATAACAAAACACCATAAAATGACTAGAAAAATCTCAAATATTAGAACAAGTTAAAGATTTAGCCATTACAAATAAATTTAATGGAAAGAATGGAACACTATGTTATAGATTTGTAAATTCAATGCAAGCAAAGCCCAAAATAAGGTTAGTATAGCTGCACTCACTGCTGCGCACTCTCCACAACACCATAAAAAAGATCACCACATCGATCATGAGAAGATTATGTGGTGGACATAGTAAGCAGTGATAAGAGAGTTTAAGTGATCTGCATGGGCAGAGTATGTAGAGTGCTGGTGTAGATGACGGAATGTATGATGAACTATTGAGTGCACACAAGCAAACAAATTTATGCATGTGTCTTACGGTGGGGGATCATTTCAGTTCTAAAGGGATTATTCATTAACACACTCCATTCATTGAGACCCATCTGTATGATGGGCCAATAGATAAAAACACAAGCGAGACGCTTATTTGAAAACCTTACCGTCAGCAATCTCCTTCTTCTCCTCACCAACGACAACAGGCTCATCCCAAGCCCACATGTTGTTGATGAAAGCCTTGTCCTCCTCCTTTGAGCCGTCGAGCTTCTCAAAGTCGTAGGACTCCCAGTCTGGAGCAACGTCAAAGGCTGGGGCAAAGTCCTGGCCACGCACCAAGAAGGCACCAACGATACCGTTGTTGTTGTTCTCTCCGTACACAACCATGCAGCCAAACATGAACTTGGTGGAGGCCGACAATCTGTTGAAGAAACCACCAACCAAGTTGTTGGACATGAAGGTGAGGGTGAGCTCGTCATTGTACTTGTAGGAAACCTTCCACAGCGACCACTCGGAAGCGTCGTAGAAGTTGCTCCAGAACCATGGGAGCGCAACCTCTCTGGTCTCCTCGTTGGAGTACTGTCTCTTCCACTCGTCGAGTGGCACCTTTGGCTTGCCAAGGGCCTCAAGAGGGTGCTTTGGCTTCTTCTCCTCAACAGGGGCGTCCTCCTGCTCGGCAGCAGCCTCCTTCTTGGCTGGCTTCTCCTCCTTTGGCTTGGCGGCCTCCTTCTTCTTCTCCTTCTTCACTGGCTTTGGAGCCTCGAGGGGCTTGTCGAGGAACTCAAAGTCACCAAACTGGTAGCTGAGGTATGGGCTAGCGGCGACGGTCTTGAACCATCTGCCGATCGATGGGTGCTCAGAGATCCACTTCTTGTCGTACATCACGGTGAATGGACGGTAGAGGGCGGAGGCAACGAACACGTCGGCAATGGTGAGTCTCTCACCAACGAGGTAGGTGTACTCAACGAGTCTCTTCTCGAGCACGGCAAGCAGCTTGCCGGTCTGCTCGTAACCGGTGTCAACGTTCCTCTTGTTGTATGGTTCGGCACCAAGGAGGGCCTTGAAGGCGAGGGCTGCAGTGCCGATGATCTCGGAGTTAGCAAACGAGATCCACTTGAGCACCTCGGCCTTCTCGGTGATAGTCTTACCGAGGAGAGGGGAGTTCTCATCGTGAGTGGAGATCACTATTATACACGTTAGTACGAGAGCATGGGCTAAAAAACACAAAGTTACATGCGCTTCGCCGCTGCTACATCTCCTTTTGAATTTCAGATTGTAAATCCTCGACATTATGTGTTAAGACAGGGATAACTGTTTTTAATTTGAAAATTTTCTCATCATTGTAAGGAACACCAGCGGTGGCAGCACAGTAGTAGCGGCAGTCGCAGTCGCAGTCGCAGTCGCAATCGCAGCAGCAGCAATCGCAGCAGCAGCAATAGCAGCAGTAAACAGGAAAGATTGATTAGATCACTTACAGTAGTAGAGAACAGCAGTAACCTCATGGAGCTTCAAACCCTTTGGACCAATGAAGGTAGGAACTCTCTTGAGAGGGAAGTTGCTCTGGTAGGCAGCATCCTCGGTGGTGAGGATCTTGACATCAAGATCCAAGGCCTTGATGACACCGACTGGTGCAATACAGCGGGTGGATGTGGTGGACTTTGTGAAAAGAGTACCCAGGGACATTGTGTAGATGTAGTACGGAGTCAGGATCAACCTGTCCATTCAATTGTACCCGTCAATGATGTTGAAATATACAATGGGCTTGTGGCTTCGTTCGCTACCTGCTGTTGCAATCCTGGCCAGCACCCTCTGGTTGCGACAAGGTTGGTTCCCGAGAGGGTGGAAAAATTATTCGGTGTTCAAGCCGGGTAATTGGGTGATTTGGGCACAGGTTTCTATGGGGTTATACCACGGGGTTAGCACGCCGTTACTGAGCCGTTGACATTGGCAGACCGGGCACCACCGCCTTAACACTGGGAGCCACCACAGTGTGTGCTCACCTCGAAAATACTTAAGTAATATCACAAGTAACAGAAATTGTGCTGAGGGCTTCAATCGCCACAGTGAGAAATTTCGCTGCAAACTTCTAATTTCGTGATTCTCTAATTCTCTTGTAAATCTTCCACAATGAAGTGTAGAATGTGGTTCTAGTCCATGGTGCAATGCCATGTATTTGTTAGTCCCATAGTATCTACTGCATAGAGGACTACAGTAACCACTGGCAAGACGAGGTCACGAGAGCTCAGTCACATTCTACTTTGAAAATTAGCAACTGAACTCAATCTGATTTCCTCCCAGTCATCGATGGGAACCCGAAATCATTATATATTCACCCTCAATATATCCACCCCTCACTATATCCCATCTCCTAGTAATCTCTACCCTGCGACTCGTTCATGCACATCGTGCATGAGGCATGGGCCGATAGCTCGGCCTGAGTTGAAGAGAGTGATAAATGGCTATTCTAAACTACAACACCTGGAGATGTACCAGACACCACCACTTTGTATTCTCTAATCCACGATGTTAGGAACCCATGCGATCCGCATGTTACGGACGACCCGTCTGGGTACCCGGGTGGGTGCCTCTGTGAGCCTCCGTGGTGAGAGATGCGTACACTTTTCAGCTCCCGTGCATACTGTGGAGACTGAAAAATCGGTGCTTCCCGATCGCGATACCACCATTCAGAAATGTAAGTATGGAATGGTGCAGATGCTTGCGTGAACATCACTGAAACAAACAGTTACTAATCACACGCAGTCTCCTTCCCTCATGCCAACCACACCGTCTCATCAGTCTCACACTCTCTCGACACACTGCTGCACCACAACACCACGGTGATCCTTCACGGATGGATAGATTCCAAGCCCCGCAGGATCTCCAAGAAACTGGTCTTTGCGACTCTGCGCGATTACAACGGCCAAACAACCCAAGTTGTGGCCACCGCAGAGGGGGCCCTTGACCTGCTGAGGAATGCTTCCCAAGAGGACGTGGTTTCGGTCACAGGAACCATAGAAAGGAGACGCCAGAGAGGGGAGCCGACCTCCTCCCAAGAATGCCTGTGGGATCTGAAGCTGCATTCATTGCACACTCTCAACAAGGCAGACTCCACGGTGGCCCAGCTTGAGTCTCTTAAGGACAACCCCTCGCTGTACCCTCCGGAGTACCGTTACCTCCAGCTACGCCAGCCCTGGTACCAGAGAGCGCTCCGGTTGAGAGCTAAGGCCGCATCTACGGTAAGATCAGTATTGAACAACAACAATTTCACAGAGGTGGAGACCCCGCTGCTGTTCAAATCCACCCCGGAGGGGGCCAGGGAATTCTTGGTGCCTACAAGGAAAGAGTCTCTCTTTTATGCTCTGCCTCAGTCTCCCCAACAATACAAGCAGCTTTTGATGGCGAGCGGTGTGAAAAACTACTATCAAATCGCAAAATGCTTCAGAGACGAAGATCTCAGAGCAGACCGGCAGCCCGAGTTCACCCAGGTCGACATGGAAATGTCGTTTGCCAGTGGGAAGGACGTGAGGGCAATAGTGCAGAAACTTGTGAGGGCCCTGTGGAAGAATGTGAGGGATTTGCCGTTATATACTCCACTGGGAGACTGCCATCTAATAGAGATGGGCAACGGCAGCAACGTGGCCTTCCCCAGCATATCTTACCAGGAGGCTCTGTCCAAATACGGCATAGATAAACCTGACCTGAGGTCGTCGTTGGTCATACAAGATGTGAGCCACGTTGTGTCCAAAGTAGTCCAGAATCCTGCTTTCCCTGTTCTTGAAGTGTGTGTTCTCAGAGATGCGTTTGATCCTAATGCTGTGTCAAACTCCAAGAAACCCTTGAGCCACATTACCAACTCGCAGAAGTACCCGTGTAGAAAGCCTGTGGTTGTGCCCATCAAGACATCTCACGATGCAGTGAACTGGGATGAGAAATTCAGCCATCTCGTGGAGTTTGACCATTCAGTGCTACCTTCGCTCAAAGCCAAGCTCAACTTGCAGCCGGGAGACGTTCTGGCAGGCAGTACCCGTGCCGAGCTCAGTTATGAGAATCCAACGCCGATGGGGAGGTTTAGACAACTGGCGATTGAGGCATTCCCAACGAAATGGAGGAGGATCGTTTGTGATCAGCATGGTGGTGAGGTTGATGTCAAGCCAGAGGATGTTTTTGTAGCTAACTGGGTGGTTGACTTTCCTCTCTTCCAGCCAAACATGGTAGCAGAGCCAAGTGAAGCGACGAGCGGTGATGTCGGCGACGGATACCCTGTCTATGACCACTCTTCATTGTCTTCTACGCATCATCCATTCACCATGGCCCTTACAGAAGACTATGACAAACTCGCCACTGATCCGCTCGCAGTGAAGGGTGCTCACTACGATTTGGTGATAAACGGCGTAGAAGTTGGTGGAGGTTCCACCAGAATTCATGACTCGGCATTGCAGAGGTACATCTTCACGCAGATCTTGGGCATAAAGAACCCGGATGCGCTTTTTGGCCATCTTCTAAGGGCCTTTGAGACGGGGTGTCCTCCTCATGCGGGCTTGGCGATCGGCTTTGACCGTCTATGTGCCATGTTACTTGGATCCACCAGCATCAGAGATGTTGTTGCCTTTCCAAAGAACCAGGCAGGTGGTGATGTGGTGGTGGGTAGTCCAAGCGAGGTGGCAGATGTCACTTTGTCGGATTACCATATTAAGAAGATATAGAGCTGTACATAATCCTGTATATACATAGTGTATTCATAACATTAATCGTTACTCATTCTTTCCCAGATCCGTTTTCGGTCACCACGGGATCTCCATCATTACTTTCTTCAAAAATCACATACTCCTCCGTTGACTCCTGCGTCGCCGCAGTCGCTGCCGTCGCCACCGCCTCCTTTTCTTCCTTTAGTCTCTGGTACTTGGCCTTAGATTTCTTCTTCTGCCTCGCCTTGACCATTTTCTTTCTCTCCAGCACGATCTTTGCCCTACTCGTTTCTGGAGACTCCACCTCTTGGATCTTGGCAGCCAGTATCTCCCTTGCGATCTTTCTGTTTTGCTCTCTTGATCTAGTGGCCTGTGACGTCACCACTATTCCTGTGGGGACATGGGTCAATTGCACTTTGCTGTTGGTCTTGTTGATCTTCTGACCACCTTTACCACTTCCTCCCTTGATGAACTTCTCTTTGATTTCATCCTCGTTGATCTTGGGCCGAGGAGGCATCTTGTTGGCTCGGGGGATCTTTATCCGGGAAGAGGATCGAGCACTGTTGGCCTCATCTGGGGTGGACACTTCACCAGGAGGAGATCCATCAGACATGTTTCTGATACTCGAGGAGCTCAAGCACCTCAATTGCACACGGAGTGATGATGCAGACCCCACATGAATGTTTCTGAGCTGTGAATGCGATGTGATTGGGCATATATCAGCAGTAAGTCTAGATAGAGTTGCCTTTCCAAGCATACCGAGACTTAACATCATCATGTAGGAGTGGGACCTACTCAACGGAGCATTAAAGATCATTCAATAGGAGGTAACTCTCAAATAGATGGTATCACCATGTATGATGAGCAGTTTAGACATACGAGGTCAAATGGGTATCCAAGAAAGGGCAGACCATATGGGGCATCCTTACCAGTCAGCGGCCGAAACACTTCTATACAACAGAGAGGCTCCAACCACTTAAAGCGCTCAATAACCTAAAGATAAGTGATAAACTCCTTTAGATAGTTGGGTCTGTCTGTAGTTGGTAAAATGCATAGTGTAGTGAGAATCACGTGACTATGCACGCATTTGGTAAATTGAGGCTAGTGAGCCAGTAGATGAGAGCAGAGAGGGATTGGAAGAGGGTTTGACACTGGGGCTTGGAGGAGCAGTTTGGAGGAAAATATTAGAAAACCAAGCTTCCTCAGGTATTACTTATACAGAATAGTGGACAAAATGATTCTCATTATACTAATACCATAAAATACCAACCCCCCCCTCAGTGCACCCCTCTGCTGCACAGCCATATGGCAGATACCCGATCAAGCACATCTCGCGTGGCTGTGCTCTTCTCTGAAAAATCAAATGTGAAAAGTCGATGGGCACTGAAAATAGTACGAGAGGGCAGATGATAAACGACGAGTTGTGGAGTGTACTGTTATTTTTGTACGATATTTCTGCCGCCAGTGAGGAGTAGTGAGATCTTGATTAGTATCACCCCCTTTATTGTGAAGCCATTTACCAAAGTGAGCCCAAGACCAAGCGACCTGCAGGACTAGGAAACTTTTCAGGAGAAGCTGACCAGAACCGATCTTAGAGGCTGAAAAGAAAAAACAACAACAGCCAATTTACACCGCCAGATCCACCACAAAGAGCGTCATCCACAAAATGCTCAGAAACATCCGCCACATACACTCGAGCAGTGCCTGTCTTGCACGGACGAGGATCCCCACGTCGATCAAGCTCCGTAAGCCAATCCCCCCCACCATCAACAACATCACCGTACCGGAAGACCACCCCCTCTACCAGTTCTTCAGCGATAAGAACTTTCTTAGAAGACCAGCAGAAGTGCAAACCTCCGGCAGAAGCTGGACGATCCCGGAGCTGAGGAGGAAGTCGTTCGAGGACCTCCACGAGCTGTGGTATGTGTGCCTGAAGGAGCGGAACATCCTGGCCAGAGAGGCCCAGCTGCTCCAGGCGGTGGATTCCTCTTCTGTTCAGATCTACCAAGAGCAGTCCGAGACCATCAGGGAGACGATGTGGAGGATCAAGCATGTGCTCAGCGAGAGACACCACTCGTTTGAGAATGCCACCCGTGAGTTTGCCAAGCACAAGGTTGACTACCTGACCGAGTTCAGAGACAGCTACCTGGAGTCGGAGAGTGCAGAGACACAGGAGTGGTTCGACAAGCTCGAGAGGCTCGGGTTTGCGTTCTTTGGCATCCCAGACGCCTTGGACGCATCCACCAAGGTGGACATGAGCTTCTTGGAGGGGATCAAGTTCATTGCAGAGCTCAAGTTTGCAAAGTTCAGAGATGAAGCCGGGCACGCACAGTTGGGAGAGTTGAAGGACATTGCAGAGTACTACGCCGTGTTTGAGGAGAGTGCCACCAAGGAGGGTGTTGAGAACGCATGCAAGAAGATTGTCGAGTACAGGGAGTCCAACATTGTGATTCCAAAGAGCAAGGAGCTGGCCGTTGTGCAGGAGTTTATCAACGACAGGGTGAGAAGTTTTACCGAGGAGTAGCTTTTCCTCCAGGACATGTATATAGGAAATAGACACAGACCCTACATAGTGATAATGATATAGTTCTTACAGTACACATAAACTTTGAATTTACAAACTCTACCCATTCATCTCAGCATCCTCGCTCTCTGACTGCAGCTCCTTCAACAACACATTGAGGCGGCCGGCTATCACATTCCATCTCCTCTTATTACCGCGAATGCTCTCCCTCAACTCATGGCACTCGCGCTTTTTGATCTCCAGCGAGGCCTCGAGATCCCTACAAGAGCCGGTCAGTTTCACCCTTTGGAACACGTACTGGTCGTCATCTTCGGCCATTGTTGCTTGGCCCGCCTTCCTACGTGCACCGCCGTTCTTTTTGTTTATCTTAGCACTCCTCATAACACCAGAAAGGTCAATGTTGTCGCCAAACAGTTCGAGCAGCTGTTTATGCGACAGCTGGACGGTATCGTCGAACCGTTTGAACTTGGTGATGAGCTCATTGACTCTCTTGCGGTTCTTTGCCGTATCGTTAAGGATGGCGAGCTTAGCCTGGAGCGCACCGTTTTCAGCGCTCTTCTCCATGTATATCTCTCTTTGCCTGGTATCTATAAAATCATCAAAGGAAGAGAGCTCGTTGTGCAGATTTGTGAACTTGAGATGCTCAGTCTTCTGGTTCACCTTGAGCCTCAGCCTATGACGCACCATCTGTGCTTTTAGCTTTTGGAGCTCCTCCACATTCACCTTGTGGAAGTTGCCCTGTCTAATGAGCAGAGACATTTCCAACAGTTTCTTTCTGCTGTCGAGGTATGCATCGATGTCTGAGTCTGAGGAAATCCTCCTATCCTGGATTGCCGTTTCTGAGGGGGTTAGTCTGAGATCCAAAGGTCGGGGGCGAGAACCAGATACTTACCTTCCGGAGTCATTGCAAATGAGTGGACAAGTGGGGTTATGAATTGGTTATTGAGGGATGAATCAACGATGAAGGAGGTGACCAGCAATAGCTGGAGGTGGTTCAAGTGGGGGGATGCTGTTAATCTGTTCGATTATGTGCTGTTATGTGTGGTTATGTGATTACGTCTAATATGATCTTTCCAATATCCACACGTCACGATCAATGCTGATTGAATTCTTCTGGGTCCCCGTACTGTTGAATATTTCATTACATGCACATTAAATTCATAGGGTGCAGGACGCATCTCAGCAGCCTAAGCAACGTGAGGATAACGGCAGGAGTAATTGGGGGGAGAGAATATATATGGCTAATTTACTCCTGGTTTAATAAAGTCTGTAGTTTTTGCTTGTCTAACATATTTATGTTGTAATTTATATATGTTAAGTTGTGACTGCTCAGTAATATCTAACATAGTTAGTACTTAGCATGAAGACTAAATGAGCAGAGACTAAGAACTTAATGGGAAGGCCAAATGGGCAGGGCTAAAGCAGAGCTACAGGGTCAAAGGGAGCGTACGAGTTCCAAAGACATACAGAACCACACCAGTAATTTGCAAATTTCCACTTGGTTTGTACGGTTCGTCTATCAAATACCACGTCTCCTACACGTTGGAAAATCATCCATCAATTATACCGCTGCCTTGCTCCACGCTCCACACCGAAGTCTCGTACGGGCACTCGTTACTTTGTAGGAGCATCCCCCAACGAACTCGTACGCTCCCATGGGCATCCCACAACGGACTCGTACGCACTGCCTGTACCCTCTCATGGGGTACCTTGGGCACCTCGCACGGGCCGTATACGACCCCAAGCACCCCACTTGGGCATATTGGGCATCGCCAAAGGCCTCGATGCGCGTGCTGGATCACTAAACATTTCACATCATGGTGATGAGGTGTGCCTAATCTCAATATGAACTCAATGTGGACTGAATATAATCTCAATATAAACTCATTTACAACTCATTTCACATCATTACACCCCCCTTCCCCCCAGATCTGGAACTCTGGTGGGTGTTTCCTTCCCTTAGCACCCTCTTACCATGCACTCAAACCAGTGCCTGCTGGCACTTGCCCTGCTGGCCTCACAGGGCCGCACCCCACAATTGGCACTTGCCCTCAAGAGGTTGACGCCTCTCATTCACACAGATACAAAAAAGATATCGGATAACCAATCGTTGCAGCAGGACTATGACTACCAATCGAGCCCCAATTGCTCTTTATTCACCGTCCTGGCCTTACTGCTCGTGGGTCTACCGGAGACCCTCCCACGGGACGAGCTGCACGTGGTGGGAGACTTTGTGAGGCAGTTTGCCGAGTACTCCCAAACCGTGCATTCCCAAGATGTCGAAACTGCCTACTTTGACCTCGAGGAGGTGATAACAGAGATCGAGGCAGAAAACTCACACCTCATTGACATGCTCGATTTGTCTCCAGAGACCATCAGCACCCGCGCAAAGGTGCTGTTCTCCCACTTCTCGAGCGACGCCCTTGCAATCGGCTGGAGTATATCCGCATTGGAGGAATGTATACACTTGGTTCACTCCGGTGACAGCAACCGTGTGCTCTTCACCTTTTTGAAGAGCCGTATCCTAAGGGTCAATGCTGTGGTCTCCGACCTCACGTTCCCCAAGTCTCTCATCAATACACTCTTCGATGGCCCCTATGTGCCGCTCGATGAATGGCGCAAAGGTTACTTTGACCCTCTCGTGCTGTTATCACAATGCGATGGCGGAATCCCTCCTCTGGCCGTGTGGAACACCCTCTCTTCCTACGATAAGATATTGCTCATAATGGCACAGGTACTCCGCTCACCCTCCGACATAGCCAATTCCACACTCGTACGAAAATGCCTCGTGCCCCATGTAACATTTATCGGGGGCTGGAGCACGTTCAACGAGTGGATATCTCAGTATGCTGCCAATAACTTGGTAGGCGATTCCAGCAAGGAGGTGCGAGAGATCGAAACCAACTACGACAACACATGCGCTCTTCTCAGCAATGGTGATAATGCCATTCCTAAAAGTCTGTGTGCCAATTCTCCTGACCTCAACGACTTTGTCTCCATAATACTGTCAGCTTTCTACATGTGTCCCGTGGCATCCCTCAAGATATATCTTTCGATGCGGGAAATCCTCACTAAGATAAGGGAATTGCCCTTAAAGTCACACGGCAGCGATGGGGCAGAAGAAGAAGAACCAATGTCTGCTTCTGGTATACAAACGCTCATATCCACCAACACCATTGGTGAATTTTGCCAGCTCGATGTCGCTGCCCCCACCGTTTCGTCCGTTGATCGTCTCCTTCGCATGATAGAAACCGGACAACGCCTCAATGGACTCACGCTGTTTGATATCATGCAACTTTCTGCCTCATCCAGAGAGGTCCAGCTAAGGGAGCTCACTAAACTGGTGAATAGCGAGATAACCTCGAGTTCAAAGCAGTGGAACGCCATATTGAGCTCTTTAAACTATATCCACCAAAGCTCTGCTCTGTTCAACAAGGTGGACACTTCCTCCTTCAACGAGCTTGTACTCTCTAGACTACTGGATCTGAGGCATTTCTCTGTCATCCAGCACCACTTTGGCGCGCCGTCCTTGGATGGTCATATTCCCCTTTTGATCAAGTACTGTTGGCTCTTCTATGATAAATCAACCAACTGCGATGTCACCATTGGCTGGTTGAAGTCATGCAATGACTGCCTGGAGGTTGTCAAGGGTGTACAAGGTGACGAGTGCGCTACCGATCTCACTAGGCTGTCTCATCTACTTTCGGTTAATACCCGTTTACTCAAGTACAAGTTGTATTTTGAGCCTGGTGTTCCACTGACACCTAAGGCGTTGAAGCAGGCTACCGACCCTTACAAAGTACTTAGGAGGGTGTTGGAGTTGAATCCAGGCGCATACAAGGAGTATGACGAGTTGCGTGCGATCCTTGATGAGCTGGAAGGTTTTGGCGAGACAGAGGTGGCCCGAGACGTTGCAGATACCCATTTGATGATCATGTGCATAGAATATGCTCTTGCACAGGGTGATTTTGGCTTTGCATACGACAACTCCATGCTTTTGCTCAACTATGCCAGTAGCCCTAGTAGCGCTGTAGTAGACTTATTGAGAGAGAACTGGCTTATATTCTTCCAAGTGGCCAAATATGTTCCGGTGCCAGGCGAGAATGATGGCTCATCTACTCCTCCAGGGGATGAAACGAGTTCTTTGGTTCTGATTGAGCAAAAGATGACACTTTTGGGTAAACTACTTGGATTTGCACCCACAGAGTTTAACAACAATATCATCTCCTCGTGGATATTTATGGAGATGGATCTTAACTCGAAGGAGGAACACGTAGCGCCATTCAGTAAAAGCAATGGGGTTCCAACCGCAGATGTTCATACCAGTGGGAACACAGTTCGGAATGCTTCCCATAACGACATCGAATCGAGGTTGTCCAGGGCTTTGGCTTCTTCGGCTCAAGAGATCTTTCATGGTTCTGTTGGCAATGGCCCAACTGCCAATGCCCAAGAGCAGATATCCAATTTACTGGTTAGCGGATTAGGGTGGGCGATAGGTGCAAATCCAAGGTAGCGATGAGTCTACGAACTGATACAGAGATATATAAAGCCTGCATAGCGTGTTATTATTAAGAGGAAATCACCTATATAGGCAGAGCGTAAATGAATGGATTACAAGTATGGCTTGACTTGCTCATCAGCCCAGTCCCAAAACTTTTGAGCGTTGCCATTGGTCATGGACTCTGCAATATCCTTCCTCATGGTACCGAGACGACCATATGGTTCCAAGTACCTTCCGTTGTCCTCTTTCTTGAACTTTGGGTAGAGAGCACCGTAGAGTTCGGTGTAGGCACCGTAGATTCCCTTCTTGAAGAAGAGTCTCATAAACAGATAATTGCCCAAGGAGGCTGACCTCTGGAGACCAGTGAAGAGCAGACCAGGGTGGACGGCAAAGCTAAAGACGTTGTCGTCCTTATGCTTCTGGGCCCAGATATAGGCCTGGAAGGCATTCATAGCCTTGGACTGACCATACACATCCATGTGGGAGGTGTTCTTGCCCTCGTAGTTGATGTTTTCCCAGTTGACTCCACCAAGAGGAGCGGCAAGGTGTGTCATCGAGGAAATCCAAATGAGTCTGGTTGAAGGGCAGTCCGATACAGGGGCCTCCTTTGCAGCTGCCAAGAGCAAGGGATCCAGGAACTTCTGTAGCAAGTGAGGCCCCAGAACGTTAACACCTAGCTGGATCTCGTAGCCCTGGGCTGACTTGGAACCGGAGGGAGGAGCCATTACACCTGCGTTATGGATGATGATGTCCACCTTGGATTCCCTCTTCTTGAACTCTTCTGCAGTAGCCTTGATCGTGGTGAGGTCACCCAGGTCCAGCTTGAGGATGTGCATCTCACCACATGTCTTTCCCTTGAGGTTCTCCTTGATCTTTTCAATACCCTCTTCGCCAGCCTTCACGTTCCTACAGAGTCCATACACCTTTGCATTCTTCGATGCCAGCAGTTGCATCACCTCCCATCCAACACCAATGTTGGTTCCTGTTACCAGTACAACTTTACCGGTGAGATCAGGATACTGATCAGGAAGGAATGCGGGCCATGTAGGCAGGGTATCTTTGATGACACAAAGAAAGAATCCTAATGTTGAGGCCATTGTTGAGTGAGAAGTGGGGCAGAGATGTGTCTTTGCTGTGAAGCGTTGTGTGGGTGTAGTGTTTCTATTTGTTTTTTTAATCCACTCTCCAGCCCAAGAGGTGTGAGGGGGGAAATGATTCCTTTTAAGATGAACAGAAGAACCAACGAAGATGACAAAGAAGAAAAGAGCACGGACCCATCCGTGAGTTTGATATATTTATTTTCAATTATCCATATGCAGAGCGGCCAACTGGTACATATTCATCCTGCAATTGGCGGGCTTTTAGTTCATTCTGTAGTGTGTGGTTTATGCGTCATCTACCACTGGGCACGCACTGTTGGAGCGAGTACGAACCAACTGTGAGGTGGGCTTGCATGATCCTGCATGAGCCTGCATATATGCGCATGACCAAGAGGTACGGCCCGACAGCCCCCATGGAGGAGACATATACCTGGTTTGTTGTTAGAGGCCAGAGGAGGTTATTTCGTATATAAAAGCGGCCCCAAAAAAAAAACCAACCAAAAGAAAAAAACAATTCAAATTCAGAAACGATGCCGAAAATTCATCTGCAGCGCTAAAACGGATTATCCCTCGAGTGGTGCGTCCCCTGAGTTTGTTATGTCTTCCCCTGGGCCATGCGTGTCCCCTGAATCGTTGCCTCCCCTGAGCTGTGCGTGTACGAGCATACACCATAAGGCTGTACAGCAGCCAGCCCCGCCCGGCTGAAGGGCCAACCCAAACTCAGCGATCGGAGACGCGACACCGTCCCCCCCTTTAGGGTTTCCGCCAACACGGCCATGAACCGCCAAGTCCCACGTCTGGACAGCCAAGGAGGTGCCAAGGAGCTTGGCGAACCGAAAACTGCCAGAATGGTACGACAACTACCAGAATGGCCCGAAAACTGCCAAAATGCCCTCGCACAGCCAGTCCACCAGATTGTGGGGGGCTGTGGGAAGGTGTACACTTCGAACGGCCAACTTGCATAATCCTCCTGTAGGGATGCATGAGAGGGCGAGCGGATCTGACTATCGCTCTCCGGTACCCTGGAGATCAAGGAGCCATCAGCGAGGGACCACCAGTAACCTGTAGCAAGTAATCAGTTGCCGGCAACCAACAACCATCATCTATCAACCAGTGCCTCCCTTCCCTCTAGACTTGATGAATTATTAATAGAACCGGGGGACGTTAGTGCGCCCGCCTTCACCTCCGAATCACCCTATTCTTATGCATGCAACTCCATGCGGGTCCACTGCCCGCATTACAAATGCATTTCTTCTGGACTCGAGGGTTAAATGTGTTTGTTACATCTGTCGGTTATCGGGGAACAATGACACACAACGGTGTTCGAATGTCGCATGTGGTGTACTCAACATACTCAATTAGTTCTAAATGGCCGTCGTATCTATGACTTCATTTTCAGCTTCCGATGCCCCTTTCGAGAACGTCCCTGAACTTCCGCACCTCATCCTCCTCCTCGAAGCCGATACCGTCGGCGATATCATCGATACGATCGAAGGCAACATCACCGATAACATCGCTCGCCGTCTTCGAGGTCATTCCCCGCGTTTCTCGGATCTTTTGGACCCGTTGTTCTTCCTCCTCCCCAGTCTGATTGCGCTCAATCTGCTTAGCTGCCTCCTCCGCCGACACCAACTTGCTGTAAAAGTCCACCACCTTGTCATGGGTCATGATCTTTGAAGGGTGGAAGTTAAACAGCTGCAGCCCTGCTCTTGAAGTCGCCCTGGATAGCGCAACGTAGGCCTGGCCCTTCTCAAACACGTTTCTCAAGTCTACTTTCACCTTACTGAGAGTCTGACCCTGGGACTTGTGGATCGACAGCGACCAGGCCAAGATCAGCGGCAACTGCGCCCGGCTAACAAGGGGCTTTTCAAACTCATCCTCCACCGTGAAAGTCTCGGGCTGGACCAAGACGTACCGTGACTTGCCGTCGGCCAACAGAAATCTCACCAGCGGTAATCTTCTGCCCTTAGAGTTGCTGTACAGTGCGTTTATCAATTCCTTTTTACGCAGGATATCCCTTCTGACGTCATCGCCCAGCAAGGGGTCCTCCTCGATATCCTTGAAGAAGCCAAACACGCTTTCGTCGAGGGCATCCGAACTCAAACTACTAGGGTTATCCACCAGCCGCTTGCTGTTGTGGGAATTAGCCGCCTCCTCTTTGGAATTCTCGAGGATCTTCTTCTCGATCAACTGGTCCTCCCCATAAACACCCTCCTGGGCCTTCTGGTAGAAGCAGTAGGTGTCTGGGTCGATGAAGTCGACAATTTTACCTAGAGACCCGTTGACAAGCGTATCATCCATGTTCTTGATCATCATCACCTGAGCACCCTTCTTCAGCTCAAGCGTCTGCGGTGCCATGAAATTGGCCAGGATCTTCTCCCGCTGCACCTCATCATCCAAAGACCCTGAGTCGAACGACTTGTATACGACGCTCTCATACGCAATCTGCCGCAGTCGGAAGTGGTTCGCAGACTCCACCTCTCTGCGTGTGGGATAGAGCTCTGCGGGGAGAATCCCATCCTCCACTGGCAGCGCACGTGACAGCTGCCTGAGCTTGCCTATGGTATCGGGAGATATCTGGCCCTTCCTCATCTCGTTGAGCATATCGACAAACTCGTTGTCTCCCTTTTGTCGGAAGACCGTCCGTAGCACAATGGTAGTCTTAATGGTCTTCCTCCAGCTCTCCGCCTCAAATGCAAACTGTGCCTGGCGGCCGTCCTTGCTCACCGGCGGTAGCTGATAGAAGTCCCCGCACACAATAAGCTGGATACCTCCAAAGGGAAGCTGGTTGCGCCTTAGTATCCTCCCGATCTCGTCCAGCTTGTCAAACAGCTGCGCATCGATCATAGAAATCTCGTCGATGATGAGCACCTTTGTATCTAGCCACCTCCGCTTGTTCTTCTTCGAACGGCGAATCTTCTTCGCGAGATCCTTGGGTTCTCCTATCCCCAATCCAATGCCTGTGAAAGAGTGTAGGGTCTGGCCCCCGATGTTACAGGCGGCTAGTCCTGTTGATGCAGTCACAGCAACAGTTCCCTGCCTCCCATACTGCTGCTTGAGTGCCTTGATCAGGAATCGTAAGAGAATCGACTTTCCCGTGCCGGCTGATCCCGTGTAGAACAGGCTCTTTCCTCTCTGGGCCAGCTTGATCACCTGCTGCTGTTCAGAGGAGAGGATCAAAGGCGTCACGTGCTTGGGAGGATCCCGCGGAGTGGACGGCCCATTGATGCCACCACCAATATCTCCCGATTCACACTGTCGTTGGAGAGACAGCTCCTGCAGGTCACTGTTATCAAAGGTATGAACAGAGTCTGGTGACTTTTGGGTGAGGAACTCGATTGTGGCATTGCCCTGTTTGGCTGACGTGGTGGACATCAATCGCTTGATCACCGAAGAGTTGTTTATGCGTTTGGTTGAGGGGGCGACGAGAGTCTGGGGGCCATTCGGAGCCACAAAGGTATCCATGGTTGTCAAATCTGCCTGGCCAGGTTTTCCTCTCTTGGGGTCTATTTTAGGTGGAGAGGGCGGCTCCCTTTTGGGGAAGACAGTTTCCGTACGGTGCCACTCTGGCGAGGAGTAGAGAAAGCTGCGGCTATTGGAGTTGGAGATGGAGTCTGAAGTTGAGTTGCCCTCGGATTTGACGAGACTATTGTTCATGCCCCGGCTAAAATAGGGGGAATATACTGGCTCTGAGACACCATCCTGCTTCATTGAATCAATTTGGTCTCTGAGTTTGTTCATCTCTTGGGTCTGGTTATGTTCGTAACATGGCTGTGAAGAGGCCCGTGCGAGGATATCGGGGCAAAGTGAGTTGAGCGGAGATTCTCCTGTGCTTTGAAACTTGGGACTTGCCACTCCGTTCATATTCGTTCTATTTACAAGGGGAGACCGTGTGGCCGGATTAATGGTATTGGAGGCCAGATGTTTGGCCGTTGGGGAGGGTTCTGACTTGCAGGGTGATCCAGAGCTCGCGTTTTCTGATTGGGAAGGGCCTCTGTGGGGTATGTCACTTCGGCTCACAACAGACCTACTTAACAGCTTCATCATCTCTGTTTCCTCGTCGGACCACTCGAAATCGCTCTCGTCTTGAATAGCCTGCAAAACCTGCTGTTTTGCACGACTTTCCAGATCGTCCAGAAGCTCCATTATCTCAAAGTCCTGCTCAGAAGATGGATGCGGATCTCTATGTGACTCCACGTCAGATGACAGCGTCTCGTTGAGGGCCTGGATGTCATAACTATCGAGCTTGCTGGGGGCAGCTGTTGTGTGTATTCCGGAGGAGGTGTATGCTCCAGCGTTACGGTTTGATAAGCTTGTGTGTGTGGTAGAGTGACCTCCTGGATTGTTCTGTATATGGTTGGATTTGTAGTGGGAGGGTGGCTCGTGGGCCGAGCGAGTGGGTGAGGCCATATGGCTTAGATGCGACCAGACGGGCTGGCGTACCACCGGCCGACTTGTGTGACGCGACGGTGACGGCTGTGGCATGCTGGGGATGTGGAAACCAAGGGCCCTGGTTGGAAACACAAGGTGAACTTTCCTTTTTGGGACCCCGATCATCAATTATTAGAGGGCATTACCCGTGCTGTGGTAGTGGTAGTGGACTATATATGCCCGATTGAGTATGCCTGTCTGAATGTACCTCTGGGACCGTACCTCTTGGACTACACCGCTTGGACTGTGCGGGTTGCTGTACCTCTGGGACAACACCTCTTGAAGCAGACCTCCTGGAGACCTAGTTGAATACAGCAATTTGAAAAGCAAGCTCGCCCTGAAACTGGATACTATCTAATCTCCAACTCTTCCATTTTGCCTCTAACTCAATATTTCACACTCCAAAACGGCTCATATGCATGCGACACGTCCCATCGAGTACGACACGTCCCATCGGGTGCGACACGTCCCTTCTATATTTTGATAAGCGGCGATAACATAGATGGAAATTCATATTAATTGATCCCACCAACAAAATCGCTGAAGTAGGAAATAATTTCAAAGGCAAAGACTATTGCGGCAATTGGAGAAGTCCATTATTAATCATATGGTGATATATATATCTGATCACTCAATTGGTTTCGATTAGAATGTGGATGCTTGGTTTGACCTCTGCCATTCGTGTGGGCTCTAGGGTTCGTGAGGATTCGCGTGGCTCCGCGACAGGGCTCTGCAAAATGGTTCAGTCGCTAAGGTTTGTAGCAATGCCTAATTTTAAGTGCATTGAGTATCTAGCATTAATTCTCGCTTAGCTCCTGGAAGTTTAATGAGGGCGTTTTTTTTCGTTGTTCCTTATCTCTAGAAGTGTTATGCAGGGTTCCCCACATCGAACCGTGATCTTAGGATCAGGTCAATGGTCTGGGGTACACAGTAGAGACTAACGACGCACCGAAGGCAGGGTCCGGAAAAAAAGGTTGGGCAAAGTAGAGAGGCTGTTTGAAGAAGTTCCCAATAGAGGATGTTCTGGTGTTGTTAACAGTTTTCGCCCTACATGTATCTAAATATGCGGCTACCAAGCAGCACCGTCGGCCCGCTAGAAGACCGGGGCAAACCTATCAACTTAACTGTACTCAATTGGGTGTCAAACAGAACCAACCCAATGAACACCCGGAGTCCGAAGATCTCAACAACCACACCCAAAAGTTCCTCATCATCACCAACGGCTGGCAGGAACGGCGCTATGGAAGTGCGGTGTACCACCCCGGAGAATCTCGCTTAGTATTGGCCGGACTCCGAGGGAGGGGTCGTGAAGCCACAGGATCCGGAGGAAACCGTTCGAGAGGAGGGGCTTTTGTAAACCAACACCGAGCACCAACATGGTTTTGACAGCAAAAGCTTTTGAGTGTGGGGTATATTGGGCGTAGCATTCCTATTTATGTCCGGAGGTTCATGGATGAAGGGGAACCCGGGGATCACTAAGCGGGTGCCCGGACACTGAAGAGTTGTAGTACGGGCATCACTAGTTTCTCGAGTCGGAAGTATTTCTAGTCGGAAGTCAACAACTGTTGGAGGCACGGCACCAGAACATGGACAGAATCAGGTCTCTTAGTTGGAGTCTCTTTATTCTTTACATCATAGTAGTATTGGACTCTTTGTAGTTAGCAGTAGAGGGCAAGTGAACTATTTCTGAATAGTGTACCTACCAAAATCATAACTCTGCGTAGGCTACCTCACTGATCAGTCGATCGTGTATTAAGTACAGGTCGTGCACCCAAACGAAAAGGGCGTGGCGTAGGCTGTGTGACTAAATCCGAGGTGAAGACCCTCGGATCTTCTCCCTCGGAGATCTTTTTTTCGGTTACGCAGCGGGCCGCCAATTGTCAAAACGATGACCTAGCATGCACAATCCGTATGGTTTTAATTACTCAACTGGCACAATAGATGGTGATCCAACGTTCCAGTGAAGTACATCATTGGTGGGAAATTCAATGAGACTCCCGGGATACTGTTCAGAACAGTACCAAGATAGAGGATATGTAACGGCCGAGGAAGAACCTCGCAAGAGACACAAACTTGGAAATAAAGAAAAATAAAACCAACTCTCCCGAATCAGCCCCATCAAAGTGGGCTTTCACAGAATTAACCAGAACTGCGCTGATTGACAGTGGGTTACTCCGAGCAAAGAGGGGTAGCTGTGGGTACTCCGAGACCAAAGTCCGAAGATTTTCATGCAGGTTGATTGGCCGGAATATGCAGGCATCCGAGGTGTGAATGACTTTGAGGGAGCAGGGTTTTTTTTCTCTCACACTCCTTCCTGGGAGATAAGCGGTGATTTGTAATTTAATATGCTTAATGCTACTTGTGAAAAAAAGATTGAAGATTGACTCATAGAAGATCGAAGGAGCATCAAGGTTGATGATGTAGAAATAGATAGCTGTCTTGGTGTGTATTATTCTGGGCTTCCGGTTATCCGGCTGCATACATTCAACAATAATAATCTCCAGATATCACCTTCTCCGCTTTTTTGATGATATGATTAATCTGCGGTTGTAATAAACTATCATATCATACTATCATCTAGTGGCAGATTGACAACGTACGTTGCCAAACCGTCTGGAAGCTTAGTTGGATGCTTAGCGTTGAGCAGCTGCCTAAAATCAACCCACACATACATAAAATCACACTAGTCGTTTCCGGTAACCGGCAGCAGGGTTACCAGCTAGAGAAGAGGCACGGGCTGGGGTCAACTGATTTTAGACAGAACATGATATCGCTTAGAGGTGAATATCACCGGCCGTAGATGATCTCAAACGTAATGACGAATATACGTATAATATTTATGCTGATTCTGTGAAGCACTTGTTAATCTTACGGAAATCGTCCGGTTTCCAGGTACACCGGAAATGATGAACGCTACACGCTGCAAGGAATTGGCTATGCATTAAGGTTTCCGTCAAGCCCAACGGGCTTGTTGTCTGTATAGAGCAAACAGCAATTATCACCTTCCTTCCCCTCTCAACCACGTTACCTGCTTCCTCACCACACCACTGGGCAGCGCAGGTGCTGTATGAAGTGCGCCGATATAACACGTTACCCGGAATGTGTCCAATTTCCACCTTCCCCCCTCGGCTAGTTCCCGGCCATCCCCTCCCCAGTTCCGAGGGCAGAGAGTAAGCCTTTGGATGACCGCTTACAGGATGGGTGGCCACTTTTGAGCATGTCTCTGGGTGGTGGCACTAGTAGGCACATGTCTTGAAAAAAACAGCCCATTACCCGGGTGGTTTGAAATCCGGGCAGGCTCCGGAACAACTGGCAGGGCAGGCGATGGGCCATACGATATTGTGTGGCTCCGAGGCAGGTAGCTGGCATGGGCGGATGACCGTGGTCTGCCAGATTGTTGGCTGCTTTCAGGGTGGTGGGTCCGGATCTCGTGAAACCGGACAATGGCCAACGCACATTGCTGCTGAGCCCAGGGTGGACGACAGCCCTCTCCCGGAAGAAGCTGCCAATATAAATAGTGGAAGTCCCCCTGAAAAAGAGCAAGCTTTGGAGTGAATTGAAAATTTCAGCATTGATCAATTGCACTTTAATTGACATCTTACTCTTAATCTTTCAATCCTAATCACAATGGCTATCACCGTCGGAATTAACGGATTCGGTCGTATCGGCCGTCTCGTTCTGAGAATTGCTCTCACCAGACCAGACATCAAGATTGTGGCCATCAACGACCCATTCATTGCTGCTGACTACGCCGCCTACATGTTCAAGTACGACTCCACCCACCGCAGATTTGCCGGCGAGGTGTCGTCTGTTGACGGCAAGCTTGTGATTGATGGTCATGCCATTGACGTGTACCAGGAGAGAGACCCAGCCAACATTCCATGGGGCAAGGAGGGTGTCGACTACGTCATTGACTCCACCGGTGTCTTCACCACCCTTGAGGGTGCCGAGAAGCACTTGCAGGGTGGTGCCAAGAAGGTGCTCATCACTGCTCCATCCAAGGACGCTCCAATGTTTGTTGTTGGTGTCAACGCTGACAAGTACACCCCAGACCTCAAGATCATCTCCAACGCCTCTTGTACCACCAACTGTTTGGCTCCATTGGCCAAGGTGATCAACGACACCTTTGGAATCAAGGACGGTCTCATGACCACCGTGCACTCCATCACTGCCACCCAGAAGACCGTTGACGGTCCATCCCACAAGGACTGGAGAGGTGGTAGAACCGCTTCCGGTAACATCATCCCATCCTCGACCGGTGCTGCCAAGGCCGTTGGTAAGGTCATCCCAGAGCTCAACGGCTCTTTGACCGGTATGTCTCTCCGTGTCCCAACCGTTGACGTGTCCGTCGTTGACCTCACCGTCAACCTCAAGAAGGAGACCACCTACGAGGAGATCTGCAAGGTGATCAAGGAGGCCTCCGAGACCACCCTCAAGGGTGTCTTGGGTTACACCGAGGACGCTGTTGTGTCTTCTGACTTCCTCACCGACTCCAGATCTTCCATCTTCGATGCCAAGGCTGGTATCCAGCTCACCCCAACCTTTGTCAAGCTCATCTCTTGGTACGACAACGAGTACGGTTACTCCACCAGAGTGGTTGACCTCTTGGAGCACGTTGCCAAGGTTAGCGGCAGCGCTTAAGCGGTTGAGTGCGCATCACCGGTTGTTGGTGGTGAGTGCCACCGCGATACGGGCGTACCTGCACAATTAAACGAGTATTTCTGTACAGACTGTGTCTGGTTTATGGTAATAAATGAATTAAAAATATAATATATTCTCTGCAGGCATGTTGCGGCGGATAACCTGCATGGTAATCTGTTTTTCACAATGAGCGGCTTCACAGCTGTCACAGTTTTGCTGACATTAGTAACTACTCAATGATATAGAGGATGATCCAAAACTACTTCGACACCTCAATTGAGGTGTTGAGAGAATTTGTCAGGTCGTGGGGACCTTATCCTTTTGTGTTTTTATTTCCCACCTTGTTCTCCATTTGTTCACCCAACAAGGTGAAGGTGCATGCAGCTGCATGCGGGAGTGAGGGTAGTGTACCGGCAGATGTGAACTCCGAGACCTCTGGGGCTGTCAAGTGGTACGCTGTCAAGTAATGCTCTGCCAAGTAATGGGCTGCCAAGTTGACCACTGTCAACTGTATGTGGTGGTTATAGGATGGTTGAAACTTGTGAGGGTGTCACCCTTCTTAGTATCAGTCCTTGCAAGAATATCCTAACTTATATATCTACGTATATTGCGTTGCAACTATTACAAATAGAATATTATATATGTCTTTTTAAATGAACCAGTAGTCTCTTGGTCGCTGATCCCGTCTCCTTCTTCCACCTTCAAGGTGATATCTATTGTGCGAGTGAGTTCACACCTTCTAAAATCCACCCTCTAAAATCACTCATGTATATTTGGAGCTTCTTTCGTGTATTGCGTCAGAATTCCTAAGTCACACTAGAGTACCAAGCCTTTCCCACTCAATTGGTCCCTGGAACCGCTTTATCACAGTGATAATAGAGATCTCTCATATTTACAGCGTGAAAGCTGATATAACATATGAAGCTCTCTGTACTATATTGTCCATATCGTGTCATAAATCTTCAATTGTCCTAGTATTGCTTATAGGCCTAAATCACTGCAGGGACTTAGCACGTGGGACAGTTAAGTTATCATGCATGACACTTTTTAAGGAGGAAATACCAAGAGGGACGCTGAGGCGGACGATATTGTGTGGAGGCTTCACAATTACAGAGTACAACACACTCATCAAAGACCCGAAAACCAGCAACGGTTTGCTTTTCGTTGGCTAGACATGCATGTCTTCCGGTGAGCTGTCTCGCTAACATGGTGCCTGCTCCGAGATGCATTAGCTCCGTCCACTAGTGTGTCTTCATGTAGACAACGGTTCTACTGCAATGTTGTAGCTGTAATAACGGCCAATGTCAACCGTATGAATATTCTAGAAGAATCCCAAAATTGGTGGGCTTGGAATACTTAGAAAGTTTGGCAATCGATAGTTTGTCTAAGCTTTACGGACCTATCGGGTCGCAAAGAGCCATCCTCATGTATACACGCATCGTCAAGGCTTATGAGGGGCCAGCAGAGGCCCTCAACCGTATATCATAAACTTTTCTATTCTTAGATAGTGGCTTATCACAGCGCATTCTAAAGTGGCACAGTATAGATCTGGGGCAGAAATTAACGGAAATATTAACTCGAACGTACCATAATCGTCCATCCGGATTATCACACAAGTAGATAGGGCCTTGCAGTAACTTTATGATTGATCGCTATTGGACATGACCTGAAGTCTTCTTTTGGATGAAATGTGGTGTATTATTCAGCTATAAAGTCACTTCCACCAGCGCTTGGAATCTTCAACAACTGCTTCTACCACTGCACCCCTGCAGTAACACCCTGCAGGCCGCCCGTAACACCGAACAGAGAGATTCATATTCTCTGTCGTACTACAACTCTTGCCAAAACCTTAGGTAGCATCCATTCTTAGTCTCTGCCACATCTATAGGCATAAAGCAAAGAAAGCAGCCAACACCTATCCAAATGCGGAAAAATTCAGTTACTGTGGTAGCACACTCGAAAGGGAACACGAAAGAGGAGAGTCGTGTGCTGTATGAAATTTGCTTGTTTCACCTATGGAAATCGACAAAAAAATAGTGGGCCGCACACGGCGCACCAAATTGCTTTTCAAATCACGTCCCCTGCAGCTCGAACGACATATAACTATCAGCAGGGATCTATCACACTAGTGGTGTCACCATCCAGGCTAGGGGTTATGCAGGGGCAGCAACGGATGGGTCAATGAAAAGACAACATTCTCCTACCACTTACGCGGAAATGAAGAGGAAATGAAGAGAGAGCGAGGGAGTCAAGTCAAGCCTTGTGAGTCTAGATGTATCCTGCTGCAGTAACTCATTTATCTGTCTCCTCCCACAGAGATATCACTCCATCTGGGGATTGCGGCCGAGCGCCAAGTGCTGCATAAAGTGCGCACTTTCGGCGTCAGTGCCGCAGTTCAGTAAAAATAGCACATGAATGGCGACACACTTCAGACATACGCTCTTCTTTTAGGGCATTAGCCCAGTTAGTGCCACGCTACCTACATTCTGGCTCGATAATTTATTAAATAACCAGTAGAGACTATTCCCGTCCCGAAAACATGTCAACTCACCACTTGCTGCGATTCGCCACGGTTGTATCTGGTGGTAGTGCTGTAATGTGCGCTAACCACTTGGCGCACCTTCCTTCGCAGCCTGCCTGCCAGGTACCTTACTACACCAGCTCACTGTTACAGTATTGTCATGTTCCATTGCTGTGCGTTTTTTTTTGTCCCCTCCGATATGCACGCCAACCATATATTCCTTTTCAGGCACTCACATCAACATACATAGACATACAGCCCACGTCTTGTCCACCGCCATCCTATGCCATCCGATTAGCCATCGCATGGGTGAATGCTCCACTTGTGCTTGCCTTCCTCTGTTGCCTGCCCAGCGCAAAGCTCAGCGGCCATTGCTGCTGCTACTGCTGCCAGCACACGGTGAGCCCATTGTCTTTCCGCCTGCCAGCGCCGCAAAGCGCGCAAAGCCGCAACCCTTTCTAGCTGGCCCCCCCCCTCCTGGCGGGCTGTTTCTCAGAGTCAAATTGCCCTCCAAACTGCCAACACGGGCCAAATTGGCACCTGTTTCGCGCGACAACCCCTGCGTGGGGCCTCCCTCCTGCCAGGCTCTGCTGTGGGTGCCCAGCGATTTCTACCTTTCTATTGCCTCCTCTGCATGCTTCCCGCGTAGTTGCTCCGCTGCCATCTTCGCACCATTGGTGTTTATACCCTTTTGGCACTGCGGGTCTCGGATTTCTTCCCCTATCCCAAAAGCCTTTGACTGCCTGCCGACTCCGCGAGATGATTATCCTTCTCTACAACATATGGCTAGTTTATGTTTTTGGTAGTCATAGAATACACTCTCGCAGACATTGACATTATACTTTTTTTCCCAGTCCGTACCCGTTACCTTATCTGGACCGCCCTTCGTTTTCTCCTACACCCAGCGAGAGAAGTCGCAACGTTTCACGTTCCCAAATAATTCACGCCGCATTGCCAGCTGGAGCGGTTGACACGATTGGCGCATTTACCTCTTTTTTGTACGCTACGGTCCAGGCCATTTCTTTTAACAGACTTGAGTGGTTAGATTCAAAGAACTGCTGAGTGTCGTGTTATATATATATATATTTTACCCTGTTCGCTTTCATCATTCTCTTTTCCTCTCCGTCCGATCGGGCCATCGTCACTCGTTTCACCATTCAAACAGACACCTTTGCTGTTTCAGGAGCCACGCACATCGAAATTGCACGGCCACTGGTGCGATAACTAACCACCGAGGGGAGCTATTAGACAGAGAGATACTGCTGCTCCAATACACAGAGCTTATTGCAACATATATCCATATATAAAAATGCATTACAGCCAATATAACCAGCACGTGAATGCTGCTCCATACGCATCCCGTCAGGAATACCGCGCGGATTATTCTCGCCCCGAGTATTCGCGTCAAGAGTATCCACAGACGCCCTTTGACTTTGCTTATGGTGCGTCGATGTTGCCTCGCGGCCTTCTAATGGGTTCGCCATTTGTACAGTCGCCCATGCCTATGTCACCCATACGGAGTGGTGGGCCGGGCGAGGGCGTGTCGCATTCCAAGAGCCATTCAAACATACTGATGATGGGAAGCACACCCAAAATAGGCCAACCACCAGACTCCAAGAAGCGTGGCCTCACCTACCAACTAACACAGGCTCAGGCAGCTGCAGCACAGTCACCGACAGCGGGAAGGCGAGGATACTCGTCTGCACACTCACCAAGAGTGCGTTCTCCCAGAGGACAGTCGCCTAGAAGACACTCCCCAGTAGTTTCGAGGTTGCCCAAGTCCACGGCCAATCTACAGTCTCTGCATTCACTTTCCTCTTCGAGTTCACTAGTGGACCTATCCTATATGGAATCCCATGCAGCTCACAACCATAAGTATAATGGTCGTCAGGCCGCCTCAGGTAAGGAGAAACGAGGCACTGCAAAGCATGGAGGAAACTCGAGGTCATTGCTGTTTGAAGGGCTGCCTGAGGGCATCACTGTGCGAGATCTGCTGGACTGCATCAAGCATGGGCCAATTGAGAACTGTCACTTCACTGCTGTGGATAACGCAAAGAACAAGCCAGGAGAGGTGCCCGTGAAGCCGGTGGAAGACGGAGAGAATCATAATGAACATAACAAGGAGGGTGAAGGCGCTGATGCTGGAAATTTACTCAAGGCCGAAGATTTACAAGAACAGGAGCCATCATCTGCCATCATGCTATCATTTGTGGATGAGGCCACAGCGTTTGCCTGTTATGAGTTCCTAATGAATAGTAACAGCATGAAGCGGCTGCTGGATGCGCCCGCGCTGAAAATATCGTGGGTCCCATCTCCCAAAATGCTACCTGTGGTGAAGCTGGCCATCGAGAACGACGGCGCTACACGTACAGTGTTTGTGGGGAATATTCCCTCGCATATCACCGAGGATTTCCTTGTTTCGGAAATGGAGCTACTGGGCCAGGTGGAGAGTTTTGCATTCGTGCCCGAGCGCAGTGCTGCGTTTGTTCACTACACTAGCATAGCCAGTGCGATCAAGGCGGTGGAGCAGTTGCCACTGGAGGATCCTTCGTCGCTGTGGTCACAATGCAAACTGTTCTACGGTAGGGATAGGTGCTTTGCACCCGAGGGAGCTACTCCAGTGCCGGGAGCGCGTGGAGGAGAGGCTGCAGAAAGTGGAGCTTATGCAGAGGGTGACGAGAACTTCCAGTTTGAGAGCCTCACACCTTATTCGGGAGGTAGCCCTTCATATACCTCGTACTCCTCGTACGGTTGGCCAGAGGCAACCCTTAGACCAGACAGCTCCGCCAACTATTTCCCCTCGATGCCGGTGGGTGTACCTGCAGCAGCAGCAGCCATTGCCTCTTCTGCCGGTCAGTCAAACATTGGTAACCGTACTGTGTATCTGGGCAACATCCGTGCTGGCACGAGTGTGGAGGAGATTTGTAATGTCGTACGCGGTGGGTTACTCCAGCAGGTTAAGCTCATTCCAGAGAAGCATATCTGTTTCCTCACCTTCATCGACTCTTTGAGCGCAGCACAGTTCTTTGCCAGTGCCAATATGGACGGTCTCGTGGTGCATAACCGCAAGCTCAAAGTTGGCTGGGGCCGTCATTCCGGTCCCTTGCCTAATGCAATCGCATTGGCCGTGACCGCTGGCGCATCGCGTAATGTTTACATAGGAGTGCCAGAAGAGAGTTCGGAGTCAGATGAAGCCGCTGATGATGCTACTGCTACTGCTGCTGCTACTGCACAACATGGTGAGCAGCACCTTGCTACCGGTATCAAGGTGCCCGATGAGGCCACATTGCGCCGTGACTTTTCTGTGTTTGGGGAAATTGAGCAGATCAACTTCTTCAAGGATAAGGTGTGTGCATTTGTGAACTTCCTCAACATTGCCTCTGCCATCCGCGCTGTTGATGAATTCAACAATCCAAAGGGTTCGGATGAGGTTCACTCTGAGTTTGGCAATCGGTACAGACCGTATAAGATCGCCTTCGGCAAGGACCGGTGCGGTAACCCCTCCAAGACCAAGAAGAAGAACAGGAACAAGCACAAGAACAAGAGAGAGGGCGGCGGCGACGCCCCACTTGCAGCACATGCTACTTTTGGTGCAGGTGCCGTGGCAGGTGTTTCCAGGCCAAATGTACCCACAATCTCCGCAGGCTCGTCTGTGAGTGCAACAACTGTTTCCGGAGAGAGCCACGGTGATACATCTGGAGAGGCACGTGACGTTGAATCCGCTGGCGGATCCGAGCTCAGCAACGAGAATCTCATCGAAACTGGCAACGTAATTGACAGTGCGGAGGTTTCCGATGTTGAGGTGGATGCCACTGCAATGGTGTTTGCCAGCATGGGCATAACCACAAGAGGTGCAGCCAGCACTGCCAACACCACCGCTAATGGTGCAGTTGCTAAAGGTTCCAAGAGTGCGCCAACCAGAAATGACACCACCCCTGGAGAGGAAGCCAGAGAGGTTGGTCTAAGTGCTCTTGGGATCTCTCTGGAAAAATCCAATGCAATTGCAAATGGCACCGCCTCTGCAGGTGTCACGGGCTCGGTGGCTGCTGGTGAAGCTCTTCAACCCAAAGCAGACGCTGCAGTGCTATCCACTCTCTCACGCGATGTGTCGCCTCCATCTTCTGAGGATACATTCGCTTCTGTCAGTGGAGACGATGAATCCTCTGCTGATTCTGTTCAGATAATCTCCGAGATGAGAGATAAGATCACGAGCTCTCCCCCTGCGTGTTTCCCCGTCATCTCTGCGGGCTCCAACTCGAACTCGTCGTTATACAGCCATGGACACGAGCGTGCTGAGAAGAGGGCGAACACTGCCCACTCAAACCACTCTAACGTGACCAATTTCAGCTCCAGTGGGATCTCCAAGACGTACAACTCGTCGAGAAGTTCGTCGAATGGGTCCTTCCATCAGAGCTACGACAAGCTTCCAAGGAGACAGCACAGCACCCAGCATTTGTCCCAACAGATGATGCAACAACCTTACCCACACCAGTCGTCCTACCCATACCAACCACACTACTCATACCCTCACCATCAGTATACCCCAAACGCACACGTACCACATGGCCATGGCCATGGCTATTTGGGACCTCTAAACGGAATCCCTTCTAGCGGTACCCGTTATTCAGGGCAAGCTGTGTATGGTAGTGGAGCCCACATGACCCCCCAGTTTCACCATCGTCCAGGGGGACCAAAACAGTATGCAACTTCGGGCTCTCAGGTGATGGCTCAGTACTTGGCCCAGGCCCAACATGACAACTTGCTGTATGCTGCAGCAGTTCTGAATGCAGGCGAGGAGGAGTATGCGGGAGAGGATTATTATTTTGAGGAAGAGTATCCTTACGAGTACGGCTATTATGGTCAGAGATAGAGTTTTTTACCGAGCACAACTGTTGTTCTTATGTAGAGTTGACTAGTTTGCTTCTGGTTGTGTTTTATGCCTCATTGAGGAAAAATAGCTTACGATTAAAATGTCATGTCCTTATCAACAATCACTTAGTTCATCGATATATATAATATACAAATATGATACAGGGAATAAAAATGCTCTTGCAGGAGCAATTCAAGCACAAACGCTAAGAACCCTCCTACCTGGTTAGGCTGCCGTTGCTGCTTTAGGCACTGTCAACTCCTTCTTTACGGAATTCACTTGCCCGTTAACAGCAGAACCTGGGTGAGTAGGCTTTGAGGTTGCTAGCCCACGCACCTGTTGCTGCTGTTGTTGCACCTGCGATGTATGCTTTGGTGTATTAACAGCACCGTTAGGAGTGGTACTACCGCCTGTGCTGCTATTGGTATTACTGTGTTGTTGTTGCAGTTGCTGCTGCTTTTGCTGCTGTTGCAGTTGCAGCAGTTGTTGCTGCTCCAGCAATTGCTGCTGTTGCTCGATCATCTTCTGACGCGCCTGCTGGATTTGATCGTATGATTTAGTGAGCAACATACACCCGAACCGGATGGACTGTGTCTGTGAGGATATCTGGTTTAGTGTACTTGGATCAACGGGCTCGTAGCGTGGAACGTCTCTGTCGAACTGGAAACGCGACAGCAAACGCTTACGGGAATCGACAACAGAGTCATAAACGTTGACGATACCAGTAACGCTGCTGTCTTTATCGTCTGGTGCTGTTTCTGCGGTAGAATCAACCTCCATGGCGTCCTGTTCCTCCTCCTCATCAGAAAAGTCACTATCATAAATGCTCTTTCTGTCTATCCACATGCCCCTTCTACCCATTCTGCGCCTGAAGCGTAATATGGGCTGTGAGACGTCTAAGGGCGCATCGTCGTTGAAATCGTAATAGGTGGGTGGAGGAGCAGCAACGGACTCGCCGCTGCTTGCTTTCAATGCAACCACATCGGGCAGAGGTTGCTTATCCTTGATAAGCTGTGCCAACTTGTCACCCATGAAAGTGGAACGCTCCACCTCGAACAGCGACGATGCAATGGACGAGTAAGGCAAGTGAGAGCGCTCTTTGACACGTCCCACATCTGGCGCACACATCTTGAAGTACAAGCTGTATGGATCTGCAGTGGCATTGATCCAGTCCTTGTCAGCCTCGCGCCTCTTCTTGAGCTTCTCACTAACCGCCTTCGCGATCGCCTCGTTCTTCTCGTTTAGAACGGCGTTAACTGTGACAAGGTCCAAATCGGGTATACGCGAGACAGGAAGACGCACATATGGTTGCACGGCAACAGCATTCTGTGAAGAAGAGCCCCCGGAACCACCGGCACCACTAGCACCTGCAGCACCCCTGCCACGTTGGTTAGCAGCTTGTTGCTGTGCAACAGAAAGAGGTGCTGCCGAGCCTGCTTTGCCAGCACGCAGCTTGTCCTTTCCAACTGCTCCCGCTGCACCTGCACTGGCACTGATCTGGGAGTTCTCGTCCCTGACGTCCTGCACAACAGGCGGAGCCACTTTCTTCTTCTTGTGTGCAACAAGGTCCTCATCGTCTCCCCTGATGCCAAGTTCGCGTTTCACTGCCTTAACCTCGCATCTCAGCCTAAAGATATCGCGCTCAACCTTCAACGATTCCATGCGCTTCACCTCACGCTCAGCACACATAAACACCAGTGCTCGCGCATTGCGCAGCTCTGTATGGAACCGCCGCAGTCTCTCTGAGCCCTGCGTGTCTGTACGCCTTGTCTTTCTGGCCTGCCTGAACTCTCTTCTGCGGAAACAGACGTATGGATCGCTGTCGTCCTTTTCGGAAGGGTCTTCAAGCTTGACGGTGGGGAAAACTGGCTTGCCATTGCGTGCCACCCTGCGCTCACGCCAATGACGGTACACCTTCTCGCCAAATTTATCAAAGAGTTCCACCAACGTACGTGGCTGCTTCCCATCTGCGGGCGGTGCGTCGAAAAACGTCTGGAATGGATGTATGTTTAACTGTGTTTCTAGTGTGCGGGCCACGTCCGTGGGTGATGACTTGTCTGGGGTGAGCGCTATCGTGCGGATCTCCTCGAATGGGAGGATTTGCTCAGGGTCCATGGATAAGAAGGGCTGTTTCTCATTGATCACCATCTCAAATCTATGGCAGATGTGTTCGAACTCCGTCTCAGTACAGGGCTCAACAGCTGAGCCAGAGCCAGAGCCAGAGCCAGAGGACGCGGATTCCTCGTTCATCTTCTTGAGAAACTCCTCATCCTCCTCGTCGAGGTTGTACGGACACCCAACACAATCCTCAACGGTTGCAGAGAACCTGATGTAACTTGCAGGAGCCACAAACTTGCTCTTGTAGTAACGTGACGCCTGTTCCCACACCTTGGACGCATCTGGGGTAGGAATGTACACCTGCTCCACTTTAGCACCCTGGATTGCGGCCTGGGCCGCATTGATAACGGCCTGCAGATGGTGCTCTTCTTCTTCTCCTTTCTCCACACCGGTCTCAATCTGCTGCAGCTCTCTTTGTGGGTCCTCCGTCTCCAAATCAGGAAGATCCGTCTGCTTGAACACCTGTAGTGTCTGCTTCACAGAGATCTTCCGTTGCCGGAACCGGGCACCGGCTGCCGATGGAAGGGCCATTGTGTGTATGTGGGGAAGTTGAGTGATGCACGAAACTCGCAGTTAACTTAGTGGAAGAGTTAACTTAGTGGAAGAGTTAACTAATGGCACGAGTCAACTCACTGATTGCAAATAACAACTCGGGGAAACAATTGGTATAATAATAGTTGTGTGATCAACACCCCTGTCTGTGTATTGCTGTGATCGTTATGATTAGGGTGGTGACCCAATTGGGTGAGGTGCCCTTAGGGTGGTGGGTGGGGATAAGGATCAACACTATTCTGTGAAAAATAGTAGTCCCCTCAATAAACCCTGCTTGATACCCTTCAATGCACTGAGTCAGTGGATTAAAACCTTCAATTAAAATCTTAATCAGGAATTATAAAATCCACGCACTTAGTGCTACAGTGCTGACGTCCAATTACCCAAAGGGGAAGTCAACTCTCGGTGCGGTTACCCTGCTCTGCAAGTCAAAGGGGGGCGGCACAACCGATTATGAGTGACTGACGGGTAAGGGGTGAACGTGAACCGACGCGCCTAAAGTCCAGCTTCGCGCATCAGAATCCGTCATAAAAATTAGATAATATCGTTGGCCGAAAAATTATCTATCCAACGGTATATCTTTCGCCTCGATAGGGCGTGTCCAAGTGGTGTTTGTGTTTGTACCCTCATCTCTCCGTATAGGTGGCGAACAGCTCCTCATAAGTCATCGGGCTGCAAATTTGCGTCTTTCGTACCGTTGAGGTTGCGAGCTCTGATGTTATGGTAGTGGCTCACCGGAAAGTGTCTGTCTGTGCACGCCCATGCATTGCAATTGTTCAGTGCACTTATAGGGGAGGACCGAGCACCAGGATATGAGACTATTTGGTTGGTTTGGTTCCAGTTTTATTGCTCACTACCCAGTGTCCAGGGTTTGTGCTGTTTAGGCCATTTGCTGTGCACTATAAACAAACGGTGGATGAGCTCACTACAGCAAAGAACCTCCAGATCAAAAAGCACACAACTGCACAGCTGCAGCGCCGTTGAAGCACTACACTGCTTTAATGCGGCTTACCCCGCGTTTGGAAGAAGGCACTATCTCTCACTTCTGAAAACATGTCAAGATATCACCCTTCTATAATATTCTTCCTCAATTAAAAAAATACACTAATATACACAGCTACATATCCTAGTGGAGGAGCAACTTCTCCGCCAGCTTCACGTTCTCCTCTCCGTGGAAGTCACGCAGCTCTCTCAAATCTGCCCTGCTATGGTTCTGTAGCTTCTCGATATCGTAGGAACTCCAGATACCCGGGATCCTCTTGATCAGTATGCCCTTTTCTATGTAATCCTTGACACATGCAACTACCAAGTCCACTTTCCAGCAGCATCTGTCTCTGAGGAATCTGATATAATATGGCTCCACCCCCAATTTCTTGTGGAATCGGCTGAAGATCTCATCAGAGTTGGAATCGTTAAACGGCAGCTTTCTTATGGCCGATAACTCTCTGTCAATGTTCCGTTTCGTCACAGACCTCAACACGTCCATATCTACAGGGTGTCTCAATTTGAGGTTCTCCAAGAACTCCTCATCGTACTGATCGTCATCGTCATCATCGTCATAGTCCTGGCTCTCCGCAATGCTGTCACCCATAGCGCTCCTTTGGCTATACTGAGACCTGAGCTGAGTGCTCTGAGCTAAAAATTGGCTTCCCTGGCTCTGCGATAGCCCCTCCTCTCCACCATCGGCCCGACTCTCTTCGGGCTTTTCTGCAGACGCCAGCTTAGCCTTGAAGAAACGGGCAACATCATCAGAGTCGCCTCCAGGGACAATTTCTTCTGACTCATCCACAATAATTCTTTCGTTCGGATCGGAACCAGCAGAAATAAACGAAGACGAGGAGCGCACAGATGATGTCGGGGAGGCAACGGAATTGGGAGCCTCAGAAACAGCAGCAGCAGCAGCAGCCGACTCATTCTCATCATCATTGGTGAGGTTGCTGATGCGAGGAGTTACGCGTGCTACAGGGCTAGTTGGAGGAATCCCATTGGTGGGTGTGTTAGGAGAGTCAGCAGCAACCATGGTAGATGAAGTTACAGGGGAGGAGGAGGCCGTAGGAATAACGCTCCTGATATTGGATAGCACACTGGAGAAAACATTTGTTAGCCCGTTAGGTTGCTGTCTAATGTGGATAGGTTGCTCGGCGGCTGAGATTGCCTGCTCTTGCTGCTCCTCCCTTCTCCTTTTGAGTTGCTTCTTTGGTGTGGGATCCCACACTGCTTGGGCCTCATTTAAACCTACTGGTTCCAGTTTGCGTAAACCGCGACCGTGTTTTTCGATTTCTGCAGTTCTTGCCAGGAATTGTTCTGCCTCTGCCTCCTTCTGCCTTCTGAGCTCCTCTATCGTCTGCTTTGCCTCCTGGAAAGCACGGTTCAATTCCAGCTCTTCTTGTCTTCCCTTGGTATTCGCGATTCGCCCATAATTACTGTGCCTCCACTGCTGGTACAACTCATATCGTTTCTTATATCCTTCCGGATCATACTGCGTCATAGGAAGACGCTCCCTGCCCTGGGCCTTCATCTCCTCGTGGTATTGAATATACTGCTTAATTCCAGCAGGAACAGCATGCTTTCTTGCACGATCTCTCCAGGAATCATGGGTATGGTTCTGGAACTGATCACAAAAGTTCTTCATCTTGGCAGGTGTGGGATCAATCTCCTCCAACCCATATGGATTCCGCGTTTCTGATTCCGGTCTCATCAGAGTCAGAAGAAATTTGCATAGATCAAGGTCATCCTCCGCCGTGAACTTAGCCTGGCGGTTTCTCCTGAAATCCTCCGTGGGGATGTAATTCCCAGACTCGTCTACGAGCAGCTTGCCACGTTCCTCTCTATAAACATAGTGGAGATTTCCCTCCAGTTTGAGACGATACCGCGACCTCAACCCTTCTGCAGTACGTCCTCTTGATTTGAAGTAATCCAGATTGGCGATCTCCTGGAATAACCTTTTAGATTTTGTGCCTCTGTTGGGCCTACGTCTCAACTGCTCCAAAATCATCATATCCTCATCAACCGTATAGGGTTTCCCAATAATTCTGGCGGGAGGGTACTGCCCGGATAGAACCATGGCGGTTGACGTGGAGTGCATTGCTGGTGAGCCCTCAGAAGCTGGTACTGGAGGCTCAGGCAGTCTAACCACCACGGCACCATTATTCTTACTGTTCACTGGCTCTTGTGGTTCGCCGCTCTCCTTTTTCATCAGCAGATACCTACCTAGTGGAACCGACATCTTTGCATTGTACGAATCCTCAATGTACTGTGTGCTGTACACCCTGTTGCTCGACACACCGAGATACAACGCGTCATAGAGGTACACAGCAAGCACAACGACATCGTCATCCTCCGCAACACTGGACGTGACTTTCCCTCCGTGGCTTGTGATGAGGGTGCGGTAGTACTCCTTGGAATCTGTAGGTACACAGAGGAAAAACTTGATGCTGTTGCCGTCCTGATCAACAAACAGCAGTGGGTTACCGGAGTCATCATTGCCCTCCTGGCGCCGTCTCACTACTTGGAGACCCTCGAATGATCTCTCGTCATCACTTTCGGATTCCTGTCCAAACTCTGACATTTTGGATGCTGGGGTTACTGAAAAGTCAATGATAAATTAAGATTTTTCGATTTTAGTTCGCACGGTATACCTTTATTTTGCTTCACTATTGTTGTGGGTGGGGAGAGACGTGTCGCAAGGTAAACACAACTATGCACTGCACATGTTGTGTGGGTGTGCTGTGTGGGTGATGAGGTGTGGGTGGGTGTGCTGTTGTGGGTGTGGGAACGTGTGTGTGTGGGTCGTTGGGGTGTGTGGGTGTGTGGGTGTGTGGGTGTGGGGGTGGGATGTGGGTGTGTGTCTATCTGGCAGGGTAACTGCATCTTGTTTCCAGCGCACGACCAACGCGGTTGACCGTGGTATTCTCGTGTGTGGTGATATCTGGTGTAATTTTCGCTTGCATTTATATTGGTGTTTTCCTTATTGGAGTGTCCGTGTTGTGTGTTTCATTGAATAGATTATGGTTTCATACTTGGTGCCTAAAGTGAACACCACCCATATGTTCTTGGGTATTGTCATCATGTAGATATATCGGCTACGTAGATCTCAACAGTCAACATGCCTCTTGCAGGAGGGTTGCCATATTATTCCGGCGATGCCATCCAATCTATGGTTATATGTTTCTCGTCTGAGTCTCATCACACACCCACACGTTTATTTGGAGCGTTTACGCTAAACACTCCATATCAACTCAGATAAACTCTCCACCTGAGACTTATCTAGTACCCCTCACCATCGTACCGCATACGAACACCAAAGACGGTATCCATTCCTTCGGGCCGAGATCTGTCATATCGAAACAGCCATGTCCATCATTGCCAAGTGATGAACCTCTGCAAGTTGTTATCGCTCCTGCCTACCCCTCCATTGGGTTGCCCTCCCCCACCCCCACCACCCTTGGTACCCTAACAGACCCCTGCCAGACCCCTGCCACCTTGAGCTTTCGCAGTAGCTGCACCTATTGTATGTACTCCACCCCCCTCTGTGTGCCCTACAGAGAGCCCTGCACAACCCTTCACCACCCTGCTGAATGCTTGTGTAATCCGCCAGTAGCAGCCATCCAGCTAATTAATTGCCTTGCTTGCTGCCCTTGCTGCCTTTGCTGCCACGCCCTCGCATCCTCCCCTCACCTTATCCGATCCGAGTTGCCCACCTCGTCCCGGCATTTCGACCAACTCCCACTACCAGCCAGCGCTCTGCTAGCCGTGCCGGCTTGAACCCCGCACTCCTACACCTGCATGTCTAACCGCAGCACAACCCGGGGAACCTATCCGTTTCCAGGCGCAGTGCACACCTATTGTATGCGTATCATGCCATATTACACCTTGATTATTCACCAATCTAATCACGACAAGTGCACCAACCCCCAACAGTATAACCCTAACTATTCTGAACACAGAGACAACCCCCCAGTGTGCAATTTCTGGACTGATTCACTACCCATTTCATCATCGCACTACACTATCCGGTGCGTTTGAAATTTTCCCGAGGTCCAACCGGAACGGCAGTAAACCCCATCTAACCGTAGTGCTCTCTCTACATTGGCCCACTATAGGTCGATTACCGTATGCGGCTCATTTGTAGAGTCAGTTTAAGTGTGACTAACCAACGTATATACGAGGCCATTGTATGTTACACTCTGCTTAGAAGGTGTGTGCACACTTACCAGGTTTTGTCGTTGCACCATATACTGTGTAGCACTCACTCCTCTTTATGGGCCATCCCACCACTCGCAGACAGCTCGGATAAACCCTTGCCGAGTCTGTGGGGTATCAGATCCATGCAACGTTATATATATCGATATATATGAATATTCTATATACGTCCTACAACACAACCACCCATACTACGCGCCCACTCTCGACACTCGTCCACAACACCCACCCCACAAATTCCACATATAATCTAAGGTTTTCCAGTTCACCGTCGGTCTACGGGTACTTTTTTTTTATCTCTGCTCACGCCTATAGAGACACCACCATATTGGGGCCCCACATATTATTTCAACAGCGCTGCTGCTCCCATCGGACCCCGGAGATTTGTGCGTTGCCTGTTTTAGTCGTTAAGTTCTATACTCCGAGGCCGATAATCGGACTCATAATTTAACGAACGATCCACAAACATTCCAGAACACGATCCATAAACGGCCTAGGATACAATCAATATATTAGCAGAGAATCCACATTCCTTATCGATCCCGCCGCGCTGCTCATCCCGCTCTCATCCCGCTCTCCCCACACATATACACATATATCCACACACACTCATCTAATCCTATACATACACCACACCATACAAAACCTCACAACATTGCTACCAATCACCCACCATGAACAAATCATCACCATCGCCCAATATATACATAGACAACCTACCGGCCACGCCCTCCTCTAGTAATGGCAGCCACACTGTAGAGAGGCCGTCTCCAGGGAACACAGGAACAGCCGTGGGCAACGGCTCCGGTGCATCTGCTGGTAGGCCAGCTACAGAGAAGAAGGGCCGTTCCACCTCGTGTATGCTTTGTCAGAAGCGGAAACAAAAGTGTGATCACAGGCTTCCCTCGTGTACGACGTGTATAAAGGCCGGGGTGCCGTGTGTCCAGCCTGCCAAGTACAGCAACTCTTCTCCGTCCAAGGATGAGTACACCATAATGCTCGAGAGAAAGGTGCGGAGGTTGGAGAAGATGCTCCAAGGGAAACAGAACGGTAAGTATAAAAAGATAACGCCATTGCTAGAGGAGATGGAAAGTCAAAGGGCAGATGATGGTATGTCTAATGGGTCTGGTACCCAGCATTCCTCTCAGGACTCTCAGGAACCAAGCTCCTCCTTCGTAGGCAATGGCTCAGTAGTATCAGCGATATCAGGGGTCCCCAGCATATCCGTGGCGCCCTTCAAATCCGTTCAGCTCGTTGATGGCGACTATGAACGGTCCATCTTTGGCAAGTACCACCTCAAGGAGTTTCTCAAGCATGAGCCCATCTTTGAGATCGAAGAGAGAGGCAGCAAACAGCTATTGGATATATACTTCACCCTCCTCCAGTACAAGTTCCCCATCCTCACAGAGAGCGAGGTGTACATGTTCCATGCTTGCTACTTCCGGAACGACCTCTCTTCTTACACGCGAGACATGCAGTACTTCCACTTCTGCTGCGCAAGAATGTGGATGCTGTTTGCCATTTCTGCTTTGTTGTACAAGACCTCGGGCAAATATCGCGGTCCAGACCCGGCCCGTTTCTTCTCTGCTGCCCTCAGGCACACCACCAAGATCGCCATGAGACCTGATGGCACGACGAGCCTCTCTGGGCTTCAGAAGGTGGAGATCTCCATCCTGCTGGTATTCTATATGATGCGTACCGACAAGGACTCGATGGGGCTCTTTGAAGTGATTACAGACGCCATGAAGACATGCATATCGCTGTCTCTCAACAAGTCGGTCTCATACCAAAACATTTCCTTGGAGCAAAAGGATAAGCAGATGAGGTGCTTTTGGTGTGCGTACATTTTGGAAAAGACCATCGCAATGGCCGTGGGTAAGCCATACTGCTTGCACGAGCGCGACACCGACGACGATATCCCGTTGTTTGACTACGAGCCTTCCAAGGCGATGCACCCGGACAATGCAACTTTCATCAACCAGTCGATCAAGATAAGACGTATAGAGGCCAGGTTCGTGGAGCTGCTGGACACACACGGAGGTGCAGCAAAGGGCACTAGCAGCCATAATAGACAGGCGCTACCGATCGTGGAGAAGTTTTTCAAGGAATTGGAGAACTGGCGTGAAGAATGTGATGGGTTTTCTAAGGGAATTGAGAACGAGACTCTCAGTGTATACTATTATAGGGCTGTACGCACGCTGGTGCAGCCGTTTCTGGAACTTTTGGATCCCGAGGACCGTCTGTTTCGGGAGTGTCAAGCGGCGGCAGGCCAGATCTGCCAGTCGTTTAGGACGTTCCACCAAAAGACTGTTTACGGGCACAACACCGTACATGTCCACACGACTTTTGTGGCCGGTGTCACACTGATATATTGCCTCTGGCTTACTCGGAATCGCGACGACCAGCGTCGTAAGCTTCTTGGTGATGACAGCAAGCACACGCGCCCCACTGTTTCTGAGGCCCTCTTCTCGTGTCTGGACGATTTAAGGGCGTGCTCTATCTGTCTGTATGTGATGAGTGAGAGGAGCAAATTCGCACTCTCCTTCAGAGACACCTTTGAGGAGCTAATGCACGCAACCATAGAGAACCTGATTCTCAGGTGTGGGCCCGATTCGTCGGAGATCATCTACAACAACACCCCTGGCATGCCCCCCGCAACCCTAAGGAAGCCGTTGATTCATTACTCTGTAGACTCCAAGCTGAATCTCAAAAAGACCGACGCAGAGCGTAAGGAGGAAGAGGAGAGAAAGGCCAAACAGGGCCAGCTACAGCGCTCGGCCATTCCGAAGGGTTTGAGCCATCTGCTGATACACTCACCTCCTCTTATGGCCACCGAGCGTAAGAGGAGAAGGAGCTCGAGTGTCAGGGGTATCATTTTCAACGGGTTTGAGCCCAATCCAGAACCTTCCTCCTCTTCGTCTTCGTCTGCATCTGTTGCTATTGCTGCCAATTCTGGGTTCTCCAGCTCCAATAGCTCTCTATACTCCTCGACAAACTCGCAGTCGTTAACTTCTCAGGCACTCAGTGGTCACTTTTCTGGCTATTCCGACACTACCAGTTCTTTCGAGGAGCCCGTCCACGGCCATACCCTGTTTATGGGCGGAGTTGCTTCTACAGGTAGCACCGATATCCCCAACAGAAACGGAGAAAGCATCTCGATGCCTTCCTCCACGTCTCTCGACACTAAGTTCCAAGTGCAGCCTCAGCTTCACATCAGAAGCAGCCAATCCCTGGAGCCGGTAGGTGTGCCAAAGGACCGTGCTGGGTACCCAATGGCTCCCACAACTAGGGCAAACAACACAACAGCGCCATATAGCAGGGCAGGGCCAACGCAAGGCCCAACCTCGATTGACTCTCTCTTTCAGCAACCGTACCCAACAGAGGTTTCACCCTTCATTGGGCGTGCTAATGCGATGATCAGCAACATATCCGTCTGGACAGGCGAGAGCGGGCAGCACGTTCCAACAGGGATCAACTTTATGGGCAACTCTAACGGTAATGTCAACGGCAGCAGTGGAAACGGTAATGCAAATAGCAACTGGAACAATGTTGGGTTGAATGGCTCCGAGGGAACCAACCATATAGATCTACTGCAATGGGGAGAGATGCAAATGGATGATCTATGGGGTGTCAATGATGACTTTGGGTTTCTTCCATAAAAGGATAGACACAGTTAATATAAAGAAATACGGGTCATGCCTCTATTTGTTGTTTCAATATAATTATAAAATGTCAACAGTGGCTCTCTCTATAAACTCTATTCAACACAGGTCCAGTTGACGCCACCCACCTCTACGGTTTCGCCAACGTCACCATCAAATTCAAATGGGAAGTGACTGGACAACTTTCCAAAGTCCACAACCTTGGTCCATTGGCCCTGAGCATCCACATGGGCCCTCACACATGAGATTGGGACTTTGTTGTCAACGTCCTTCTTATCCCACAAGACACCCTGAGCCCAGTTGCCATATCTAATGAAGCGTCCTTCAAAGGAGTCAAGCGCGTCCACTACGTCTAAGACTTTGCAGAATGGAAGCGTTAGATCCTCAAACGACCCACCAATAACTTTGGCCCTGCTGAGCTCCCCAGGAGCAGACTGGATTGGGTCGAGGCTTCTCCATACCTCAATATATGGCTGGATTTTGCCCGTTGCAGGGTTAACCATTTCACCGTCCTCCCTCCTGTCGCCGTTTGTCATTTTGGAGAAATGGCCAATATCGGCAGGTCCCTTCTCAGGCACCTCAGAGCTGCCGTTTATTCTATTTTTATGTAGTTGGATTATGTATTGGGAATCGAAAAACGTGTGTGTGAACTCGATCGTTGCATCGTCAATGGGCCGTTCGGACCCGGCAAATGCCCATTCAAAGGGGAACGCAGACTCCTCATTAGTTTGGGCGTTCTTCAAAGGTCTCAGATCAACGAAGCGTGCCCCGGGAGACGAGAGAACCATCGTGGTGGTGGGTTCCTCAGCTTCCAATGGTGGCCATTGGATGGATACTCTGGTTGAAAAGGACATTGCTGTTTGGGTCACTTGGTAATTGACTTAACTGAATTCAGAACTGACTAAAATGGAAACGGAGATGTGATCGTGGACCCAGCTATATTCTGGATTAACACTGATACTCTTGAGTGATAAATGTGTGACTCAGTGGGTTCTGTCTCTTAATTGAGTCTGTATATTAATTGTGTTCCTCCCCTCGTATATTGGGCAGTGAAAAATTGAGATGATTCAGTTGTGTGGGGAAGGAAAGAGGTTGGCAGATGGAACGGGCCGCCTCGGCTAGCGCAGTGTGGGGGAGCAACCGAATCAGGTAAATTGCACTGCGTCATTTGCGCGCTAAGGGATGCAGGCCGGGCAGAGCGGGAGGGAGGAAGAGGGAGAGGCAGAGAGGCAGAGAGGCAGAGAGAGGCAGAGAGAGGATGGGAGGGCCATTTGAGAGGGCCATTACAGAGGAACCTAAGGAAGCCTCTGGAACGTAGACACAACTGGGAACAAGGAGACAGTGTACCCGTTCAATACAGAATGGCTTCTCTAAATGGCTTCTCTAAATGGCTTCTCTAAATGGCCTCATCTCACCTTGTAGGGCAACACCGATCGATCTATCTAATAATCTGATGAGATGCTCTTCTCATTAAAGTCATTAGTTCAACCAGTTTTAACATTCTATTAATGTACACAGATGGCTAGCCCAAGCCATTTAGACCAAACAAAAACCCAAGTTCCCTCCTTCCTAGTTTGCTGACATTCTTCAAGCTTTCCGGGTCTAGTGCGCCATCCACCAACTCCCTCTTTTTCTCCTGCAATGTCATGATCCTGTCCTCCACGGTGTTGGCAATCAGAATCCTGTAGACATGTACTGCGCGCTGCTGGCCGATTCGGTGTGCTCTGTCCATGGCCTGTTCCTCCACGTATGGGTTCCAAAAGGGATCCATGATGATGACATGCGACGCACATGTCAACGTGAGACCCACGTTACCGGCCTTGAGAGAGATCAGCAACAACTTCTTGTCTGCCTCTTTGAAGAACCGGCCGATCGTATGGTTCCTCGTCTGTAACGAAAGAGACCCATCGTACCGCAAATGCGGAATGTTCGCCTTCTCCAGGATTATCTGCATCACATCAAACAGAAACGTGAATTGGCTGAAGATGATGATCTTCTCGCCTGGGTACTTGGCAAAGATGTCGCCAATGAGTGAGACCGCCTTTTCGATCTTGGCAGAAACAAACACCTCACCGCTCTTCTCGTTTTCCTTCGCATAGTTCATCACCTTCTTGCGCCGCGAAACAACATTGCCCGCCTTTTCGTTCCTCAGAATGTCACCCACCTCTTCATAAGACCTCTTTTGGTTACAGGTATAATTGAACACCCTCCATGTGAATGTCATATCCTCTTTGGCACTATTTCTGCACGTACAACACTTGGCCACCCGCTTGCCCCGCTGATCTTCATTGTTCACCTGGAACTCTTCAAAAAAGGTGTCTATACAGTCATTGCATAGCGCGTGACCGCATCCTCCTAGCAGAGCAGCGTCCTCATCAATCACCTCTTCGAGACAGATTGGACACGTGAATCCTGACTCCTTTTCCACGTTAATTCTATGGATCACCTCGCGGCTCAAATTGCTGCAAGAGGAGTACATCTTCTCCAATGGTGGCAGCCGCCCATCCTGTGCCTCTGGCCCACTGAGCCGAACTAAATAATTGTGACAGCATGACTGTCTCATTCGGAGCAAGAGTGTGAGAATGCCTGAGTATGATAATCCTTGTGTCATGAACTTTTGGGCCTGCTTCGCACTATCTCCTTCCAGAGCCTGGTAGAATGCCAGTTCGTCGTCCTTCATGAAAACGGTCACCTTTTCCACGATTCTTTCGGGAAGGGTGAGAATGGGCTTGCCGTCTATCTGCGAGTCCTTTGTTCTTCTGAGCAGGATCGCCCTCAACACAGCTTGCACTTTCTGGATCGCACGTGTTCCTGAGCCCATATCATCATACTTCTCCTTATGCTGGTTTCTGATCGGCAACGCGATTTCCTTTCTGAATTTGAAGTCATCACAATAAGGCTTTATGTCCAGGAACCGGATGATCGGGTACAGCTCCTCTATACTGTTCTGCATGGGAGTGCCGGACAGACACCATCTATAGGTAGACTTGAGTAGGGCCACGGATTTGGAGTTTTGGGTATTTTTATTTTTGATCCACTGGGCCTCATCCAAAATCACTCTGTAAAAGAGGGACTCGGATGAATAAAAGGGACTCTTGTAGTGTTGGCCCCCAGACGCCCTATCGGGCAATACCCCTGAGTCTCTAGTCAGCTGGGCCTGCTGGATTGCAAGAGCATAATGCTTCTTCATCTCTGATGCCAGAGTACCGTAAGAGGTCAGTACCACGTCGTACTTCTTGAGCATGTTGAAAGAAGATGTTCTCTCTCCTTGGTGCCAAACAAACGTGTTGAAGTCGGCACGTGACTTCACCTTGCTCTGGATTTCAGCTTCCCATTGCCTCAACAGCGATACCGGCGCTACTATGAGGTTAGTCTTGCAATTGGGGTCGCTGCTCCTATGCGCAAGCATGAGCGAAAGCGCTTGTATTGTCTTTCCAAGACCCATATCGTCCGCCAATAGCCCTCCCTTGTTGCTGTTATCCTCCATTTTCATCATCCAAGAGAGACCAATACGTTGGTGCTTAAGCAGATTACACTGCAGCAGTTCTGGCGTTGGTTCGAGATTTTCGTCATCGCCAGTGTCATCCTCGGGAACGATGTTCTTTAAAAGGTCTTGGATGCTTTGTTGGTCATCGGTATACACATTTGGCAGGTAGCCGTAATTCGACTGATTGCCAGTGGATGTGTACCTGGTTTGATACCCCGAATAGTCTGACTCCCGATAAGAGCTGTCGTCTGTTATTTCTCCATAGTCATCTGGAAATTCTTCATAATCCTCGTCGTCCGATTCCAACACGATTATCGGAATGCCATTTACCGTTTGAGTGTTTTGCGCAACATTTCCCCTGGATCTGTGTGCCTTCTGCGTGAATTCCAGATACGTAGCAGTCGCTCCCTTGAGAGCAATTCGAACGTCTTCAAGCTCGCGCTGAAGGTTAGCCAACATCCCTTTGGAAGCAGAGTCTTGTTTACCTATCAAGGAAGAGATCTGCCGAGTGTAAAGATCTCTGGTTTTCCCCCATTGGTCAATGCAGTTCCGTAGGTATCGAACATGGTTAATCTCGGCCTCTGTGTTAGGAAGCTCAGGGTGGGCCCTCGATGGGGGGAAACGTCGGCTGTATGGTATTCTGGGAGTCGTTACTGGTGCATGGTGAACTACCGGTGCTGGCTGATTGAAGGATGGTTGGCGATTAGTGGAAGGGATTGACGACAGTGGGCCATTCTTTATTGTTGTGCTTATTATCTGTAGGTCGTCGTCGTCATCATCCTCGTCTTCCAAGAAATCAGATAATGTCTGGTATTTCAGGCGATTGTCGTTTGCATATGTGCCATTTTCTGATTGGTCAATGAGAGTGGGGTTTATGTGTGGATTGTGTCTACCCTTCATATATGAATCGACATCTGCATCTGAAACTATTTTACTAGGCTGGACGCCAGTCATTGAGGGGCCTGCAGACCCCAATTTCATACGCTTCGGATCACTAACGGAGTCGGCCAGAGTCTGAAGGGAATCGTCATTGTCATCCTCTCCTGTTAAGTCAATCACGTTCTCAAGAGGCTCAGGCTTGGCAGGTATGATGTTCCTCCTGCGCTTGTTACCTGATTCCACTGACAGTTCACTATCCGAGCGCAGTTTCCCTTTGGAGGATTCAGAGACGGAGATGTCATCCCCAGAAAGAGAATCGCTGGAAATTCCAGAAAGATCTTGGCCGGGCATCATTGGGAAAGTCATTGGTGCATCATCGGGCCTCTGGGAAGAGTACGCTAATGATCGATCTACTTGTTTACCGAACTTTCTATCATGTAAATACGAGTGGTTGCGAGTGTCCAGCATCCTGTCGTTGGCTCTCCAGGAACTGCCATGGGTATTATTGGTCTGGCCGTTGGTGGCCCTACTGCTGAGGTCTGTCCTCGGTCCGCTGTAGAGTGGAGAGTTGGTGTTCTCCGGAAGAAACTGCCTAGGTAATGAATGGGTTGAACTGTTCAAAGATCTTGGATCATTCTCGGAATCCGATAACCCTAATGGTGCGCTATGGAGGCTTACCGGGGTAGGACCTCCAGGCGTGCCAAGGCCCGAGGCACCGGTTCCGTGCATGTCAACATCTGAATCGAACGAGTTGTCGTCAATATCTGTATTACCACCACCATTTCCTTGAACAGTTCTCGCGAAATTTTGCGGCATCTCCTCTGGGAGCAGCAGGCCTATCTCGCTCTGTTGGTTGATGTTGTTGTTCCTATCACTCCATTGTATGGGATCACTCGAGCCCGGTGGGGGGCCATCCAACGGTTGATTCATGGTTTAAGAAGGTGATGCGATGCCTCCCGAATCGATAATCTCTTGAACTGTAATTGCAGCAGGTCAAGTTTGCCACTATATTGAGGATGTGCTGTTGTGGTTGACTATATACATGGTGATGTCGCCAGATGTGTTGAGCAGCTCGTAGTGTATGGCAATGTCTAAATCGTGGGGCGTACTGTGGATATGCGCTGTTTATAGAGGTGAAATATTCAGTGATTCAAACTGAGTAAGTCGTGGCAAAGATTATAACTAGATAAAGACAGAGCGAGACCCGTGGATACACCTTGGAGAGAAATCCAGTGCAAAACGCATCACGCTCTCTCTGCCCCAGATTATCGTTATCTATACGCGATGACATGGCACGTCGCATGTGCGGGCACGTTAGGTGGATAAGGCGACGGAAAGAGTTAAGAATAAAAAAGGTGTTGCAAAATTGCATTCTGTTTGATCACAATAGTCGGGTGGTGTTCTATTGGTATTCGAGTGGTTTAAATTAATTTAATAAAAAACTAGTGCACTAAGGTTCATACGCTCTCTCCATTTTCCTCAGCAATCTTCTTGATGACGGTTTCCAGCTCCTTCTTCAACTTGACGTTGTTCTCGTCAAACGCAAGGCCTCTCTCAAAGTCGGACTTGCTCTCCAAGAACCTGCCCATTTTGTAGTTGGCGATACCTCTCCTCAGATGGTTATCTGGGATGTTTGCCATCAGCTGCACGAGCATGTCTGCGTCGTTGAAAGCCTCCATGTAGTCCTCGTTCATCAAATAGGCGTCACATCTACCGACGAGAAAGATGGCGATCTCGCTGAGAGTCATTTGGAAAGACTCGAACTTGGGCCTCCTATTGGCCATTTCCAGACCGACGCTGAACTGTTTGATGGCTTCAGGGTATTTCTTGGCCTTCATCGAGTTGACGGCGCTGTCGTGCATCTTCTTGATCATCACCGAAAGACCCTTGTTGAATGAGTCCGGGGTGGGTGCAGGCGGCACATCGTTACCGCTCGAGATGAACTCCGTCGTGAGGGTGTTGAGCTGTGCAATCTCCGTCACGAGGTCAGGGAATTGCGAAGGCAGCGCATCCTGCGACAGCGATATTTTTTTGGTGCTGGGATCGTAGGCCAATGGATACGACATGGTGGCTGTGGGTGATATTTCGGTAGTTGAACACGTGTGTTTATAGATCGTCGTTGTACACACACAAACTCTATGTGGTGTATGGAATATTGGTGGCAGGCTGGCACTTCAACTCGTGTGTATTGTGGAATATGGAATACTGAAGCTTCCTAAAGGCGGGCAGCACATAAAATAACTGTTAGCAGTCTAAGTGGTGTTATTACAGTAACAATATCATACGCCAGTGTAGACAATGCCAGAACAATCCAATGCCTAAATAAGGTCAGTGCTTAAAGAAAGGACAGTGCTAAGTAAAGCCAGTGCTAAATAAAGCCAGTGCTAAATAGGGCCAGTGCCATAATATGCCAGCGCTCTCATCACTTGAGTCTCTGGATCATCTGCTACTTGGCTCATCGCCGGCGTGTCCCTCACATATTGGCAGGGACTTTGGATGGTCGCAGACACTGGCAGGAATTGATACAGTTGTTAGAGACGGTTGGTAGAGACGGTTGGTAGAGGCAATTTGCTCGGATGGGACACCTATACTGAGGGTTGACGCCTGTGGTGTGTATAGCGTCCTGGAGTGCTTAGGTAGTGTGGTAAAATGCTCACTATGTGGTTTACTCACTATGTGGTTTACTCACTATGTGGTTTACTCACTATGTGGTTTACTCACCACATACAGTCTATGCTTTGTTCAATATGTACGCTTCGTCTTAGCAGATACTCTGGCTGCTCTTCTATCCAGTAGCCCTGGGCACCGCCACTCCACCCTGTGTGTATTATTGATCCACTTGAAAGGAGATAATAATCCTATTTAGTTATTTACCCTCTACCAATGCCCTGGGCTATGTAGCAGGCAACACCATGTAGACAAGCGCATTTACTGAAACGCAATAGGTTCTTAAACACTCCTATACATTTATTAAATAGGTTTACACAGCATGAAATATGACAATAAATTCAGCATGCTACCACTCGACGGTGTACTCCGCACCCTTTAGAGGTCGGCATCGTCCTCATCTGGAAGAGGCAAAGCGGTGGCCTGCTCCATCTCCTGCTGGTACTTGAGCATGAGGTCGGCATCCACCTGCACCTCTGGTGGGGCAAGAGCTGGAGCGGCAACAAACTCGAGCTGGGAGTTGCCGACAAGCTTTCTGGCGAGCCAGAGGAAAGGCTTCTCAAAGTTGTAGTTGGACTTGGCAGAGATGTCAAAGTACTGCAGGTTCTTCTTTCTGTGGAAGGTGATGGTCTTGGCCTTCACCTTTCTCTCCTTCACATCAACCTTGTTACCACAGAGCACGATTGGGATGTTCTCACACACTCTCACGAGGTCACGGTGCCAGTTTGGAACGTTCTTGTAGGTGATTCTGGAGGTCACGTCGAACATGATGATACCACACTGGCCGTTGATGTAGTAACCGTCACGCAAACCACCAAACTTCTCCTGGCCGGCGGTGTCCCAGACATCAAACTTGATCTCACCGTAGTTGGTGTGGAAAGCAAGAGGGTGCACTTCGACACCGAGGGTGGCGATGTACTTCTTCTCGAACTCACCAGTCAAGTGTCTCTTAACGAAAGTGGTCTAAAGGGGGGAGGTGGTTAGTTGTGGGGTCAAAAATAAATAACATCAATAGATGCCACACCTGTCAACAACAATTGAAAATAAATCCAGGGGCAAAACTGTCGGCTGAAATCTCTTACAAGACCACTGAAAATCTCCAACCGCAATAGGGTCACAACAGATCAAGAGATCAAACATCATCACCACCATCATCACCTGCGGCACAAAGGGGAACATGCATGTAATACTGCATCCCAACATTTCCAATCTGATCAATCCATTTTGGAAGTGCTCTCAATTATATGTGGCATTGGGAGCAATCCTAATGGTATGCTTATACAGGTCGGGTACTCTGCGCTGTTCACCACCTGATCCAGTTCCATCTGGTGCTACAAGTGACCCGCGATCCCCCATCACCAAGGCGGCTACCGTATATGAATCACCCTGGATCACGCATCTACCTTCTCATCAATCTAATTTTACTCACCTTACCGGTACCACCGTCACCGACGAGGACCAACTTAAATGTAGGAACTTCTTGAGCCATTTTTGTATATCTGTGATGTCTCTTCTTCTGTGTCGAAACGCCCTTTGTTTGAGATCACAGCTGCTTTTAAGGACGGATGTTTTTCACCGCCTAGGTGCTCGTTTCTTTGCTCTTGTTGTTTTGCCTTACAAATTGGCAGTGGACGAAAAATTTTTGTGCGGTAACCGTAGAGGGTACACGACCCGTCTGTCTTTCTCTGGCCTTCCTTCCTTTACTCTCTGGCCTTCCTTTGTTCGCTGCACTCCCTTTCCTCCCTTCCCTGCTTTACATATGCTCAACGGTTATTGTGGGTGTTTTGATTGTGCCTAAAAGGGCCTAAAAGATATGCTTAACCAGTGTGATAGCTAGAGGGAGATGGAAGTACATATAGATAGTAATGTAGATAATTCAAGTGACTACGAAGCAGACATATACGCAAATTACATCAATATGTGTCGGATGTAACACCATTAGTTATGTGTGATAAAATTAAGCTAGCTGTAAATGTGACTAGTTATGTTTACAGCGCAGCTATTTGTATCTATCAGCAAGGGGTGTATTATGAATAGAAATTACAGTGTAGGAAAGAATCCCACCATCTAAACTATACTACACTTGGTCAATTTTCATCATAAGCTTCATTAATGGTTATACAACATCACCTATTCTCGCCTCGCTGAGAAAACTCTCTCATCGCCGTCTGTATCCTCCGCCTCTGCTCTTGTACATCGTAATGATACACATTTGGTGGTGGGTTCGGCAACCCTTGAACTGTAGGAGGTGGTGGCAACTCTGTCCGTCGTGGCTTTACTTCTTCTGTGTCCGTCGTCGTCGTCTTGGTTGCAATATTGGACCCCGGTATTCCCCGGTAGTAATCTTGTATAGATACCTGGTATGGAAGATCGCTGGGCTCCCAGATATTCAACTTTTTTGCCTCTCCTAAAACGGTATTTTGTTAGTATTATATTGACAGAGTATAAAACTCTCCATTTATTCACTCACCCTCATAATAGTCACAGTAGTATTTCAGATGGTTTCTTCCCACAAGATGTGATTTCCTCACACTCATAGAATCGTGGGTCAGATATGCTATATGTGTTAGTAAATGAACAATAGGGGGCGGTACCAGACATAATACTTACACCTGCAATATTCACAATAATACTTCGGCATGACAAATGTGAGATGATGATATCAATACATAGGTGTATGAGAAACTAAATATATTTATATATTTATATATTCTCGTTTATAGATATCATTGTCTCTCTTACTAGTCTCTCCGCAATTATTCAAGGTCGTGCTTTTACCACTGCACCAGCTTTCCTAGGTGTGTACCACCCATCATATGGTTACGGAGCCCTCTACAGCTAACGACGTCTCGCTATTGGCCTTTGCCGGAACTGGGAAAAGCTGAGCGGTGCGGTGTGAGGCATACAAAGAGGTATAAGTGACTGGGTGGAGGGGAGGAGTATTAAAGACTAGGAATACTCTTCATACATAAACAAAGATGTTGTCCAGCATTGTCAGATCATCGGTATGTACAGGTAGTTTTGCTTTGCATTGGTCGCTCGAGAGATATCTTAATGGGACGCAGCCATCAAATGGGATCACCAAACACAGTAGGTCCAGCATCATTGGTCAGAAGCAGGAATTCTATGGAAAGCACAACTGGATATATCTTGATTGGTGAGATCTTATTAAAGATCAGAAGGATTTGAGTAACTAGAATTTTGACGAGCAGATATTGCCTACGGTGTGAGAGCTGCAGGGAACAAGAAAGTCCAAACCAACAAGCAGCTTAAGACGACTCGTTAGATACGTTCAGCCAATTGGCTAAGTACCGTCCGATCCCATTATCATGCTGCAACCATGCAAACATACACTGGTTTCCAAATACAAATACTAACAGGATTAGCGCGTTGTCGTGAACAGGGCCAGCGTCAGAACCTTCGCTGTTGCTCCAGCCAGAATGAGTAAGTAGTTACTTTGGATACGTCATAGCGGTACTTGCAGGGACACTCACCGATACACTTACAATGGCACTTACTGAAGGCACTTACCGATACAATTACCGATATATTTGCAGATTCACTTACAGATATCCACCGAAACTTGCCAATAAGACATCGACAGAGAGAAACTCACAGACACTCACAAGTACTTGCCGATACTCGCCGATACTCATTGATGTCCGTTCCGCTTATCGATTCAAACTGTTCATTTATAGACTTATCATCTTACTAACATTCAGACCTCATCTCTGACCTCTACGTCAAGGAGCTCAAGGCTTTCACCCCAACCCCATTGGCCGCCGCCGATGCTGAGGGCGCTACCAAGCCATGGGCCAAGCCTGCTGCTCCAAAGGTGCCATCCCTTGAGGCCGGCGCCGCTGAGTCCCTCCAGGAGTACGACTCTGCTGCCGTTGAGACTGTTTCCTCTTCTTCTGAGGCCGCTGCTTCCGAGTCCTCTGAGGACTGGTTTGTTTTCGAGGAAGAGGAGGAGACCCACCACTAAGGGACAAGTGGCCTCGGGGATGAAAAAGTAGGAAAGCTGTTATGCATGCAGGCTTTGAAATTTCACGCTGCATGTGATAAATATATAGGAATATAGATGTTATGAACTGTATGGCATTGCACGGTAGATTTTCCACCAATTACAGCTCCATCGCTACCCCTTTCTTGATGATCACTGAAATATTACCATCAAGGCACTCACTATGTTCTTTCACGGTCTCACACATCTGGCGAACAACTTCTGAATCACGGATTTTTGTCTTAATATCCATCTTAATCTCTGTCTGTTTTTTTCCTCTTGACATGTTGACACCCTGAAGGTATCAGGTAACTCGGTAAGTATACTCTACGAATCATGGTCTTTCACCTAGGCTCCCTCTCAATGCAAAAATATCTGCTGAACCCATTGACTCTTGTGGTCACAGGAAATCAACTGGCACCTCTGGAAGGGATTTCTCTCTTATTCCCTATCTTTTCATGCCATCGCTTTCCCCTGTCTGTGTGTCTCGTATCTATGAGCAGAGCATCGTGCACTCACCAAATGTTTGTTTACCTTTCAAAATCATAATTACGTCCCGGCTACAGAAATATACTTATCAGCATGAGAACAACGGCCGTAAGAACAGCGGATTCGATTAGAGGAAAAAAGCGCATACGTCCTCCACCAAAGTGCTGTCGCTACTCATATTGCAGAACCCCTGAAGGCCGCATCACTTAGGCATCCTGCGAACACCTCCCCTGGCCCCCTACCTTTACCCCAGATTTCTCAACCATGAGTAAGGAGATGGTGCAGGTCCCCTCCTTAAAGAAGGCAGCCGGTTATATCAACGAGCAACTATACGGCAAGGGATATTTTGCACGAGAAACGAGACATGGTATACGGGCTCGTCAGTTGGATAGGCTACTGTTCAACTCAACAGATTGGGACGAACTGTTTGATAGTAGCACTGCTACACCAGACGTATACGACGATGACGACAAAGAGAACACACAGCAATACGCTAGTCGGAGACCATACAAGCAAGCATCCCATTCACTGGGGCAGATAAACACAGACCATTCTAACAGTCCTATCAACATCCACACAGACATGCGTTCTTCTGTATCGACAGCCTCCTCCGCTCAGCGCTCTATCTCCATATCCTCGAAAGTATACGAGAACGACCGCAACATCATAAATATCATACACCTCCTCATGGACACCATAGATAAGAGTCGCATGGCCAAAGATGGTGTACTCAAGCAGCAATCTGAGAGTGCAAGAAACATAGAGAGGCTCAGGGCAGAGAAAGATCAGCTAGAAAGGATGGTCCTCACGCAGGCCAAGGAGATGCACTTCATCAATATACAGAGGCAGCAGGTGCAGGGCAGATGCCGCGACCTGGAGAACGCAAACCGTGCCCTGACTTCAGAAAATATACGCCTGAAAAGTGTCAATCAGTCAATACGGGTGTTTGCACAGAAACAGGCCAAGAGAAAGAATGCACGGATAGATAGGTTAATAGAGAGGCTGAGCGTGAAGATGGATAACCACGGATCAACGAGGAAAGTCTTGAAGCGTAACTCCGCAACAGATCGCATCGTACATCAAAAGACCGATGATAGCGAATTCACCAACGGACTTCGCCCCGCCAGAAGGAGCAGTGTATTGCAAACTGCCCTTGTGTCAGATTTTTCCAGCGATTGGCAGGACAGAGATGCCGTAACACAATTTGCTGCTCTCAACAGTGCTGTTTCGTCATTGGCTGCTGAGAATGACAGAAATGCACTATACATAAAAGAAGTGGTGAAATACATAAAGGGTGTAGAGGGGTTCCTGCATACACAGGTGGGCAAGACGGGAGATGGTGTTGACGATGGTTCCCTTAGTATTCCGCCATCTCTGGACGCTCTCCTTCCATTCAGCGATGATGGTAATGATTTCTCTGCTATGAGACAGCACCTCTGCGAGGCGTTAATGTCTTTTGATGATGCGTTAAGAAGGTATATGGGAGACGGTGTTTATTCTGGTGCCACAAGGCTACTTGTTGAAGACAAAGAAGCCCAGATCTTGGGTTTACAGGCTGAGCTGGAAAGCGTCAAAAAGTCATGGGCGAGCGCTCTGAACACGATGGAGAAGTGGAGGCAATATAGAGAGAGATAGAAATAGATTCTATTCTGGATCGTTATATATATAGATTATATCTTTTGTACTGTACAGTCTAAATCTGTAGTTAGTTAATTAACACCCCCACTAGAGCTTGATTCCAATGTTGCAGTGGACAGCCTTCACTTGGGTATACAGCTCAATACCGTTCTCACCCAACTCCCTTCCAACACCGCTCATCTTGACTCCACCGAATGGGACCTTGGTATCCTCATCATTACTGGAGTTGATGTACACGGTTCCCGCCTCCAACGCATCTGAGACCTGGTTGGCCCTGGCGAAGTCCTTGGAAAACACCATGGCTGCAAGACCATAGTCGGAATCATTGGCCTTCTCAATCGCCTCTTCCTGGGTGGAGAACTTGGAGACAGCAACAACGGGGCCAAAGATCTCATCCTTGATGATTGTCATATCCTGGTTGCAATCGGCAAAGATGGTAGGTTGGATCCAGTAACCACTCTTGAATGGGACTGGATCATCCCCAAGGACGAGTCTGGCACCTTCCTTCTTGCCGAGCTCAATGTACCCCCTCACCTTGTCGTACTGGACTTTGTTGACAACAGGACCCACTTTAGAATCCTCGTCAAATGGCATACCGAGAGCGTACTCTTTCTTCACATATTCCTTGAACTCTTCCAGAAACTTCTCGTAGACGGTCTCCTGAACATAGATTCTAGAGTTGGCAGTGCAGTTCTGACCAGTGTTGTACATGATGCCGAAAGCTGCCCATTTGACGGCCTGCTCGATGTCCGCATCCTCAAACACCAGCAATGGAGACTTTCCTCCACATTCCAGTGTCACAACCTTCAGGTTGGAAGATGCCAACTGTTGGATAATGGCACCCACCTTGGTGGATCCCGTAAAGGCAATTTTGTCCACACCCTTGTGAGCAGCCAAGTGAGCACCGGCAACACCTCCAAGTCCACTGACGATGTTCACCACACCTTTGGGGAAGCCAGCTTCCTCCACGTATGTGGCAAACAACAGCAACGACAGTGGGGTGGTCTCAGCAGACTTGATCACAATCACATTACCAGCGGCCAATGCAGGTGCAAACTTCCAACCGGACATTGCAATTGGGTAGTTCCAGGGAACAATCTGGCCACATACGCCAATCGGAAGTCTTTTGGCAAGGGCCATTTTCTCGCCGCTGATGGGGATCACCTTACCATGGTACTTGTCAGCCCATCCGGCGCAGTATCTGAGATAGGCAACAGTGCCATCGACATCGGCTCTTGCGTTATAGTCCTTTGGCTTTCCAGAATCGTATGCCTCCACTGCCGCCAAAAGGTCGGCATTCTTCTCCATGATATCAGCGAGCTTGAACAGCAGGGCTCCCTTCTCTGTACCGGTAACATTGCTCCATGACTTGAACGCGGTCCTAGCAGCTTTAACGGCATCATCTATCTCCTTGGTTCCAGCAAGATAAACCTTAGTGATAGGCTTTTCAGTTGATGGGTCAATGGACTCCCACATCTCGTCACCCTTCACCCATTCACCTCCAATGAACAGCCCAATGGGCTGTTTGTATATCACTCCGTTGGGGAGTGTGATGTCAACAAAAAGATCAGACATATCTGTTATACTGTAATTGAAAAGTGAATCAAGGTCTGATAGCCTAATTTTTCACAGCAACACTCTCTCCCTATATACCTGTGTTTTTTTCAGCCGGGCAGCGCTGGTTATCAGTGAGCACTTCGCCCTCTTGCTGCACGAGGTGCATAGAGCGTTATCTTAGTGCCATTTTCAGTCGAAAGGGATCTGAGGCCCGCTTTTTCGACAGAGAGGATCGAGATGCCTTATCCGGTAGCCTTAACAAGGAACCAAATGCGCTCGGCAATGAGAGGTTGGAGACTGAGGGAGGAGAGGAGCGGAACTTTTATCCTAGGAAAGCCTATGGTGGTAGAAGGAATTATTTAATTTATAAATGAACTTAATTATATAAGGTAACCTGGTTTTCTCAAGTAACTCTCGATTCTCTGGACTAATAAATCCTCTAATAGGTTGGAAAGACAGAACAAAAATTACCCAAGTGTAATTATTGCTTTCAAGTGCAATTATTGTTCACAATAACAGAAAAAAAAACCTGGAAACTGGATATTCGCATTTTTTCTGAATCAATGTACACTGTGATCAGAAGGGAAGATGGAGTTTACTGAATTTCTCAATTCTTCTCACTCAATTCTTCTCACTCAATTCTTCTCACTCAATTCTTCTCACTCAATTCTTCTCACTCAATTCTTCTCACTCAATTCTTCTCACTCAATTCTTCTCACTCAATCCTCCTCTCTCTATCTCTCCCACTCCATCTTTACTGGAGACCTCTCAGACACTCAATCAGACCCTGTAGCCCTCACCTCCATTAAATAATCCACAGATAAGCGCATCCTCAGCGCAAACAATGCAATTGGAGCTTGTTGGGTGTCGTCATCCTGCGGTACAGACAGTCCACACCCCCCACGCAGTAGCACACCCACACAAGCACCTAGCACACACAGTCTGCACACATGCACACCGGCAAACCTTAAGAGGTGACGCGAGCCTAACAGGCAGCGTACACCAAAGCACTTAAGCACACAGAACTGTGGCCACTATAACACCATAGCTTACAAAGGTTAATTTCCAGAGCGTCCTCTCCGATCACTACGTAATACATTTTAGTAGAACACAGAATTGAAACGCCAATTGTATTGTCCAACTATTTCGTGATTTTCATAAACCGTCACCAATTATTCTGTCTCCCTTCCACCATTGCAAATTCCAGCTACTCCCTTCCTCTCCCTGCATTTTTTGGCTTAGTGTGTCTGAATGGCATGGTGCCTCGTGCTAATGTGGGGCTCTGCGCCAGCAGGGTACGAGGTTGCACCACACGGAATACGAAGTTGCGCACGCCTATTTACTCTCCACCACAGAAGATGTGTGCTGTCCACACAGCACAGCAATAGTGCACACTATCGTGGGCCACGGTGGAATCCTACACAAAATTCCACACTCAACATCTAATTATAATTATAATTCATTGCTCTCATCCTTGCTCCTCGTCTTGTTTACCCTCAATTTGTATCCTCACTCCTCCACACTTTGGTTCAATGGCTACTGCACCCGTTCCTTCCACGCCCTCCTGGTGAGTGCTTACGAATCATATGCATAGGTTGACGTTATGCCCTCCCCCCGGCAATATTTCCATTCTCTTCTATATGCACGGTACCCGATTGAGGGGGGCCGGAGTTATTGAGATGCATGAAACGTTGAGCTTTCCGTGGGGTCTGAGGGGCAGGCACCATAAGGGTTACCGAGAGGTTTGCCAGTTGGATTTGCCGAGGGCATATAAATAGGGGATAACTACCACCTGTCCAATTGAACGAATTTGTTTTAGATCTGAGATTTTCAATCACAGATACTCAATCATTCATCACAATGGCTATCCCACAACCGTAAGTAGGTGATAGCTCCCTTCCAACTTGGGCTATCATTAGAAATGATGGATCGTTCAATTCAATCACTCAATTGGCTCAAAGGCCTGTTTGCCGCCGCTTGAAACTAACGCATGTCAGCTCCACTAAGACTTTTACCCTCAACACTGGCGCCAAGATCCCAGCTGTTGGTCTCGGAACCTGGCAGTCCCCTGACGAGGATGCCTACAATGCCACCCTCGCTGCCATCAAGGCTGGCTACAGACACATTGACACCGCCTATGCATACCTGAATGAGGGCGCCGTTGGTAAGGCCATCAAGGACTCTGGCGTGCCAAGAGAGGAGCTGTTTGTCACCACCAAGCTGTGGGGAACATTCCACAGAAACCCAGAGGCTGGTATTGACGCTTCCCTCAAGAACCTTGGTCTCGATTACATTGACCTCTACCTAGTGCACTGGCCAGTTCCACTCATTGCCAATCCAGAGAACGCCAAGGACATCGTGCCAAAGAATGCCGACGGTAGCATCAAATATGACTCTGAGTTCAACCCTGTGGACACCTGGGCCGGTGTGCAGAAGCTGGTTGCCGCTGGCAAGGCCAAGGCCGTTGGTGTTTCCAACTGGTCCATCAAGAACCTTGACATCCTCCTGAGTGCTCCATCCACCACGATCGTGCCAGCTGCCAACCAGATTGAGCTTCACCCATACCTCCCACAGGATGCCCTTCTTGCCTACGGCAAGGAGAAGGGCATTGTGACCGAGGCCTACTCCCCACTGGGCTCCACTAACTCCCCACTCTTCAAGGACGAGACTCTTGTCAAGATTGCCGAGAAGAACGACGTCTCCGTTGCCACCATCCTTCTGTCGTGGGGTGTTGCTAAGGGAGCCGTTGTGCTGCCAAAGTCTGTCTCCGCTGCCAGAATCGAGGCCAACCTCAAGCTCATTGAGCTGTCTGAGGAGGACCTCAAGGAGATCAACAGCCTCCACATCACCAAGGGTAAGAGATTTGTCAACCCACCATGGTCTCACATCTCTTTCAATGACGAGGAGAGCAAGTTGTAAAAACTTCCCACCCCATCCATCTATTCCTCAATGTATGATCTGAATAAATGAGTAGCCATTAGCTCGCCGTGCTTAATCGTAGCTGCATCTTAGCCGATGCCAAGTAGACATTGCAGGTGCACTACGTAATGAATCGCCTTACCGCCTTGTAATATAAAGCTAGCCCGTAGCGTCATACAAATAATTCTCTGCGAAAACTATCTGTGCTAGAATGTGATCTGCAACTGCAAATTACCTAACCGGATAAATGTTCTAGATCAAACAAAACCTTCTCTTACGCGGAATATCCTAACGCATCCCAAAACTGTAAAGGGCATAGCACCCTGCATATCCTGCGTTTCACCCCTGTGGTAACGATCAAAGCAGCAACCACCCCCTCTGCTTTGGCTGTAGGCATACCTGCATATCAAAGGGATGCCAAGCCTAAGGAGCATCCGAATTAAGGGTAACATGTCCTCAATATTCGCGAGCAGCACATTGCGGTCTCTCTAGTCTTGTAGCGTTAGTTGCTTGGAAGTGGCAAACCGAGGGAAAGATAACTCTTGGCCCAGGCGCGGTGCGTTATTAGACCCGAATTTTGGGATGTCCGTCGATGAGAGCCAAGGAGGGCTTGAGGGTGACCCCAAATAGGTGATCTGTGATTTGAATCAGGAAGACAAAAGCATATAGGAAATCATACCAGATCCAAGAATAGCTGTCCTTTTATGTGATTGAGGGCCTCTAGATAGTCTCTGCTCCAATATCTGCCGTGATAGGGAGTCCCTCTCATCACTGCACAAGTTAGTGGGGTGTTGTTAACCCTGGTTAGATAACTCTGTATACTACGAGCCGAGCGTGATTTTAAAAACTAGACTCCTTCATGCACGGTTTAAAACTGGATTTAAAGAATAACAGGATATAATGGAGATGGGGAAATGGATATTAATGATGGATATACAAGCAAGTGTACTTTTGCAAGGGTCCAAAATTGTAGAACCTCGATATCAAGTGTCCTGAAAGTGGTCAACAAACAATAAGAAGGGCCTCTAGAAAACAAATCAGAGAAACCAGTAAACGTGAGAAGTGAATAAATAAGCGTATACAAGAAATTAACGTGACAAGCTCAAACCATTCGAGTTGCTCAGTTGAAACCACACTGGTTGGGGAACTGTCTGTCACTGAGTGGTTGTGGGATGATACCCATGTTCACCAGTCTCTTGAAATCCCACTCGATGGTGCTCTCGGTCTTGAGACACCAGAACACCCAGCCGGCACTCTTACCATTCGAGTAAGCGTCCATCTGGGCCTCGACATACTGTCTAGTGTTTGCAATGTCCTGTGCCGTCCAGTCTGCGGCATTAAGCACAGGAGTACAGTCACCAATGTATGGAGAGCCATCGTACTGACCCTCGTAACGGGAGCCTCTTCCAACACCGTTGAGCCAGATGGCGCAATCAGTGAGAGCAGCACTCCACTCACCAACGACACTCCAGTGGTACTCGGTCTGTGGAGACACACCGTACCCACAAGCAGTCGAGATATGCTGGGCAAGGGACATTTGAAGCTGGCCGGCACTGAACACCTGGTACCAATGGTGGTCGACAACAACATCCCAGGCTCCATCGGCAACGGTGAGAGTGTTATCCCAGTAGTTGGATGGCATGAATGCGTCCTGCATGATGACTGGCACGTCACCACCGCCTCTGACAACATCGTAACCATTCTGGTAGAACTGGGCAATGAGGTCCATGTTCAGAGATGGGCCCAATGGCTCGTTCACAAGTTCAATTCCGATAACGGTTTCAGCATACTCTGGAGCACTGTACTTCTTGGAAATGTATGAAAGCACATCCAAAGTCACCTGGACATTGTCACCCGTCTGCCAGTCGAGAGTGTCCCTCAAACCAGAGTTATCAAAGCCGTTCTGGGAACCTGGGGCACCGTGGAGATCAATCCACACCTTGATGCCATTCGCAGCAGCCCAGCCAAGAGCCTGGTCAAGGATTGGCTCCTGACCCTGGACATATGGGTCACCAGGCTGCAGCTGGAAAGCCCAGTATCCAATTGGGATACGTGCAAAGTTGAGACCATAGTTGGCAATGTCTTGAAAATCCTTCTCTGTGATCCATGAAGTCCAATGGGCCTCGAGTCTAGAAGAGGCCGTCTCCTGGCCCAGCCATTGAGTGTAGTGGTACTCATCCACTGGGGGGTTGTCACCGAATGCCTCAAATAACGATGGTGTGATGTAAGGCTCAAGCACAAACCATCCACCAATGTTCACACCGAGAAGCTTCTCGTTTGCGTAGTCGAAACCATCTCTTTTGCGGAGATGGAATCCACTTTCTATTGGAGCAGACACGGCCACTGCAGCCAGGGAGGTGAAGAGCGTCAGCAAAGTAGAAAGACTAAACCTCATCTATATATGTTGTATATGCGCAATTGTAGTTATCTCCAGATTATTGGAGTATCTCCTTTGAAAAGAGCGAAAAGGAGCCTTAAAAAGTAAGGGGCAGCCTAGAACAGTAAGGATTAACAACTCCACCACTGCAAGGCTTGACTGTATGTGTGAATTGACAAATATGAAGAAAAAACACTAGTTAAAAGATTGACAAGTGATCAGCATAAATGCCCCTGGATCAAAGATGTCCCTGGTTCATCTTGGGCAACCCTGAGATATATATATATATATATGCCTTTCAAAAAGGAATTGGAGCACTGAGAGGTGCGCGCAGGCCCGGATTCTATCTATAGAACTATATGAAATGTGTGTCAAGTAGCTGCAAGGATGTAGCGCGTTGCGTCAACGATGATTATGCAGTCCTGCATATGAGAGGGTTCACGCAGCCGCTCCCGAGCTTTGAATTCCTACGTAGGCCTCCCATCACTATAGCCCCTGGATAAGCGAATAAATAGGAGGGACCCATTATGGGGGTTGCCTCTTCATTCTTGATGGCACTCATCCAATTCCATTTTAGAATGTGCAATCTCTTTCGATTGGAAATGCTTCACCCTACAAAAGGATACCCCTTATAGCAGTGGCACCGAGTATACATGAGGTAACGATGGTGATGCTATGCCCGGCTTAAAGTAACGTCACTGTGTATGTCCCTCCACGCAAAACACGGCGCCCGTCTTTATTGACCATACTCAAGTCGACGTAATACGCACATGAGAAGCGGGTGGTGCGTAATAGATGACACATTTCTACATGCACCTCTGGAAGCCTGCAGCTAACGACGGACATCACCACGGCGAACTCCATAGCAACACTTTTCCTATTCGATCTCGGGCACTACAACAGGTTGTACTCTCGTTTATACGCAAGGTGGTTGTTACTAGCAGCACAACTCGATGCATTTTTTTTTCACAGTGTTACCTACAGTCACTGTTATTATTTACTGGAATTGTCGCAAAGGGAGACCTCTACCACATAGCTGTGTTGTTTTTCTCATCAGTCGTAAAGCTCGTGCACATAGCACTGCACTGCACTAGGCCATTTAGTGTGTAAGGAGCGCGGATGCATTGACCGGTACAAACTTAAAAATGGTGCTATTCTTCTTTCGACAACACGGATTACCCCATCCAGGCAATGCACGTCTGCCAATTGTTCTTTTCCAGCCGCTGCAGTGCGTGGCCAAGTCGTCTATGCTTGAAGGATCGAGGATGCATCCGGAAACCCAGGGGCATAAGAGCAGCAGAGGAGCTGCCCAAAAAGGGCGCAGCCTACACCTGTTGACAGAGGTTGTGCAGGGAGTGTGGGAGAAATTGTGTAGGGAAACCGAACCACGTTCCCACCCTCGTTTTTCTATACGTGGGGAATTTTACACCCTGCGGGGGGCAAGCATACAAATTACAGACAGGGCCTGGGGCAGCTCCAAACGAGGCGTGAGACGGCATACATAAGCATTTGGTGAGGGCCTCCGGCTATTGTTGTTGCACTTTCTGATTTTCCCGTGTGGAATTTCAGTGCATTTCCGTACACTGGAGGAGTAAAGTCGTAGCACACTTGGAGGCAAGACGCGTCGAGAACTCTTGGCCGAACCTAAAATGCGTGAAAATAAGCATGTGGGGCGCTAGCTGTTTCGCGGAGTACCGGATATATAAAGAAAAACGACAACAACAGCAACGGTTTTGTTGGAAGCGGGTTTTCGAGATTGTTTACGGCTAAATGGTGATTGAGAGGACATCATTTATTTCTTTGACCTCCATGGAATGCCTCACGTGGTGGTGCTTATCTTTCGGTAACTGTTATACAGCAATGCAGATCCTCGTATTAACGGACGATCATTGCATTAAGCGTGTAGGCTTAGCTGTTCGTACGGCAGGCGCGATGGGGAGGCCTAGGAACGATTGCTTGGAGGAAGGCCATCACGAGTGAATGAATTGGACTTGAAAAGACGCGATTGCATCTTGAATATCTACATGCCTCTAAGTATTGAATGACATCTAATGACCCCAAGCGGATGGATATATCGTCTAGGGGAGAGCTGTTTAGCGATGGGCTACAGGTGGTTAGCCTTTCGGGATGGGCTGCATTCCGCTGCACTGCAGTTTGGTACACCTTCAATAACCGGATCATTGATCAGTGCACTCTCAGGACAACCACATTTAGTAAACTGCTAAATTGGGAAAATGGTAAATAGAGCTCATTCCAACCCTATTGAGCACCAGCCATCTGCTGCAGAAAAGCTCCTCTATTGCATATGATGTCGTGGTGTATTTTTAGACAGGTATACCATTTAGGAAGGATGATAATATCCAACCTTAAAATGCAAGATCAATGCTTCCATACCGTTGTCATGACATGATACTCCGCAATTGGTGGTGTTCGTCTGGTGTAAGTCCTCAGCAAGGATTATGCACTCCACATTCAGACAGGAGGCTTATATTGGAGCATCAACTTCAGAACAGCTGGTTGATTATGTATCTGGGCGATGGGTACATGACATCACTGGCCAGTAGTTCACGCAGAATATGGTATATTTTAGTTACTGTTCGTTGTAGTTACCGTGGTCTCAATAACAATATATTTGTCATAACCAGAGAGAGATCGTGGGTGTCTTCAACGCTTGTGAGCTGATGCCTATTGAACAGAGCTAGTATGGTCCATGGTTACAAATAACCACAAAGGTAGACATTAAGAGTCGTAGCGTAGAGTAGAACTCATAATTGGTAATTGTCGACAGTTTACTGCTATTTAAATTCTTAGACAGATAACCTCTGAAACTACAATTCCCATTATCGCGTAACCCACAATTCAAAAACAATTCCATCTATTCAGCGCCTAAGATGTTCCTGAAGCAGATAACCAATCAAAAATACAACCAGTAGTAAAAGACCAAGCCTGGCAAAAAAAGCAAGTACAAGTCGGCGGAACAAACAAATATCAACAGAGTAAAATGACATCCTGCTTGCCCCAAAGGGCAATCAAAAAAAGCAAATAAAAAAACCAGAACAACGCCGGGAAGGCCTTATGGCCAAGAAATGCGATACCAACTTAAAATAATTTTCGATTCCGCAAGAAATAGACAGACAAATCAAATATGTACGCAGTGAGCGAAACCAGCCAAAAGGCATAGTCACTTTGATGCTCAGCGCACCATAGCAAACCATCCTTCTTCTTATTGTGATCAGTAGTGTTCACCAATCCGGGTTGGGACATCGCTATGTTTGCGCTCGTTATCCTCAACAAACTTGAGCCATCCGTCCAGATCCCTCTCGCTGGCCCAGGGGAGTCCCCTCACCATGCCTGAGTCTGTGAGATCAAGCTTTCTGAGTGTCTCGCGCTTGATGCACTGAGCGGCCCTCAGGAAGTTGAGCACCTCGCCCTTGGTGATCCAGATGAGCGAGTTGAGTTTCAGTTCCTTGAGGCCCTCCAACCTCGTGAGCTCCTCGAGGATGCGCACGTGCTGGAGCTTTGTTGAGTTGGAAGAATTGTGGTCATAGTCACGTGCCACTGTGTCTGACCAGTACACAGGACGTGACGGTGAATTGAGGTGTTCTGAAGAATCCACTGAATCGCTGCTGTTGTTGTGGGATCCAGGCCGTTGCTGCTGGTCCAACAGCATCGACCCGTAGTGGTAGCGAGGAGGAGATATCCTCACGCGCCCGCGCCCGAACCGCCAGTCAAACGTCTGGTACTCCGTCATCTCAAAATCTGGAGATAATGAAAGCCCACTCAGATCCACCCGCTCCAGGTTAACGCATTCCTGGAGCAGGTGCAGCACCGCACCAATCGGCAGATCCTTGCTGAAACAGTACTTGTTCAGGAACCTGCTCTGCAAAGGGTGTGGGGTCGAGAACGGCTCACGTTCAATGGGTGGTTCAAGTACAAAGCTACTGCGCGTGGAAGGGTCAAACAAAAAGTTTGAATTGGGTGCCACCCTTCCAGAGCTGTCTTTTTTCTCGTAGAGGTCCTTGTAAAGCCCCACAAACGCGTGGTTGGTGTGACTAGCGCTTGTCTCTAGCTTGAATGCCCTTTTGAAGTTGGCCGTTGCCGACTTCATGAGCCCTGCTTTGCGGGTCTTCCGCTTCCCCCCTGAAGCGGTAGAGCGCGTAGAGCGCGAGCTACTGCTGTTGCTACGAACATGGGCATTGGTGTGCCCAAAGTCGCTGGTACGGCTTGCCGTAGGCGAGATTATCGTCGACATATTGCTGAGACTCCGTGAGAGGTCGTTGTCGTTGGACACGTTATTGTGTGAAAAGAGAGAGTTGGCAATGCTGACGGAGCTATGCCTTCTGGAGCTGCTCACACTGGTGCCTATAAGAGGGGTTGCTGAAGTTGCTGTTGTTGTTGCTGCTGCTACTGCGGCTGTTGATGTTGCTGATGTGGCCTGTCCAGTTGCGCTCCCTGACCTGCTGCTGCCTCGCCTTCCATGAGCCTGTGTGTATGTGGAGTTACTGGCTTGTGCGGCATGAGGGCTCGAGTCCTCAGTGATGCTGGGGCTCCTGCTATTAGTGCGCCTTCTGCCGTACAACGGATGGTTCCGGAACTTCCAGTCTCGCCATCCTGCGAGAGTGTTCTCCTCGTTTGCGAAGTGGTCGTCATTGAATGCGGCAAACGTATCCTCATCGTTGCTGTTGATGGCATCTATGAACGATGACAGCACATTGACGTAGTTGTGGTCGTCCTCGTCAACGATGAGCCCGGGCTGCAGACGGGACAGGTCCAGCTCGCGCACCATCAGTGCCAGATGCCTGTTGTTGTTGAGCACATACACAAGTTGGGCAGCACGGTAAGTGGATGTGAGCTTGGGGGCACGGTAAAGAGCGGGCTTCGCACACGTGTTGAAGCGGCTGCTCACGTACAGGCAGTGTACAAGCGAGCGGGTGTCGTTGTCCAAGAAGGAAAAGATCAGTGTTAAGATCTCATCGGGGAGAGAGTAGATGGTGAGCTGTGGGCAGGCCGCAGAGCCTACAGAGGTTGACGTCACCACAGACTTAAATGAGCGTATGGAGAGGCTATCGCTGGCAGCACTGAGCAGCTTCTTGCGGGTATCGTTGAGCGGGGTGAGCAGGCTGCGGTACTTCATCTTCATCTTGCTCTTTTTGCTCTTTGCCGAGGAGGTGCTCGAGAGCTCCACGGGGTACTCTGCGATCTCATCAGCAGGGAGAAGTCTGTGCGTTCTGTAGTCGTACTTGGTGTTGGGAGACAGAAGCGACCTATACGGCGGCAGATACTGGTGCAACGACGAATAATCAAACGTTGTGCTTGACGAGTTTGTGGATGTCATCATGGTAGACATGGCGGCATACACGCCTTAGGTATCACAGAGGACCACACTATTCACAGTTGGACAGTGTAGCAGGATCTCTCTCACACACACACAGACACACACACGCACACTAGAGAATATGGCACAGCCTTTATGACACAGTCACTGACAGTTTCCCTTGCACAATCTGTCTATGTAATGATTTGCGCCTGGACATATATATATATATATATATATCAAAGCACACCCTTTTCCTAAAGTGTTCCGATACTCCCAGTGGAACCATCAAGTGCAGAAGTAACACTATTGAAAAAAAGTGACACAATAGTGGCGTGGGTAAAAGGTGATCCGTGGTGTATATATGAAACCGGAGACCCCGCTAACTCCTGTGGGCTGTCTGTGTGAGAGGGAGATGGGGGCTTGATGTGCGTGTGCTGTCTAATGGTGGGGGATAAGACACGAGGGGCAACGATTGAGGGGCCTGTGGGACGGGGGGGCCCTGAGGGGGCCCTAATGCAGTGCCTACTTGTTTATGAGTTGCAGCAGTGGGAAACGCACACAACTGCAGCTAAGCACAACACGCAAACAAACTAGAGATAAGCGCCATGGGCTCGGGCGAGTTCCAGGGTTCAAGCACGCGCGGGTGGATTTGGCGATCTACAATGAGGTATTTTTTTTTTGTTTGACGTGAGGAATATGATGGTTATGGTTGCTGTGGAATGCCAAGGTGGGCTATGGGTTTGAATATGACGTGCTAAGGCTCTACGATGGGATAGTTATCTAGCTAGGTTATTTACTACTACTGCCCCTGCCTGTCCTTGTCTCCTCAGTGGTAGGTGCGGGCTTCGTCTCTCCCTGCAGCGGGTGTTGATGGCGACTTCATTCCGGGCAAAGTGCACATGATCAATTAATCCGAGAAAACCTAAAGCACAGGGGCGGAGCTGTGGGCGGAGCTCTGTATGCAAACATTAAAATCACCCATAAAGGGCATGATAACCGGTAACAATGTGGCATCAATTGGTGGTGTATATTGCTTTCTGGTATTACTGTCGCGTTGGTTTCTCCTCCTCACTTTGCTAGTGTCCGCACTTCTCTGTCTTCTTTCCTACTTCTATCCCCACCCCATAAGTGTACGCACGCATATCTCTATATACATATGCTCCCGGAAACCGCAACTACAGTTCAGCCCCTACTGCCTCCTTATGTGTGTGTATGACCCCAATTGGGCTTAACTGCCCCACTATTCCTGTCAACTACTTCTTGTCCAATGCTCTCATTGGTTTCTCTCCTCGTGACTCGGCATTCTGATATTCTTCCGTTGGCCTCGCTCGCCTGACTGGCTCGACAACTCCCCCGCCTGCCCCCTCTCGTGCACACATCTACCCCGTACAATAGAAGCCTGCTGAGTCGTGCAGATCATGTGCATCCTGCAGGATGCCGTTGATCGGTCTCCCATAGGACATGTTAGACGAGGCCTTGCTTGAGGAGCAGAGGTTTAGCGGGGAACGGGTGCCAGTGGGCAGTTGGAGTGGGTGGAGGAAGTGCGGGGGAGCATTGGGAAATCGCAAGAGCGAGAAGCACAAGTTACCCAATTTGGAAGGAATCGGATTATTCTCGGATAATTGACTGGTTCAAACACCGGCCATATGGGCGCGGCTGGTGGAAACAGTGAAATACATTCGCATAATAAGGTTTGCTATCCATGATGTCAATAGATGGTTACAAAGTAGAACTAAGATCTATTTATGAACCGAACTGATGAGCTGTGTACAAGCTAGTAGTATATCAATTCAGTTCAAAGGTAGACAGTGAGGGATTCGTTGTTGTGCCTCCTTCCTTCCTCTAAAACCATGAAAATACTTATATATTAAACGTATATATTCATGCCGGCGACGCTAATGCCGTGACTGGCTCGCTTTCTTCAGCTTTCACCAATGGCGAGAACACATCGCGTGCCACCTCGTCTGGCTGCGTATGCGAAGCATCCGCCTCTTTGCCCTCTTGCTCTCCGATCTTGTCTTCCTCCCTCACCCATTTCACATGGTTAAACGTAAACCCACTGAAACTCTTGAGCACCAGTTTCTCCCTGTGCCATTTATGTGGAGGCTTCCCTGACCTGTCCAGATCAAGCAAACCGCCGTTCGCTATAGCCACGCTCCTCTCCTTGGGGTTTCCGGCCTTGGCTCCCAATCCGTCCGCAAACCCAGCTCTGCCTGGCGATTCGGGTGCTGGAGATGACATCAAAGATCTCTTGGCCACCAACGGCATGCTACGGGGCTTGGGGCCAGGCTTGCCTCTTTTCACAAGGTCACTGCTAGAGCCATGCGCACTTTCTAGAGGAGTAACAGACGGAGTAACGCCCCTCGACGGGGTGAGGGCAGCAGAGTTTGCATCAGTCATGCTCAACGGGCTCGACGCTATGCTCTGCTCTTTCTTAGGCCTTGCTCTGCCGCGCCCTGAAGGCGTTGACGGTATGTGCTTGAATGGCTCAAGAGCCCCTGGAGAAAAGTGCAATGTGACCAATTTCGTGGGCATCTTTGACGTGGAACTGATCGATATGGAGTGCTGTGTTTGTGCCAAGAGAGATTCTAATGTCTCTGTGTATGTATTGTTCCGACTTCCAGGTGTTGGTGTTTGATTAGATTTCGAGGTTCTTCGTGCTGCCCAGATCTATATCTCACTTCCTAAGGCTTCACTTGCTGGTTTCCGACTGGTATGCTTGATGTATGAATCTGTGTCGTACTGTTTTTCCGTGCAACGGGATTTTGTATTACCTCATACGACTAACCATCGCCTCCCTTGTGTTATTGTAATCCATATATTTTTCCAATGCAACCAACCTGGTCACTACTTTCCTCTGTGAACTCGCTGCACATCTGGCTGATGAACGCGATGTTGTAAGTGCAACCACCAAGTCTGCAACGCTATGGCTAAAGTGTGAAGCGTGAACAAAGGGGATGCACACTAGAGAGACAAGTGGGTGACAAGAGGAATACAAGAGGAAGACCAACGAGAGAGACCTGCAACATCTCTAATATATTTACTCATGATTAAAGATATATTCATAGTAATTCGGATTGTCATATATATGTATACATGTGTGTATGTATTTACTTAAAGTTGCTCTTTTCCATAAATATCATGAGGTATTATATTATATAAGTTAATACAGTGTGTGAATTATATCTATAACCTTAACTGCGTTGCACTCGTCGGGTTTCTCAGAACCTCAACACCATCCTGCAATTCAACACTCCACTTCAACACGGCTTGTCCCACACCTCAAATGCCGAAATCACCATTGACCAGGGCACTTCTCATCTTGGCCTTGTTTGTAGGTGCATGTCCATGAAGATGGTTGATCTTACCACTTGGGGGCATATTCTGGATGGTCATATCACTGACAGTTGAAACGGGTGGCGGACGGGCTTGTGGTGCACCGTACTGGTGACCATATGGTGATGCGTATCCAGCACCCATACCACCCATTGGCATACCACCCATTGGCATACCTGGCATACCTGGCATACCTCCCATTGGCCCAACAACTGGGCTCCTTCCACCAGCAGAACCAGCAGAGTTGGAGCGGGAACGGTTGCCTTGACGTTGAAAAGCAGCTGTCGGTCTTCCGCCAGGTGGAGTCTGCGATCCGGCAGCACCAAACCCAGCAGGCGAGGCTCTTGGATTGCCAGGTACACCGCCCTTGGGGTATCTTGCCGGTCTCTGGCTACGTGGTGAAGCCATACCCATTGGACCCATTGGACCCATTGGACCCATTTGGGGTGATCCCATTTGAGGCGACCCACCAACCTGGAGCGAGGAGTACCCTTGAGGATACATTCCACGAGAGTTCATGCTGCCTGCATTGGGATGAGCGTATCCAGGTTGACCGTTGTTACCATACGCTGGGTTTCCATAGCCAGGGTTCCCATATCCTGGGTGCACATTACCATAGCCAGGGTGGCCATTGTATCCAGGGTAGCCATTGCCATAAGCATTAGGTGCATATCCATAACCTGGCTGTGGGTACCCTGCTGGGTTACCGTAGGCACTGTGGGGAGGTGAAGGATGCTTTCTGTGTCCATTGGGCATATGATCTGGGTATTGTTGAGGAGAACGTCCATTGGGTGGGTATCCAGCTGGAGGGGTGTTCTGGTACCTTGAGGGAGACTCTCTACTTGGGTCGTATTCCTCACCGTTGACGGGCGCTTCACGAAGTGGAGAGGAGTTGGGCGGCCTGACATCATGAGTCCTATCATAGACAGGACTCATCATGTCCCTCTGAGAACGGCCGTCCCTCTCGGGGGATATTCTACCTGGAGTCCTATTTGGAGACACTTGTTCTGGAGAAACTCCACCTGGAGTCCTATTCGGAGAACCTCTGTCTGGAGATACCCTAGGATTCCTATTTGGAGACACTCTACTTGGAATGCTCCTCGATGGGGAACTTGAGGCACCCCGAGCACCCTTGACAGCAGTCTCGGTACGGGTCTCATCCACAATTGCTGGTAACTCCTTATCCATGTAATCCTGCTTTGAGAACTCTCTTCTGTTGGGCGTGGTGATCTTCTCGATGGTGTCCTCTCCCTTGAGAGTTTGTCCCTCTCCTGTAACTATGCTCGTCTGCTCTGACTGCTCCGACCGCTCCGACTGCTCTGTCTCATCTCCCATCACACCCTTGAGATCACGCTCCAGCTGGTCAAAATCGTCGTAGATCTTGGATGTACGGTCCTTTCCTTCCCCTCTAACGGGGGATGCATCTGGAGAGTAAAAGTGCGTGGCATTGGAGTGTCTAGCCTCCCCACTCGCACCGTTATCAGCTGACCATCCACCATTTTCCGGCTCCTCCACAGATGAGAAGTACTTACTGCTACGGTCAACTGGTTGCGACCTGGCCGGTTCCTCCGCAGAAATGACATTCTGTACTGCCACACCAGTAGCAGCACCCGCAACAGCACCTGCTACGGCATCCTCAGCACCATCGTAGCCTGCAGTCTGGCTTCTGCTCCTTTGCTGTTCCATCTCGGAAAAGGACGGACCAGAGTATCTGGATGGTCTAGGAGGAACATCAGACGCCAATGATGGAATACCGCCCTCATGATTACGTCCCGGACTACTAAGGGGACTCATCTGTGGATTCATATCTCTCTGAGGACTTCCCATGGGACTTCTGATCGGACTACCTCTTGGACTACCCATGGCACTCCCCATGACACTGCCTCTAGCCACAGGGCTTCCCAAGAGATTAACCATCGAGGCGCCTACCTGACCTCCCGACTGGGCCATGGGGCTGCCCATCCCAACCATCGCAGGAGAATGGTGCATTTGGGATTGGTAGCTCCTGGTTGGCGAATCGTTCCTCACTGGGGACTGGCCCCTCACTGGGGACTGCCTGCTTCTAGGGGACTGATATGGGTTATCGTATTGGGTGTACCTTTCGGCCTGAGGGCTGTGGTAGCTGTGTCTCTGTGGTGGAGGGGCCTTTCTCTGTGGAGACCTCGAAGAGGCTGCCGAGCCACTCACCACCGAGGATGGCAGTGTGGAGTTCACCACGCTATCGCTATTACGGCCCCTCTCGTATGAATCACCATCATCTGGTGATAACTCTGCTGTTTCGGCCTTAGAAGTTGCATTCTCAGCGATGTTCTGGTTGCTTTTGAGACTGGCCAGCCCCGACACCGCAGCCATCGAAAGTAGCTGCTGAGAGAACCTGCTATGATCATTATCGTCCAGTCTGATCTGGGAAGAGAGGTACCTCAAGTCGTCATTGCTCATACCATCGCGTGGCATGAACACAGGCTGGTCCATCGTACTTCTTTGGCTGCGTTGTGGCTCTGCACTTGGAAGAAGAGTCTCCTCAGAAGCGGCCAACCCTGCACTGGATGCGCTTACCTGTTGTTGTTGCGGCTGTGCTGTGGAGGTGTCTCTGTTGTTCTCCACAACAAGTTTACCGTTCTCGATCTGCTCCAGCACCTGAGCCAGGTCGATCTCGAATCTATCTGTTTCTATGCGCGGTAGTTCGCCCAATATTGTCCCTCTGGAGGAGTCGTACTTGAAGTCGTTCAAATACACCTCGCTTCTATCAGGTGCATCCCTGCTCAACCCGAGCCCTGTTAAACCACTCTTATCGGGAACAGGGGGTGCCATGTCGTCCTTTTGGGGCAGAGGAGGTAGAGGGCCACTGCTGTTACCACCAAACGTATCCTGTTGGGGCACAAGGGGGCTGCTGGGGTTGCTCTTGCTGAGGGCAAACTTCTTGAGAGAATTGGACAGTTTCCTCACAGAGTTGATGGCTGGAGTGGCTATGTTTTCCTTGGGAGGCACCAGAGGCAACCTCTCCTTTTTGGACTTTCCACCCTTTCTCTGCTTGGGAGGCTTCAGCTGCTTGGTGTCGGGTTTGGGGAGTGGCAAAGGCTTCTCCTGCTGCTGTAGCTTCTTTTTCTGTTGTTCCTCCTTCTTCAATTGCTCAATTTCCTGCTCGAGCTTCTTCAGCTTCTCCTGCTTCATCTCTATCTCCAGATCGTAGCCATCCTTGTTTATGTCGTGCTCTTCCACGATGGCCCATTTCCTCAGTCCCTCTGCCACCTCGATCTCCAATATATACGTCTTGCCAAACGTCTTCTTCTTGATGGAGGTCTCCTCACTGCCAAGAGAGGCCAGCCACGTCCAAATGAAGTAGTCATCTATAAATGCCCTCGACACGTTGGCTGTGAAGTAGTCGCCTAGGTTGGGATCCATGTTTTCATCCGGTGCCACAAGATCAGAGGCCCACCCGCCGGCCAACCGGAACTTGAGTTGGTTGTCTGCAACCCCAACATCGCTGGTGAGCTCGTCGTCAAACAGGCACAGGTTATCCAGCACACGGCGGCCCTCTGAAGAGAGGCGTGCCATGGTGGATTGTGGGTCCTTGAAAAGGTTCTTCAGCAGGACAAAGTCTTCTCTGGTGTAGAAGAGGTTTGGGTCGTCAAAGGCGAGAGTTTTGCTCACTCTACTGATGAGCTCTGCGGGTGTCTTTGACGGGTTATTCACCTTGAGAGTGATCATGGGTACCTGCAACAAGGAAGATGAGGACGACAGCGAGGTGGGCGCAGGCGGGTACGAGTTGGATGCCACAAGGCTCTGCAGTGATCTTGGCAGATGGAGCTTCTCACCAGGATCCGAGGGCACCATCGCGTTCAGAAACGACAGCAGAAGATGGAACATGGCATCAGAGGCAGGGATCCAATTAGCCATCCCCCGCTGGTAGGAGAACACACCATGCTTTGATATCCTTTGTTGGTTGAACGCCCAGAGACCGCACATCCTCGATAGTTTCCTGCCAGTGAGAAGGTTGTCCTTTGAGTTTGCCGAGATGGCTACCAGCAGGTCCAGAAAGTCATACACAATAGAGGCATGGGCTGGCGATGAAAGACAAGTGGGCATCAGATCGAGGAAAGCCCTCTTGGGATAGTTTGCCTCCTTCTCTAGCTGTGAGAATTTGTTGTAGGCCTTCCACCCAACGATACAGCTTCCCGGCAGCCTGCACCAGAAGAATTTGAGGGCACTGATGAGTGTGTATTCGTCTGTTCTCTTGATCACCTTCTCCACGAGCTTTGGCGAGCACAGCTCGCCATCGATGAATATCCTGTTGAGGAACTTCTTGAGCTTCCAGTCGCTCTGCTCCGGCCTGAACGGGAGCACCAGGTACTGGGCCTTGAGACCCTTGAGCTTGATCTCGGCCGTGATGTTATGTATCACGTCCTTGACCTGCTTCCTCTCAAAGCTGATATCATAAGGATCAGGCGCTATCCCCAGTTGTGTGTTCTTGGTGTGGGTGAACTCCTTGCGGTATTTCTGGTAGTTCTCTTTGGAGTAGTTGGACGAGTACACGAACGGGTCCAGGTTCCCATTGGACCCTCGGTTTATGGTGACGTCCTTCATGAACAGGTCGGGCAATGCCGGTAATGATTCAGCCATTGTGATAACGATAGTGTGTAATGGTGATCGATGCCGTGTGGGGTATGTATGCTAAAAGTATGCTATTTATAGCCAACGGCTATAACGTGGTATGATCAATGTTTGATTTAAATATCCAGAAAAGAAGCTGCCAAGTACTGCTGCTTATTTGTATCAAAGAGCGAATGCGACTGTGGATCCAGATCAGGCACTGGACACGTCAATTAGTGGGTATATGTGAAGATACAGGCAAAGCGGTTTAGACAGTGGTGTGTATGAAAAGTGTGCTGCTTCACGTCCTCGTCTAATCAACAGTCAAGTATAATAAACAAGACACGAAAGGGAAAGAGGATAAAGATCTACCTCTACCGAGCGCGTTTGAATCAATAATGTCCTTGCCAGCCGTTTCCTCGTGGTGTAATGGTCTGCACCGTTAAGCCTCATTGTAGAGAAACGCATCACCGTGCCAACGTATGGAAGGGGAATTTTTTAATAGGCGTGTAAAAATGTCAACAATCGAGAAACCAGGATGTTTCAAAGGGAGGCGCATGCATGTACGTGTATGCACTGCATAATTACGTGTATGCACCCTACTCCTATGGGACGAGAGACGCCGAAGAACGTTTCAGTAGTACTGCCGCTTTTGGTGCACCTGCCAGGTACGCAGTTTGCATACGTAGAGGGACCACGGTTGGTGTGGGTGGGGCTGAAATACATAAGGACCAGTAGAGGGTTTAGAAACCTCGTGTGGTTATAGTGTCTAATGTCAGGAGTACCGAGCCATTTCGTTTGTCGTTCCTAATATATTGATGGGTATAGTACATATCCTGCGTAGGTGAGAGACTAACGATGAAGGACTGGAGACTCCGAAGGGACAGTGGGTAGAGTAACCGTAAGAAGAAGGTAGAGGGCTATCCAGAAAATAGTGAGGAGGCATCCGGTGGTCTTCCAGTACATTCTCCATAATTGTGACAACCATAATATCGTGTATCTATCTAGGTATATATCATTAGTAACCATAAGCCTCACCTCCCTTTCTCCAGTAGTCGCTCACCGCATGCCACTTGTCATCGACAGAATGGATTCCGTTCATCGTGGTCAAATGGTCGATCATCTCCAAGACATGACCGCGCTCGATTAGCCCCTCGTTAAGTTCTGTATTAACAGGCCTTTCGATTAGTACAACGTCTGGCAAGAGCTGGTGGTGCAAGCGAGGCAGTGCAATGGTCTCCAAGAGCGGCACACCATAGTGATATGTACGAATAATGCTCTCCAGGATAGCAGTGGTAATTCTACTGCCACCAGCAGCTCCAATGACAAAATCGGGGCGACCGGTGACTGGATCAACAACGATCGAGGGTGCACATGAAGACAATGGCCGCTTATGTGGCTCTATGTAGTTATAAATAGAGGGCTGCAGACCAAATGCGTTGGGTGCCGTTGGCAGCGAAAAGTCATCCATCTCGTCGTTGAGGATAATGCCGGTGTCTGGATCATGCACCATTGAACCAAACAGCAGATTGATGGTAGTGGTCATGGAGACGGCATTGTTGAAGGCATCCACCACATTAAAGTGGGCTGTTCCGTGGGGGTCATTCTGCTGGTACGCAGGCTCGTAGTCCTGCCAAGGATGGGTCTCGTTGTCGTGGATTTTGTGATACGTAGCTTTTGCCCACTCTTTGGTGACAAATCCACCATACCGCTGTTGATGCTCCTTGATGAGGGTGTCATTGGAGCAGGTTATGGGCAGATCTCCTAAGTTGGACCTTACACTCGCCATCCACTTCATAGCCTCGATGAGCCTGTGGCTCTCCAAGGGTTCGAGATCCTTACCGAGGGCATCACCATCATCACCATCGTAGAACTCGTTCATTATATTGAGCGCTGCAATGAGACCGAGTCCAGCGGAAGACCCGGAAGATGTGAACACCTGCAGGTTCCTACTGGTGAAATTGTCAGATACCAAAGCATCCTCCACTCTAAGTTCATAGTTAGCGAAGTCGGAGGCCTCGATGATACCTCCATGTCTCTTAGCAGTGGCCACCATGCTTTTGACGAGATGACTCTCAGGGTCGTAAAATATGTCGGCACTGCCGTTGGTGGCAATCGCTTCTAGAGTAGCTGCAAGCTGTGGTCTACTGATATGGTCGCCCTGGGTTTTCAACTTTCCGTCGCTCAAGGCAAACGACCAGTCGTCTGTATGGTTATATATGTACTCCTGAGCACTGCTTAGGGCCAACTCCAGTATGGGGCTCACCTCCCATCCATCCCTGGCAATCTGCACCACCGGGGTGATCAGCTGGGACCATGTGAGGTTGCCAGATCCATGCAAACGGTGCAGCTCATACAGGCCGCGGAGCTCTCCGGGGACTGCGAAGGCAAGACCACCGACACGGGAGAGACCTTCATGGTGCTCATACATGTCTTTGTGTGCACCTGCCGGTGCCATTTCCCTCGCGTCGATGGAGATAGCATGATCATCGATGGCCCTCTTGGAGGTGATGAAGCCTCCCCCACCGATCCCAGACGAAAAGGAGTTGATCACACCGATACAAAGGGCAACGGTGACGGCGGCATCCGCTGCAAACCCGCCCTGTTGCAAGATTTCGGTGCCCAGCCTGGAGCATAGCCCCACGTCCGAGGCCACTGCGCCGTGTTGGGCGATGAACAGATGGTCAGCAGACGGGTGTAAAGAGGGCCCGCCGATGGAATGGGTAAGATCCTCCCCGTGTATGTACAGTTCATTGGAGAGAGGATAGTGGCTTGATAATAATGTTGCGTAGTCACCAGTATCGACCTTTGGCGAGGACTCCTTCTGGACGCACCACCTATAATGCAGATAGGCCGTGTGGAGTATCAGCATCACGCAGCCCGTGGCGATGGCGATGTACTTTCTGTGGAACTTATTCCTTGCTGCTGACGAGTGGCTAGCTGTGTGGTGTTGTTCCTTCGCATGTTGTTTAGTGTGTTGGTCTTCGTCTTGGAACGCATTGCCCATGGAAGTGGGTGAGCGCTTCTCCGACATGGCGGGGTAGATAAGCCTGTCTCCAACAGTAGAACACACACCACTGTTTAACGATGAAACCCACTATAAAATGGTTATTGGTATAATCTCACACAAATACCTATACTGTTTAATTTAAAACACAAAATACACTCAATCACTCACTCACCTCTAGCTGTTTCCATCTAATCCGTCAACCCTTCGTGGATACACCGGCTGTCTCGAACCCACACCGCAGACCAAAAGATAAGATAAGCACAGGCGAGGCTGGCTGGCTAGCCGGGTGACGGTGACAGGCAGGCGCTCAGATGAGGAGAGAGCCAAAGCCTGAGGTAGTGTGTGTATAGTAGGGTCGGCGTGCAGTTCTGAGTAATGCAACATTAGTGGTGCGGAGGTCGGAGATAGAGGGCACCACAGTACCCAACCCAACAGGTGTGGGGGTCTCTCGGCCTTTGCACCACTGCACTCGCTAACGTGTTGGCATGGCTACTACACTGGCTACTGGCTTACTACTATACTGAGGTATCGAATATGCAGCGCTGCCACTGTACACTGTTAATGCTTAGTTATGCTCTGGAGCCTATAGACTGGCACCTCTGACTCTATCCATCACGTGTATGTTAACGGCAACTTAATAGTTTTTCTATTACTAATCTACCAAATCATACCAAGTTGCTGACCAAATAATCAAAGAAATCATACTCCCATACCAACACTGACGCATGCCGTACCATACGCTTGGTAAGGTTCCGTCAGTATGACGATGTGTGGTGAGATGCATACTGTGGGGTCTTGGAGGGAAGTGAGACCCAATTAGAATGCACATCTCAGAAGAGACTATTTCTAGAGTAGGTGGGTTTCCACTATTCTCTCTGCGACTACACTACGGTGATCTTCTCAACACCTAAACATATATATACATATATATATATGAGTATGTGTGTGTATGTGTAGGTATGTATGTATGTATGTGTGTATGTATGTATATCATTCAATACTAGTATGTACAGTAAAATCCAATATAGAGAACCGCTGGTCTCATTTTGATATAAACAGAACAGCAGAGGGTGGTGATCGGTGTATCACTACACTACATTTACTCAATGATACGGGTAATCAAACCAGTACCGACGGTCTTACCACCTTCTCTGATGTTGAATCTCTGGCCAACCTCAAGTGGGGTAGCGTTGACAATCTCACACTGCATCTCGATGTTGTCACCTGGCATCACCTGCTGGGAGTGGTCAACACCCTCACCCTCTGGGAAGGTAAGCACAACGGTCACATCGGCAGTACGGACAAACATCTGGGGGCGGTAGTTCTCGGAGAATGGAGAGTGACGGCCACCTTCCTCCTTGGTGAGGATGTAGATGGAGGCAAGGAACTTCGTGTGGGCACTGACGGAGCCTGGCTTGCAGAGAATCATACCTCTTCTGAGGTCGTCTCTCTTGATACCTCTGAGCAGAATACCGGCGTTGTCACCAGCCATGGCCTGGTCGAGCTCCTTCTTGAACATCTCAATACCGGTAACGGTGGTCTTGATTGGGGTGCTGTTGAAACCGACAATCTCAACTTCCTCTCCCTTCTTGAGGTTACCTCTCTCAACACGGCCAGTAACAACAGTACCTCTACCGGAAATGGAAAAGATGTCCTCAATTGGCATCAAGAATGGCTTCTCAAGGTCTCTGGATGGGGTTGGGATCGACTCATCGATGGCATCCATGAGCTTGCCGATGGCCTCGGCACCAATCTCTGGCTGTCTGTTCTCGAGGGCACAAAGGGCGGAACCCATGATAACTGGGGTGTTGTCACCGTCGAAACCGTAAGAAGAGAGCAACTCTCTCATCTCCATCTCAACAAGCTCAAGCATCTCTGGGTCGTCGATGGTGTCAACCTTGTTAACAAACACAACGAGGTGCTGCACACCAACCTGTCTGGCAAGCAGCAAGTGCTCTCTGGTCTGGGGCATCTGACCGTCAGAGGCAGCCACAACAATGATAGCACCGTCCATCTGGGCGGCACCGGTAATCATGTTCTTGATGTAGTCAGCGTGACCTGGACAGTCAACGTGGGAGTAGTGACGCTTGTCCGTCTCATACTCAACGTGAGCAGTGGAGATAGTGATACCACGGGCTCTCTCTTCTGGGGCCTTGTCGATAGAGGAGTAGTCCAAGAAGTTGGCACCACCCTTGTCGGCGAGGACCTTGGTGATAGCAGCGGTCAAAGTGGTCTTACCATGGTCAACGTGGCCAATGGTACCGATGTTGACGTGTGGCTTGGAACGGTCAAAGGTGGCTGCTCCACGGGCAAAGACAGCCTGGGTTGGACGAACAGCTCTGACAGCGAGCGCTAGCAAATGTTAGTACCCGATAAATATAAAAGTTGTATAGCACGCATGTCGCACTAAATCGTTTATGCATATATCTGCCCCCCAGGTAGGTGTGTAGTTGTGTGGGTACAAGCTATCTATGCCATGTAATTTTTTTATATATACCTACTTGGACGAACAAAGGTGCGCACAGCACCAATGAGAGTACGAGTCGACATTTTAAACGCAAGTTTGCAATCTCTCTCTGAAGGGGTTACTGCTGTTTCGTTGGTACCATTTTTAAAGGTGAATTTTTCAACGTGCAACTCGAAGATCGAAAGGTTGAAGTCCCTTGGCATAAATGTCTCTGACGGCGTGTGCATAACCGGATAACGTGGTAACCATGCAGAGGCCGGCCGCAACAGCAGGTAATGAGAAGAGTCTGTAGGCTCGCAGAACTGGGGCGGTGGCTGGCCTACAGCCCCATTCTTTATCATACAGAATGCTTATGCAGAGCAGCAGATAGCGATGAGCTCTGAGCAGGGCAAGACAGAATAGCTATAATGAGTTCTTTTTTAGATGGTTTGGATCGCAGAGGACGGAAAGTTGTAGGTGTTTCTTTATATTGCACTCATATATGATTGATAAAGCTGTAGTGAGGATACCAACAAATCCTGCTCGCATACCAACTGCTCACATATCAACGGCTCACATATCAACTGCTCGCATATCAACTGCTCACATATCAACTGCTCACATATCAACTGCTCACATATCAACTGCTCACATATCAACTGCTCACATATCAACTGCTCACATATCAACTGCTCACATATCAACTGCTCACATATCAACGGCAACAACCTTTGTTGATCACGCTCTTTTTTTTTCCTCGATCGCTTAATAGTTGAGATGGTGCAAGTGTTTTTATCCACATTGCCTGGTCTGCAGGACATTCAGTTGACGGTTCCTCTGGATGCCTCCACCAGAGAGGTAGCTGACCTGCTCTACGCCCGCTTACCGGAGAAGTTGCGCAATAAGGCAGTAATAGCAAGAGCAGATGGATCACCCATTGTGAAATATTCCACTATCGAGCAAGTGTTGATCTGTGGAGATGGTCAAGAGGAAATCACCGTAGCAGGAACTTCTCGCTCTTTGAAGTCTTCTTTCATCAACCTTTGTCTGAGAATACAGCTGTGCGGTGGTAAAGGAGGTTTTGGGTCGATGTTGAGGGCGCAGGGAGGTAAAATGACTAATAGGAAAGGGAAAGAGAACAAAGATGAATATAAAACACTGGATGGGGTGAAAGTGAAAAGGCTCAAGAAGCTCCAAAGGATGAACAGACAGTTGCAGGAGCTTCCTGAGGCAGAGAAGGAAAAGGTAAAGGCGAAAAGAGAAAGGCTTCAACGTATCTTGGACTTGGATCCAGAGGAGCTGGCCAAGAGAGATGGTATGTTTGATGACGTCAAGGGTCTTGAGGAGGCAGAAAAGTTAGCCGATGAAATTAGAAATAGTGTGGACATCGTGATGGATCTTGGAGAGGACAGTGGAGAAAGCGATAGCGACTACAGTGAGACTGATAGCACTGGCGATAGAGGCGATTCATCAGGCGATGATGGGGAAGGCTCCTCTGGCAGTCATGGTGCGCAGTTGAATCACAATCGGGTGCCGGCCAGGGCCAAGCAGAATAGTTCAAGATTCACGTCCTTTTTTGGAGACGATGTGGTGAGCGACAATGAGGATGAGGAGAGCACTAAACATATGAGTAAGCTCGAAGGGAAAAAGACACAGAACTGAGGGATATATAATCACTGTTGGTACCGACATACCAACTGCATAGATAGATGTATATTATGGCTATTTTTTAGAGTACATATTAGGAGTTGGCTGCTTTAGCAGTTCATGAAAAATCATTCAATGGTCTTTTTGTATGGGTTAAGTCTAATTTCGTAGGTTTAGATGTGATTACTCATTGTTGATTATCCTATTTTCTTACACTTTTCTTTGATGATAATAAATATTCACACAACGGGTGTATCTAACCTCGTTTGAGAAAAGATCAGAAGTGAGATTTCAAACAGGAAACAAAGAAAAACATTTTTAGAAATAATCGAGAAGTATGAATGGGAGACTTAAGAAGATAATTGAAGCATTAAACAGCTGATTTTTTTTCCTTTCTAAATAAAGACTTATTATATTAAATTAAGAAGGACTACTGACATGTGTGCATGCGTTTCCCAGTGTGTAGGCAGTGCTTCTTGCGCGCGTATCGATCTGTGAGCGACTGTGTGTGAGTGTGCGGGTGAGTGTGCGGGTGAAGGTGCGAGTGACATAATGCCCTACAACTGCGGTGGTGGGTGAGCGATGGGCAGCCGATGACAGAAAAACATTTGAAAAAAAATAACGGTCGAGATGGTGGAGTGTTGAAGGTTGGAGTGCGGAAACTCATATCATACACTTGATATACATAGATATACATACCTTGTAAACAAATTGGTAATAGGTTGATCAAAGCCAATTCTACAATAAACATATACACACTTTGAGAATTTTTTTTAATACGCAAGGAGAAACATTATAGAGGTCAGCCAATCATACATACTGCTTACCAAATATCACCATGTCCACACCCCGTAACGAGGTCAGCTCTCTGGTGGACTCATTTGCATTCAAGCTGAAAAGGAGACAGATATCTGGATCTCATCAAGTGGCGACGGAAACTGCTCACCTGTTGATGCGAGTAATCTCTCAGTCGAGGTGGACTCACCCTGATCAGCTCATCGAGCTGATACGAACAGTTGGAAAGCAGCTGATAAATTCACAGCCCAGGGAATTCTCCTCGGGTAACATCATCAGGCGAGTGTTGGCTCTTATCAGAGATGAGGTGAACGATATTTACAAGGAGGCGTCGACCTCAATCGGTGGGGATGTCAGTGGTGTCACATCCTCGTCCGATTCCAGCACTCCGATGATCTCTTCGATGTTCTCATTGCTCACCACTTCGGACCCCTCAAAGAAACAGCAGCTATCGGCAGTTTCGGTACACTCCAAAGCACACTCCCAGGACCTCAAGTCTGTGGTGATCCAAGGCATACGAGAGCTGATTGATGAGATTTCGGCAGTGCATGAGAACATCGAGCTGATGTCTGTGGATTTGATCCATGACAACGAGGTGCTATTGACCCCAACCCCCGGCTCCCAGACAGTGCTGAACTTCCTGCTCAAGGCCAGGCAGAAGAGAAAGTTCACAGTTCTCGTCACGGAATGCTACCCTAACGACGTCAAGGAGGCCCACGCTTTTGCACGCAAGTTAGCTGAAGCTGACATTGAGACCGTTGTCATTCCAGACAGCACGGTGTTCGCTGTGATGTCGCGTGTTGGGAAAGTGCTGGTTGGTGCTCGTTCCGTGTTCGCTAACGGCGGTTGCATCACATCCGCCGGAGCCGCAACAGTGTGCGAGTGTGCCAAGGAGCACAGAACCCCTGTGTTTGCCGTTGCCGGTCTGTACAAGCTCTCCCCTACTTATCCCTTTGACAGGGACTCCCTGATTGAGGTGGGTAACTCAGGCAAAGTATTCCCATACAAGGACTCTGCTCTAGTGGGTAACTGTGAGGTGACCAATCCTCTCTTTGACTATGTCGTCCCAGAACATATCGACATCTACATTACCAATGTGTGAGTATTATTATAACCTTTTAGACCCCCCCAGATTTCGGCATTTGCAGGGGTAGCATCTGTTCCTTTCTCCTATCGCATCATTCATATCATACTAACATATCCTCTAGTGGCGGGTTCGCACCAAGCTTCATCTACCGTATAGTGTGGGATAACTACCGTACAGAAGATGTGGATTTGAACTAAGATATATACCCATATACGTATACGTAATGCAATGGAGGCGACTGTTCCCGATCCGCAAGCGTGTGATCTGTTTCGTAATTTTTCTCCTTTGCCCCCTGCCTCGCTCGTTCCAACTTCCCATGTTGGATCTTGAGCTGGATGTACACATGGAGACCCCAGTGGTCCTCGTGTTGGTATAAAGGGCTACAATAAGGGTACTTTATGTGCCCGACTCTTATTTTTGAGTGCGCTTGCATCGTTCTGTAGGTGGTGCAACTGTAATTATCGAGGGTTACATTCGTAGGAATTCCGCACAGGATTTTGTGTAGTATTGAGTTCACACCCATGTGCACACGCATAATTATATCATCAACAATGCAATATACAAATGATCAAGTACTCGATTGTTGTCTAGGCAGTTGTAGTGTTGCATATTATCTAGCCCAATGTATTAGATTATAATAAATTACCTCTCTATATGGAATTTCCATCCTGCTAGACAATATATAACCACCGCCAATACTTCGCGTCAATTTTACCTCACAAATCTTTGATACCACCCCAAATCTTTGAAAGCGGCATTTCTCAACACTCTTTCTTCCTGTCGCTTTATATTCTCTCTGCTTGTATTATCGTCTCTCCTACACGTATTGGGCACGTACACCAAATGCGTAATGCATATGGCGCGCGTGATGCGATGAGATGGAGAGATCAAGATAAGGTAGGCAAGAGAATATAAGTGGGGTGTTCGACATCCAAACTTCGAAGCTTTTACTAAAGTCAATGCTTAGCGATAGCGAGCTGCTTACGGCCCATTACACATATCCCCATAGATCATAGATCATGAAGTTGAAGGTGTCAACCAATACAACACAGCCGCTACAGAGTAAGTACAGGTTCCAACCAAGAAGGGCAGACCTCCAACGTCATTCTGATGACCATAGCAATTGCAATTGAAAAGATGCGGTGATGGCTGACAACACCATAACTCCATACTAACCAGTGTCAGGCACATTGAGCACGATAATTGGGCTACGACGATTCTGTGTTTTGAGGTTCACACCTTCGGGGCTCAACATTGTCTCTGCATCCCTCAATGCACCACAGGTATGGTGTAAGATATCGAATGACATATTCAGCATCTACGAGGTAGAGAGTTTGCGCGACAACATCATAGCGTTGGAGATCAATATCGAGCCGCTATACCAGGTGTTGAAGAGCTTTGAGAGGGCTAACTCGGATGGCCTCTCGATACGTCTACAGAGGAAGAGCAGCGGCGACACTTCATCTGGATCCAATGGCTCCGTCCCATCTTCTAACAAGTCTGTTGCGTCTTTGGCTTTATTCTACAATGAACACAAGACACTTACATCTTCCATTAGCCACACATTTAGGATACCGGTGAGGTTGTTGAAGAGAGAGAGCGACGAGAGGATCCGCGAGCCGGAGCTTACCAGCGTGGATGTGTTGATGAAGCTGGACAAGGATATCGTATCTCTGTTCAAGAGGATCGAGCGGTACAAGAAGTCAGAGCTGGTCACCATAGCAGGCACAACCAATGGAGCAATGCGGTTGGCCATAGAGGAAGACGAAAGGAAGGTGTCGATAGCATGGAAACAGAGGCTGCAGGTACAGGATACGCAGGGCAACCAGCATTCGCAGTCGCAGTCTCAATCACTCTCGGATGCTTCAGAGCGACCCACATCCCGTTATGATCCGAATGAAGAGATATCCGTGCAGGTGAAGCTGAAGGACTGGAAACTAGGAGCCAGGATGTGCGAGGTGTGTGCCAATGTGGTGTTAATCATCAGCCGTGGGGAAGCATTAGTGTTGCACTGCTTTTTGGACGTGGACGAAAAGTGCGAGATTGTGTATTATATCAGCGGGGTCAAGGTTTATGAGGATGACTGACCGGCGGAATGTCATACAATAGCATACATGACTTCTATTAATATATACCAACACCTCAAACTATTTATGTTCCTCCGCAAACTGCTTGATGAAATCTGCTAGCAGAGCAGCACTTTCAAGGGGAACAGCGTTGTACAAGGAGGCCCTCATTCCACCGACAGATCTGTGTCCCTTTAGCCCAGTAAGCGACTTTGCCTTCGCAGCATTGATGAACTTCTCATCAAGAGAGCCATCCTTGATGGTGAACACTGCGTTCATCCTACTGCGTGCCTTCTTAGCAACTGGTAAGTTGTACACCGTAGGGTAGGCATCGAGAGCAGCATACACTAGGCGGGCCTTCTCGATATTTTCAGCCTCCTGGGCTGCCAAACCACCCTTCTTGATCAAGTGCTGTAACACCAAGTTCACCACGTGGAGTGTGAAGATGGGGATGGTGTTGTATGCGGAGTTGTTCTTCACCACTGTGGGGTAGTCAAAGGCAATTGGCGATAGCGGAATGCCGAGTTCTTTGAGCTCGTCATCCGATGGATATTCCAAAAGGGTCTTTCTGATGATATAGATGGTGATACCTGCCATTCCAATGTTCTTCTGGGCACCTGCCATGATGCAGCCAAACTGGGAAACATCAAACTGACGAGAAAGAATACACGACGACATGTCGGCAACGACTTCAACCCCGGGGAACTTGTCAAAGGGGAAGGGATAGAAGTCCACACCATTGACCGTCTCATTCTCACAGTAGTAAATATACGAGATGGTATTGAGATCCTCGGGGATATCCCACTCGGAGATTGGTGGGATATCGCCAAACTTGCCGTTGATCTTCTTGGCATCAAAAAGCACCTTGGCATCAATGCCGAGCCTCACTGCCTCCTCATACGACTTCTTGGACCATGTGCCGGTGATGGCATAGTAGGCGGTTCCCTTCTTGCCAGCCCTTTTGGCGTACGAAGCACTCAGGTTAGTTGCAACTGATGAGAACCCACTGGTGCCTCCACCCTGCAGGAAGAACACCTCATGGGAGTCTGGCACACCCAGCAACTCCGTGAGGCCCTTCTTGGTGTCGTTGATGATGGCAGTAGCAGGGCCAGATCTGTGGGAAATTTCACCTGCACCGAGGCCAATGTCCTGGTAGTTGATCAACTCCGTGGCCGCCTGCTGGAGCACCGAGGTGGGGAGCAACGCGGGCCCTGCACCGAAGTAGTGGGGCTGTTCACGATCAAGAGGTGATGCCATTTCGATAGGGATAGGCTCAATTGGGTTGCAACAACGATAATTACAACACACTAACCGAGTAAATTAATATTCCTCCAATTTTTCACTCCCTATCCGAGACTCGTTCTCTAGATTCGTTCCCCGATTCATAAGGACCCTTTCCTTCTTGCTCACCCACCCATACAGGCGAGGATTGAACGCAGCACCCTCGGAATTGCGCTTCCGCCGCACCTATGCGTGTGTGCCTGTAGACGGAGATGACTCACTGAGTGGAGCGGATGAATGTGAACAGAAGGTCTTATCAGCAGTAAAGTTAAAAAGATATTAAACAGCTATTGAAAAGTCATTGCCAATAATCTGGGTGGTGAAGTCATCTATTATATATATACATGTATGCAGTTGTTATGCCTTGCGACTCACCGTAGTACAGCATGCTTATTCATCCCCTTCTTAAGAATGATTGGTAGGCATCGTTGCTGATGGAGACGGTACCAATGGATTTGAGATGTTTTTTGCCCTCTTTTTGCTTCGATAGCAGTTTCTTTCTTCTGGTGATATCACTTGCGTGCAATTTGGCCAGCACATCTTTTCTCCTCGCCTTGATGGTCTCTCTCGCCATGATCTTTCCATTTGCCTTGGCCTGGATGATCACCTCGAATTGCTGGATCCTCAGAAACTCCTTGAACCGTTTCACAAACTCCCTGGCGTTCTTTTCCACCTGAGACTTGTGCATCACCGTCGCTAGGGCATCAATTCCTCTATTATTCACAAGCAACTCAAGCTTGACGATCTCTGACGGCTTATACCCCGCATCTTCATAATCCAGCGAAGCGTACCCTTTGGTGGCTGACTTGAGCTTACCAAAGAAATCATCCACAAGATGTGCGAGAGGCAAATGATATTTCAACAACACTTGTCCAGTTGTCAGATATTGCACCTCTGTCTGCTCTCCACGGTTGTTATCGCATAGCTTCATCACCACTCCCATGAATTCTTGAGGGAGAGTCATGATGGCTTCCACGTAAGGCTCCGAAAAGTAGTCGATCTTCATTCTCTCAGCAATATCAGGGAAGTCATCAGGATTGGTGATGATCTTGGACTCTCCTGACTTGTAATCAATTTTGTAAGGTACCGTGGGAGCTGTGATGATCAGCTTGGCACCATACTCCTTCTCCAGACGTTCCTTGAACACGGAGGCATGCAGTGACCCCAAAAAGCCAAGCCTCCATCCTTGCCCCAGAGCATTTGATGTCTCTCTTTGTAGCGTGACAGACCTATCGTTCAATACCAAGTGCTGCATTCTCTCATCCAAGGTCTTGAATTCTGTGCCATCAGCCGGGAAAGCCCCGACAAACACCATTGGCTTTGGCTCTTCAAACCCGGGCAACGGTTCAACGGGCTGCCCAACAGTATAGAAAGTGTCACCCACAAGCGCCTCGGTAGAGTCTTTCATACCTGGAACCACATATGCCACTTGGCCAGCGGTGAGCCGGTCAACGGGAACCCTATCTGGATACATGATTCCCACCTCTTTGACATCGTATTTCAACTGGGTCCTGTGAGACATGATTCTCTGGCCCTTCTGTACGGTTCCATCAACCACGTTCACCAGTAGAACAACACCAAGATATGAGTCGTACCATGAATCAACGAGCAGAGCCTTCAAGGGCTTTGAGCTCACTCCTGTTGGTGCAGGAATGTTTTCAATCACTGAAGCCAGCACACACGGTACATTCAGGCCTGTCTTTGCCGACACATGTATGATCTCATCACTGGGTAACTCAAAAGTGGTAACTACCTGCTCTTCCGCCCTATCCAAGTCAGCAGTGTCCAGATCAATCTTATTTATCACGGGAATGAGCTTCAGGTTCATGCTATATGCCAGATAGAAGTTGGCAACCGTTTGAGCTTTCACACCCTCAGAGGCGTCAATCAATAGCAACGCACCCCCACACGAGGCATACGATCTAGAAACCTCCAACCTGAAATCGACATGCCCAGGAGAGTCCACCAAATGCAACAGATAATCTTCTCCCTTGTAGTGGTATATCATAGAACATGTCTGAGCCTTGACCGTAATTCCCCTCTCTCTCTCCACGTCAAGCTTGTCCAATATCTGCTTGTTGGCATCTCCTGGTTTGATTACACCGGTGATCTCCAACAGCCTATCACTCAAGGTGGACTTGCCATGGTCAACATGGGCAACAATCACAAAGTTCCTGTAGTTGGTAATGGGTATATCCTGCAGGCGCTTTGCCAACTCTGTGGGGGAAACCTGTGGGGTGGGGTTATTGGTGGTATCCAGCTCATAGACATGGTACGGTCTATCCTTAAGAGACTCAATAACTCTTGCCAAATTGTGGTTGGAGGGTGTGGTTGCAATAGTGCCGCTGTTTCTTCTGACCTGGCTGTGCCGTATTGCGGGGTATTCAAATTGTGAATGTGTTAATTGCCTAATCCCCGGAACATATGATATGTCGCGGAATCGTACTCTGCACGCAGCGCGAGCGACTCCGCTAAGGGTTTTCACTGTTACTCCTCTTAGCATTATCACACTACAAGGATAATCAGCTATTCACATGAAACAACACAGCTCCTTGGCTAATCCTTTCTTTCAACCTTCTTATCGTGCTGGAAGGGTGCCTAGAAAGGCCATCGCGGTGTGAAAAATGATATGCATCTTCCCAAACAGGAAATCTCGAGGATGCGATGGGCAATTACGGAGAATCATGGTTGGAAACCAAAATGAGTAAACATAGATGTACGAGTTCGAGGGTCTGGACATAAAAGATATCCTTTTATCACCATAAGGGACAATTACTCAGATATGAACCCATATCCCTACAACCCACAATCTGTGGGATATTGGTTAACCTCTCGCACGTAAACTATTCAATCAATTAAATATACACACAGCAAATCATACCAAAAAGTTGCTATTTTTCTTCTACATTCCCACCAATAATCACCTAGGAATCATGCTTCAATATCACTATCACAGAGTCACCCCTAAGAAACATTTTGCTCACAAACCTCTCTCTTAACACTTTCTTCTTGCTCTCGCCAGTCTCATGCCAGAACTCGCGCACATTCTCGAGGATCATATTGCAATGCCTATCAAAAGCTTTCACCTTTGTTATCAGTTTGTGGTTGTTTCTCAACGATATGATCACCGAGGACTGGTTCTTCACTGCTGTGGTGAGGAGAGACATGGGGCCAAAGTTGAACTCATACTCTTCCAGACGCTGGAGCTCCACGTCATTCAAATCCGACTTGGGTCTATTGATAAGGTCACTGAACTCAGTTAGTATTTTAATGAACTGCAAAAGGATACTGTGGTACTTACGCCATTGTGTTATGATATGCTTGAAATACTGATACACTGTGATGCTGAGCTGTTGACGACACTGGTACTGATATGCTGGAACCGATACGCTGTGATCTTTGTAAGCTATGATGCTATGCCGCGCGAATCAAACTATAACAGTGGCTATGGTGGATAATATTTTTCTTTATCATCATGACTGTTCTTCTATCTGTCTATCATCAACTGCTCCCTTTCTCTCGCTCTCTCTCTCTCTCTCACAGAACAATTTGTTAGTCGTGTACCGATGCAGAAAGTCGGCTCAGTTCCAGCGGTGCCATTACAGTACAGTGCACCAATCAACAAATAAGACCCACCCACAAAGTGGCCACACGACCAGTTTAATCTCATGCATAAACCCACCATAGTTAAGCAGGCATGTCGCATAGTTAAGCAAGTGTGCCCCATGAAGTAGGCCAGTATCCCATAGTTAAGCCAGTACTCACCATAGTTAATATAGTATGTCCTCCTGTCCTAATAATGGGGCTGCTGTACCTGCACACTATGGGGCTGTCTTCATAACATGGAGGGCTACCCTAAGCGAGCTACTCCTGCCGTAGATCCATAACTGGCCGATGGCCATTAAATATATAAATATATGTCTATATACAACCACCTCGTTGCTAATATAGCTGCCTCAATTTTGACCCCCACCACCGAGTGAGGTATTGAGTTGCACTTGCCTACACAGAGATACCCAGACCGGTCCGTGCCGTCCCCAGCATACAGAGCAGGTGCTTTCGCCAATCTCTGCTTATCAGAGGCACCTCTAGTCTACATTCACGTTCACATTTACACATATTACACATTCATCTTTTCTGGACATAGGTCTACGATAATAGTTTTTGCTAGGATCTTCAGAGTTAACAGAGTGCTGGGTATTTGATCACCTTCACAAACATACCCTGTCCCTCATCATTGGACTTAACATTTGCTCAGCATACTGGAGACCACCATCACTTTGACCACATCAACAGCCACAATGATACGGCAGCGATTCAGGTACCCCTTGAATCTGTCTCGAACTATCCACACCAGGATAGGCACGTCATCGTCTCAGCGTATGCGATACCATACACAGCGATACCAGACGGATAGAACACCGATAACCGACGAACAGATACACAGCCAGGGTGGCCACCACAGGCCCGTGAAAGATAGCCGTGCGCTGACACATACTAACAACATAAGCCTGGGCCATAGCCACCATCGGGTGTATGTGACACAGTCCAGTAATAGCACAGAGACAGATAAATCCCATAACAACAACCATGACACCTCGAGCGAGAACATAGCACACATGCTGAGCGAGATCAATCACGAGTCATCGTTATTTCCCGGAAGTATTCTCCCCAAGTCCCAGCAGCTTGGTGAAGATGCAGGAGGAGACGAGACATTTGAGGAGCAGGATATTCCTGCCTCACCCACTAACCTCCACGCCTATATGGAGAAGGAGGAGCGTCAGGCACAGCTGCAGGCTGCGGAAAGCAACGAGCAGCCATCGGAGCAAAACACAGAGGATAACACAGAAGGCCAAACAGAACCATTCCCACAAGCTGTAGCGGCTGGTGGGGGCGAGGAGAAGGTGCTGATGGAGAACTTCCTCGATACTTACTCTGTGTACAGTGATTTGGTGGATTCTGGGTTCACCGACGAGCAGGCCGACATCATACTGGAGCTGGTCACTTGTGAACTCGATCACAGGCTGAAATGGATGGACCAGAAGTTTGCGCCTAAAGTGGATCTTGAAAACGAGTCATACTTATTTGAGGCAGCACAGTCGGAGCTGTTAGTTGAGATTAGCAACTACCGCGACTCCAATCTGAACGAACTCACCAACAGCAGCATTACCCTGAAGCGGTCATCAGATTCCTTGGAGGATGAGCTCTCTGTAGACTACAGTCTTGTCGATAACACCATCAAGATGGAGATCAACCAGTTCAAACATGAGAACAACCTTCAGCAGAAGGTACTCAACATCAAGAACCATGACCTGAACAACAAGATTGTGAGCGAGTTGATGGGCGAGCTGAAGAGCAACGTGGAAAGTCTACGGTGGCAGATCACACGGTCGGGTTTACTTGCCATCCTGATCATGGTTTTCAGCATCATTTCTGGTTGGAACATCTCCAAACGGTCGCACAGTGCGATTGTTGAGGCTGTTCCAGCACTGGATGTGCCATCGTTGATGCCGATCCACGAGCCCAGCGAGGAGGATTCGCACGAATACGAGGCAGATTGGGATGAGAAGGTGTGATATATGAATGGATTTAAGTGATATGGATAGAGTTGATACTGTCGTGTCGAACTGTAGATATATATTTAATGGCCCTAAATGTGATGCGCTCTTATAACTTATGCTTTCTCCCCTTAGCAGCAATCTCCGCAAACCTCTGTTGTGGAATGCCCGAGACAAACTTGTCGAGTCCCTTCACCACCTCCTGTACGTTTGCCGATTCAAGCTGTTTGAGGTTGAACTGTTTCAGCAATTTCTTATTGTCCAGCACCGACTGAGAGCTGAGGTCTTTGAATCTGAACGTGAGCTCCTTGAACACGTGTTCGTTGAACTCTTGGGTATCCTTAAAATCGTATAGTTCGTTGAGGAAACCAAGACGGTAGAGCTCCTTGGCGTATATGGGCTTGGAGAGCAGAATTGCCTCGGAAGCCTTGGAATGGCCCAGCTTCATGATGAGAGATGCCGAAGTCGCCCCCTCACACACAAGGCCAATATTGGAGAAGGGTGCGAGAATGAACGCCTTGTCGTTCATGCCGTAGATCAGATCGCTGATGGCTACCAAAGCGGTGGAGAACCCAACGACTGGGCCGTTGAGAGCAGTCACGAGCACCTTGGAGTGGTTCATGAAGAGACTACCGAGCCACACGTTTCTTGCAACAAACTTGTTGAGCCAGTAAGAGACCGGGTCCTCCTCCCCGGTCAACTCTTCGCTGTCCTCTGCCCTTCTGACTTTGACCGGATCCTGGGTCATGCTCTTGTCTGTGATGTTTGCGCCTGCCGAAAAGTAGCGGCCATTGGCCGCCACGACGGTGACGATGGTGCGAGGGTCTCTATCAGCCTTCTGCACCAACTTGCCCAGATATACGTATTGTTCATGTGTCAAGGAGTTGAGGAGCTTGGGCATGTTGAAGGTGATGATGGCCATGCGCGACTCAGGGCGAACCTCATATAGAATCTGCTGAGAGAGTGTCATTGTGTTGGAAAATATTTATAAGAGGAAATATCTGCAAAGATCGATATAATGATGTATATAGATGTTAACCTTGAATATACGTATATATATCGGAATAACATGTCAATAGTTCAATATATCAATATATATATATATATATGTACATGTACGTTTCGTCTGCTGGAACATGCGGGGTTGCGGGAACGCGGGGTTACAGAGAGGCCGAGAGGCATGTGATGGCAGTCTGTAAGGCGTGCCCGGCCGGCGAAGAGAGAGAGAGAGAGAGAGACAGAAAGAAGCCTAGTAGATAGATGGGACAGGTAGTAGAGTTAATAGTATGGTGTGGGATAGAGTGGATAAATGATAGGAGAGAGTAGCACATATTGAGGGGAATTTGGGTGGAGAGGCGCATTGTTGAACCAGAGATAGTGCATTACAGATTGGGTGAGTGATTGTTAGGAGACGGTGCAGCACCATCAAGCTACAAGACTGTACACCGTCAGGCTGGGAAACGGTTCACTACTAACCATGTTTATGCGGTGTTAACGTTGCAACATTTTCGGTGCACTATATACATATAGAGTTGGATATTTCTATAGTGTTACATTCAATAGCTTAGCATTGCCGTAGAGTTTAGCTCGAGAAATGCAGGTACAGCTTAGCTGCAGAGACACCTTCGAAGCTTAATGCTCGTGCTGCTGATCTTCCTCCTCCCAATGGCTATACCGACAAATTATGAGAGATACTATTGCTTACGTATATACTCTACTACACACTATCGCAAGTGTACACTTACTGCTAGGTGCTGGCGGATGAAAGGCATCGACAGATATGAGCCTCTAGTATATGAACCTCTCACGTATGAACCTCTAATGTATGTGCTAATGCCTATGCAGCTGTCACCTCTCCCCCTCCACCCTCTATCAACCTTCCATAATTCACCAGGCCCTTTTCATACAGCACTTCACCCTGTGGATGCACTCTTAGGGACTAATTGAACAGCGTAACTGCCATGCGCCCCTCCTACTTATCGCTACCGGGCATCACACGACCTGCAATGCTGCAAACTGACAGGAAAATTCGCACGCACACCCACGCACACCTCTCCCTGGGGAGGCTGGTAAACTCAATCTGATACCAAAGGGAAGAAAGCGGCAGGGGAGAAGCGACAGGAGGAGCTTGCAGGGAATGAGAAAATGCGGCAAGAGGTTTGGTGGAGGGCTGCCGGACTGGGATATATGGATGGATTTGTTTGATCTGAGTGTTTTCGATCTGCCTAGTTGGTTATTGGATCTATCTCTCATATATTATTAAAAAAATGACCGGCGAAGCTTGGTAAGTAGATGTGGTGGAAGATAATTTGCGTTTGGATTTGGGGCTTCATGGAGTTTCGACGGGATCGATGGTGACGGAATAGATGGATGAAGTTGGTGTAAACGGAATGGGAGTGATGTCGTTGAAGTGGAGCTCATGTTGAAGGAACAGACTTACTAACAGCTCAGGCTATTCATCCTTGCGGTGATTGTGAACGCAGTCAACCTCTTTCTCCAGGTGTTCTTCACCATTATGTACAGTGACCTCGAGTGCGACTACATCAACCCGATCGAACTCTGCAACAAGCTCAACAACTACATCGTGCCCGAGGCAGCTCTGCAGGCCGTTCTCTCTGTGTTGTTCCTGATCAACGGCTACTGGTTCACCTTCTTGCTCAACCTCCCACTTCTTGCCTTTAACGGTAACAAGATATACAACAAGAACCACCTGCTCGATGCTACGGAGATCTTCAGAACCCTCAGCAAGCACAAGAAGGAGTCCTTCATCAAGCTTGGCTTCCACCTCATCATGTTCTTCTTCTACCTCTATAGAATGATCAGTGCCTTGATCACTGATGACTATTGAATAGCCAAATCACATGAGAGGTTGCGCAGAGGTTGGGTTGCGACAACATGACTGCAAGGCTCCTGAAGTGTTTGCCATGTTTTCCCAGCCATGTTAGTAAGGAGGTTGGAATATTGAGAGCGGCGATGGGCTGACTGAGAGTGTACTGATAGAAGGGAGCGGTGAGCAGCTAATGATTGTATGGCTGCTATTTGGTTGCTGTTTGTTTTCGTTTCGAATTGCTCTCTGGGCAATGGCGTTTTTTTGTGTAAAGATAGTAATACAAGTTGTCAAAAAAAAAGGAAGAGGTGCCCTACGCAATGGACCCAGTATACTCCGTATCACATATCTTACACTATGTTACATCTGTTTGGTACATATCATGGCAGCATGTGGTCGACCGCACTGAACTTTGCATTCAGCGATCTCAGCTTGCTGAGAATGCCACATCTCGCATCAACAACTTTCTCCACGTTTGTTAGCCTTCTTTCCAAGCTGCCTGTATCTGTTGTCCGTGTCTCGTTACTGCTGTCGGCACTGATATTTGACCGTCCACTCACAAATTCCCTTAATCCCGTAAGGCTATCGCTCACCTTGATCCCCCTCTTGTAGTTTTCGTTCCTGACATGGAAGCTGCGCCTCGCAATTTCAAGATCCACCAGCACCTTGTTGCGCCTCTGCCTCACCTCGAATATCTCTGCACGCAGCTCCTGCTTGCGCCTATTGGACTTGGCAATATCCTGCGCAAGTGCCTCATTGTTCAGCGAAATGTCAATGAGCTGGTTGAAATGGTTCCCCACAAGATACTGGAAGTTCTGCAGAGTCTTGCCCTCCGTTGCCGTTTCGTGGGGGTAGTTGGAGATGAACTCTCCCAGTGCCTGTGCAAGAACGTCCATGGGGGTGATTTTATGATTACGCGACGATGACAACCGTTCCAGCTTGACCTCTATGGTTCTGGACCGCGTACGTTTGCTAGGAGAATCCTTTTCAGCTGGGACATGCTCCGGTGCCTCCTCTGATACCTCTTCTGGAACATGTTGTGGATCCTCATACTCGACATCTGTCTCTGCCATATTTTCTGCACCCACCACCACGCTTTCCTCTTCTTCCCGGTCATCACCGCCATCACCTGCGAACTGCATAGAGCCTTTGGTTCTGGATACAATTCTTCTCTTCTTTTTGGAATCATATTCCTTATCGGCTTTTGGCATTGCCCTCTTCGTGGGGGTAGCAGATGAAATCTCTTTCCTCGGCCTGCCCCTCTTCTTCGGGGTGACGTCCACGATCTCACTCTCGATGGCAATCTTGCGCGGCCTCCCTCTCTTCTTCGGAGTGGGGTGTGATTGCTCCTCTTCAGGCTTATCCTTTTTGGGTCTTCCCCTTTTTCTGGGCGTAGTGGTAACAACTGGTGGTGTTGCCTTTGGTGGTGGTGCTCCACTCATCTTGGGAGTGGCAGGAACATCTTGCAATAGGGGAAACGGCCTCGGTTTGGGCGGACGGCCCCTCCTGGATGCAACACCTGACGACTTCCTAGCGCGGGAGTTAGGTGCAAACTCAGGATCAGAGTCGGACAGATCTGGCTCCTCAAATATCCGTGGGGGGAGATCGTCTCCGTAATACTGTCCTCCATCCTCCATCTCAGAGGACTTGCTGCGAATGACCGCACGACTACGAGGGCCGCTCCGCAAGGATCGGGTTGTTCCCCTGACATCCGATACCATGGTCACCTCACCATCACTGGACCCATCAAAACTATCCATTCTGCGTGTATTTGAAAACGAATCATCAGGATTGTGCCTGGCCTTACTGATCGAGGGAGTGCGTGAACCACCACGCCTCGTCATCGCCATCATCTTGTTGAGCCTCTTGATACTCTCTGACAGCCTCTTTTCGGAGGCACTCAATGGTGGTATAGCCTTGTTAGCGCTTGACTCAGAGCTATCACGCGTCTCAGCCCGTCTCAGTTTATATGCATCAGCTTCCGTCCTGGGTGGTTTGGCCATGGGTGCTATGGAAGAGCCAGTAGAGACAGGAGCAGTCGCCATAGGCCCTCGCTGTTTCTGTGGGGTCAATCGCCTCGGACTAGCCGGAGGCCTATTCATAGCACTTTCCAATCCGGTTGGTTTCGATCTTGGCAGAGAGGTCCCAGTGCTGGTCCTGCCAACAACTGAGCCCCGTGGCCCTATAACCACATCGCCAACAGCAACATTACGCCGTGCAGAGCCACGCTTTCTGGCCTCCTGTCTCACTTTTCTCAAGTCCATTTGTGAAAGCGAGAGGGATCTCTGCAACGATTTACCAAGCGACAACTACCTAACTCAAAAATCACCAAGCTGAGAGATATCACGAAATATCTGTCTTCCCCTATATCTCTCTGCACCATAGCTGTGCATGAGAGTCGCGTAACCAAAATATAAACAGTTATTGATCTCCCACACGACTCTCGTAGAGCCCAGTGTGGGGGAACCTCATAGATGGTGAAAGATAGATAGGGATGGAAAACGGAGAGAGATCAAAAACGATAGAGATCGAAAACGGACAGACCCCGACGAAATCGGAAACCTTGGATATATCAAAGCCAGTTGATAACTGTAGAAATGAGGACCAGAAAAAAGACTGCAGGCGAGAGATTATCAAAGCCTTCATACAGAGGAACTCAAATCGGCATTTGTTTTTAGGTAACCACTTGGTGTGTATATGGGGATAATGTAGAGCACATGTTCTGTAGGACATCTTGGTAGAAAAAGTCTACTGATCGAGACTAAACGGCTGTCAAGTTGATATACGTTTTGAGATCAAGATATTACGCTACAGATCAGCACAGCTTTCCTGTAGGCGAAGCCTCAAGCAGGTGATTTGAGATGGTCAATGACATCAGATGTATCCATGGCTATATACACCAGCGTGCATGGCAATGCATGCTGAAATAGCTTATCAAGCTCCGTACCAATCTCTCTATTTTCAGTTCGGAGAACCTTGACTAAGGGCTCGTATGCGCATACCCTTCAAATTCCGGCAGCTCCAAGAAGGGTTTGGTCCTGGCCCGTCTTCACCTGACAATTTCCGTTTGCAGAGCGTTTCGCACCGTTATGATGCGCGGAAGGACACTAACCCCATAGGTCTGTCCCATTTTGTTTGGCACTGGGTTGGAATGAGGGGGTCTTGGGGTCCGCTTAACGGAAGATTATCCGGGGCCAATGTTGAATATTAGATCACCCGGGAACATAGAACGTGCGTTTTCCAAAGTAGACTACGCATAACAGTACATAATATAGGCTCGATAGCATCTCGCAAACCTATAGCTTGGCACCTAACTTTAACACTGGACTGTTCGGCTCACGTCATTCTCTTATGTGAATTGATTGGTCCGTCAGACCAAGCCGCCCAAGTGGTGCCCTGGATTTCTGCTCTAGGTTTCTGGTTTTCGATGTCGCTGTCTCTGTCGATGTGGATGCAATATTTTAAGGTTTGCGTATTCTTTACGAGGTAGGTCGGCCCGACCGACAAACCAAGAGCAATGGCTGTAGGCGATCTGCATATGGATTGCCCAAAGGGCGTAAATTAGGGTTTGACTTACGCGGAGTATCAGTGCAAGAATAGTTGAAGAGATGGCTCTTTTCGCCGTTACTCCTAGTCAGTGTTCTTGCCTACAGACAGAAAGGGGTTGTACAAAGCTGCCATAAATTGAAAATATTCTCAAAAGAGGATCCAGGATATCGAAAAAGCCAACGCACGCAATGTGAGTTGCCTTATCGTAGCACCAAACGGAGAATGACATGCAGTTCTGCTGACTTTCCCACTAACCACAGATTTGGGATAGGCGATATGCACTCGGAATGAAGCTAAAAAGGGCTTAACACTCCACCTTTCCCACCGCCCAAAAAGGGACATACGCCGTGCTCTGCGGTGTTCGAGCGCAGGTGAAGAAACAATTGGCGAGGCTCAGTCTGCTGCCACGGCCTGCGAGATGTTTAGTACAATTGCTTAGCAGCCTGTTCGTCAACTTGTTCGAAAAGTAAAGTCTCACGATCTGACCTCATTTAGGAGGTTCTCGCTCCGTAGACAGGTATGATCTTTCACCTGAGGTGGGGTAACACCGTAAAGGATCAATGCATATCGCACACCTTGGTAGGTCGAATCTAATTTTACATCAAATAATAGAACATTAATTGTTCCGTATTTAGAAATTCGGGGTTAGCACGGGAACATCCAGATTCATCGATACGTCATGTAAAGCCATTCCGGGACTTTCAAGCCAAAAGGGCGGGTGGATCTTGCTTGTAGTCTCTGCATATGAACCCTTTGCGGTCGTACGAAGAGCAACCTTCATGAATTCCGGTCCTCTACTTTGCCCTACGCTCTGTCCTCCACCCCCTCACTCGCTCGGTATACCGAGCACCAGATCATGTGGCGACCGGCGAGGTTGCGTCCATCTGTACCATCTGGGAAAAAATTGCGCCCTCCTTGCAGAAGGATATATATGATGTGCATCTCTGTTCGCGAATCATAGAGTATAACCACGCTAATGTGTGGTCCCACCCAGTCGCAATTCTATTAATATACACCACCCGCTTGCCTAACGACTGCCGCACAGCTTGTTTGGTGCAACGTGACACTGGCCAATTTGGATCTGCCTCACCGTGTGTGTATGCGCGATGTTTTCTCCTGCCTACCACTGCAACGCATGGCACATATATGTGTGCGTCACTACTATTTTTGGCACAAATTGGGCTGAAGCGAGTAGTGAAAGATCTGTAGGTGGTACTTGGAGCTATGTATCTGCAACTGCATTCAAAACAGGTTTGGAGTGGAACAATTGGTTCACCTGTTGAACCAGCGAGCGAATGCGTCCTGTCGTTTGCAGATGGGGAAGGAAAACGTGAGCATAACAAAGCCGATAATGCTTCCATCCCGCAAAGGGTCAACCTTCCAGGCGCAGACGCTGGAACACAAGTCAATAAGGTGCATATGCACCTGCATTCCACACGGATTGCGCATACCGACAGCATTAGAGAGGGACCTAACTACCTATGGATTTGCTGCTCCTAGCTAGGCATCAACGAGCGGGTGGCGTCTGGCACCACCGGAATTGGAGCCGGCCAGAGGCTAGTAGTGATGAGCAATTATCGCCATACCACCTAGCCGAACCAACACAAAACCCACATACAGGCAGAGGAACTCACAACATACTAAGCTGATAAACCCTCTGGATAGATGAATGCGTAAAGCATATCAACATCGGCTCAATGGTGGGACATCAAGGAAAAAAATAATACAACCTCACACTATAATTCAGCTGCATTTTTGTTTTGCCACGTGCACATTTACCCTCGTTGATCCTATCTGGGTAATTAGATCGTCGCCCGGTAGTGCAGAGTTTCCCCGAGTGCCTTCACCATCCAGATTGTTTCTAGTGACAGGGTACCACCCTTCTGCTGCCAAATTGCATTGCCTGCCTCCTGCTGCTGCTGCCGTCCCTTTGTCCTTTTGCCCTTTGCCTTGACCGACGCCAATGCTCATGCCCATGCTCATGCCTACTATGCCCATGCCCCTTGCCCACGCTTGCTCAAATCTGCTAATGCCTTGGCTGGGCATATCCCTCCCCTCCCTATCTAAGCGCACGCCTCGTTGTTTTTACAGTGTGCAAGATCGCCTGCTCGCTCTCTTTCAGTCATTTGAAGATGACATCTCCGGGGAAGAGTGCCTAAAAATAGAGTTCATGCACCGAGGCCCTCGAAGTGTCCCGGAATTGCCTTTCTTGCCTAGTCGCTCCTCACGTGCAGCTATCAAATCCCCCACAACCGAAATTCAGCCTTATTTCCGGTTCCGGCCCACATCTACCGGGAAGCATGCGTGCCTGTCGTGCGACATTAGGTAAGGAGACGGTACCTCAAAGTGCCGCTGCTGCGCTTGCACTGCGTGCGTTGCATCCACTGCTTGCCTCTGCCAGCAACGCACGTCGAATTACATCTGTCGGCCAGTGGGGAGAACACTATGCGCAGCCGAGGTGTGTCAGAGGGCATGGAAACCAGTCAAAACCAGAAGGTTGTGTCTCCATTGTGTGTATGTGTATGTGTGTGTCTGTGTGTCAGTCAGTCTCTCTCTCTCTCTCTGTGTGTCTCTCCTATGCTCTCGATTAGGGCCCTCCCTTGCCTGTAGGTGGATTATTTTTGTATCTGGAGACGGTTCCGTTCTATTCTTACCAGCAAGACACACTGCTGGCTGGAGCACTATCACTGACGACCCCAACTAACGCGCAATCTCTGTGAGTGGGTGGAGGGATCTTTTCTTGCCTGGAATCCGTCATACCGGCCGATTGCTTTTTTTGGTCGCTGCCATTTCCCAAATTCGAATCTTTGAATAATCTCGTCATTCTGTTAAGGAGGATAAAGAGAACAAAAGCACCCAACGAGGCATATACACATCATTGGAATCATTAGAGCTGACCGGTGACCTGACTACTTTGTTTTTGTCTCTGTGCTTTTTTTTTGTCTTTTGTTGCAAGGTGACATTTGCCGTTCCGTTGCTCCACTTTTTTTTATCCTTTTTTCGTTTGTTCTACTGTTTTTGTATCTGTTTTACTTTTACATTTCGGTGCTTGTGTTTCTGTCTGGTGTGTGTGGTTTATTACCGGCTCAACACTTCCTTAGAAAAACAAAAAGGGACTACATTACATATCAATTCCAACACTCAATTGAAGTCCCACACTCTTGGTTGTCTGTGTGCGTGTGTATTTGGGGTTCATTTACAACTGTTCAATTCTTTCTTCACGCATCCCCCCCCTTGCAAAAAAGCAGCATCGCATCTACCACTGCACTAACAATTGCAAACAGAGAGATCATATTTGCCAAGAGCATTTTTCTTCTCTCTCATTATACTCCTCGTATCAGCATTACACAACCCCCTCCCTTCCCAGTTCCAACACCACTGGTTGTTTGAAGACTCCTTCGCATTGAGAATGTCCAACTTCCCACAGGACAATTCGGCTCCTCAGCAACAGAGGAGCCAGCAGCCGGAGAACCCAAGTGGTGCCATCCCATTGTCTCATACACCCACCACCTCCTCCACAACGGGAGGTAGCGCTGGTGCCAGCAGCAGTGTACCACCTCCGGTGGGACACCAGCATGATTTCTTGTCGTCAATTCCTATTCCCAACCCTCCAGAGAACCTGCAGTCGGGGTCAACGCCGAAGACACTGTGGATGGGTGATCTGGAGCCCTGGTGGGACGAGGATTACGTCGTCAACCTATGGGCCGCGATGCAGAAGAGGGTCATGGTGAAGGTGATTAAGCCTAAACAGAACCTCATGATGCACCAGCTCAACAACACCGGCACCAACCTGTTCAACCATTCGGGGTACTGCTTTGTGGAGTTTGAGACCTACGAAGAAGCCAAAGAGGCTCTTGCGTTGAACGGTGCCGTTATACCTAACTCCAACAACAAGCTGTTCCGTCTCAATTGGGCGAGTGGGGCAACCCTTACTTCTCAGATTCCTCAGACTCCAGAGTACTCTTTGTTTGTTGGCGATCTGTCGCCCTCCACCACGGAGGCCCACCTGCTTGCCCTCTTCCAAACTTCATTCAATTCAGTCAAGACGGTGCGTGTGATTGCAGATCCATCCACCGGCTCGTCGAGGTGTTTTGGGTTTGTGCGTTTCACCAACGAGGACGAGCGCAGAAGGGCCCTCGTGGAGATGAACGGAATATGGCTCGGTGGCAGACCTATCAGAGTCGCACTTGCCACACCCAAGCACCAGAACAGCTACAACAAGAACGGGAGCCTGATGGACATGCCAATGGATCAACAGAACCCAATGTTCCTGGCACCCCAGGCCATTGCCACACCTGGGGGCATGACTTACTTTGCCCCCCAGTTCCAGAGCCCTGCTCACCACTCGGCGCCAATGCCTTCTATGGCTTACAATGACCCCAACAACACCACTGTGTTCGTTGGTGGCCTAGCCAACGGCGTGCTGGAGGACACACTGTTGACGCTGTTTGAGCCCTTTGGCCAAATAGTACACGTGAAAATCCCTCCTGGCAAGGGCTGCGGCTTCGTCAAGTTCTCCAAGCGCGAGGAGGCAGAACAGTCGATCGCCGGAATGCAGGGTTTCATCATTGGAGGATCGAGGGTCCGTCTCTCATGGGGCCGCTCGTCCAACCAGCATAACCAGCAGATGATGTCCCGTGCAGCCCAGGTAGGCATGGGTGGTGGCTACGACACCTACGGTGGAGTCCCCAACACCATGGCTGGCGATTACCCCGGAATGGCCGCCGCCTCCCAGGCTCTGCAGCCTGCCCCAGGTGTTGGTGGTGTCTCTGGAGTTCCAGGTGTCCCAGGTGTCCCTGGAGTCCCTGTGTACTACACCACTGATGCCCCATTGGGCATGTATGGTGGCCCTGCAGGAGCCGAGCTTGACTCTCAGCGACAGTTCGGAGGGGCAGACCAGGAGCCTCAGTACATCTATGGACAGCCCATGATGACCGGTGACCCCGTCCACCATATCAGCACGGCCCCTGGCCCTGCTGGCCCTGCTGGCCCTGCTGTTCCTTCCCATGCTCACTCTCACTCTGTCTCTTCCCACGGTGAGGACAACGCCGCAGGCACTCCTGGGGCCCCTTCTGTGACTTCCGCAGGTGCTCCTACAGGAGGAAACCCTCAGGACGACGATCCCAACAAGCTTCAAGAGATGTACCATGCAGCCGGCATCGGGAGGCTCGACAGCCTAAACAACTGACAAGTGGTAACAGAAAACAAAAGGTTTGGAAGATGAGTTTTTAAAATGATGAGCAACCATTTTTTGTTTTGTTTTGGATCATCTCTACTTTGGATTATCTCTTTTTTTGCTTTTATTATTATTAGAAGGTTTTTTACATTGTTGCGGTGCGCTTTGTTGTGTGTCTCGTTCTCTCTTGGTGGCTGTTGTTGTTGTTGTTGTTGTTGCTGCTGCTGCTACCATGTTACTTCCCCGTGCCAGTGTTTTGTTGCTGTGGTGTCTGGCCCGGGTTCTCATTTAGGTGTTGTGTACCTGCACACTCTGTTATATCTCTATCTCTATCTCTCCATATCACATATCTCAACTCTCCACGCCTGACTCGTGAAGATTGATTCAAAAAAGTTTTCTCTTTTTTTTGCGCCTTTTTGGTCATCGATGCTCCACCCACCTCTTTTTTCATCCTTGTCTAAACCTGCTCGGTGTGCGTTATGATTTTGCTCGAGTACACTCGTTGCGCAGTGATGGTTTTTAGTTTTTTCTCAACTATTATTCCTGTTCTCCTCTTCATTGATCTTTCTATATTTTTTTTTGTTTGTTTGTTGATCTCTTAGTTGTTGTTGTTGTTGCTTCCGCTGCTGTTATTGCTTTGGTTCTGTTGACCACATTGTCTTATTATTTTTTTCCACATGCCAATATACATACACGACACATGATTTGAATGCAATCTCATATTTATTAATAAATACCTATAAATCCTCTATTCTTGACGGTGGGAGCTCTGGGTAGTAGCCCAAGAGCTTGTGTATGTCTTGTTCTGTCAGTGAACTCCATTCCTCTGCGTTATACAGATCGGTAACACTCTTATTCCACTCCATACGCGTCTTGATCGTTGTGGTGTCCTCCCCCACAACCACCTTGTTCCTCAGCAAATCCCTCAACACACCCAGGTTATCCACACTCTTGTCCACATCCACCTTTGCAAACAACGGCTCGATCATCTGTGTTCTTACCTTATTGGTGAACCGGGGGCTCTTGCCGTTGCTGCTGATCATGATCTGCAGAGAACCCTTTCTGAAGGTGGAACCAAAGTAGAAATCACACATGGCAGGTTTGTCTGCAATGTTCACCTGCAAATTGAGAAGCTTGCACTGGTAGTATATCTTGGTGGAGAGCTCGTGGTCGTCAATCGCCGTGAGAACCAGCGCAAACCGCTTATTATATACCAGTTCCTCAATGGCACCATAGTCAACATCGGCGAGCTCGTCAGATATCTGTAGCCCGCCCTGTTCCTCATACATCGTGAGATCCTCCTTTCGGTATCCCCTGACCAGAACATTGTGCAAAAGTCCGAGCGCCTCATATTTGGCAATCGTGGGGTGTACCTCTTTGGCAACCACCGTTATCTTGGCATTTGCCTGCAAGAGGTTGTTGATACGGGACAAAGCAACATCACCTCCTCCAATGAGGAGTACATGACGATCGATTGAATGTTAGTTTTCTGTGGGTTCAAAACTAAAAGTGTATAATCCTCACACGCAACACTTACTCTTCACCTGCCATGCCAGCAACAGAGACCCACCTGGCTGTGGTACCTCCACTCCGAAATCCTGTGGCATGTTCTGCTCGCTTAGACGATTCCCAATGTCAATAATATCGACTGAGATACTTCACTATATCTTACTACACTTTTGGTGTTCAGATACTAACTGAAAACCCTGTCCTATCCATCGTTGTCATTACCCACTGCATCTCAAAGCCCTTGGTATGCAGGCCCATCATGCGGGGATCTTCTCCGCCTATGGAAGGCCGAAAAGCAAGTGAGAAGCACAACCACCAAAGCTATGAAAAGACAGAAAACAAATGGATGGATGTCAATCAATTGTGTGACACAATCTGATCTTTGAAAAAAAAAATCATTCTTAAATTGATTGGCGTCGCTCCGTTATACTGCCTTGAAGAAATATAACAATATGCAATTATTCTCAATGCTGGCATATATCTCACTCATTCATCTTCTTTCAATAAGCTCTTGGTGGCCAAGTTGGCTAAGGCGCGAGACTGTAATTGTACATTGTTATCTTGAGATCGGGTGTTCGATTCACCCCCAGGAGACTTATTTTTTTTCAAATTTTTTGAAGTGATTTTACTTTGTGTGAGTTGAATTATGCTTATAATGGCAATGCTTTTTTTAAAAAAAATAATAAAAAAACATTATTTTCAGGATTGTCTTCCGTTAGTTTAAGCGTATAACGCACTGGCTCTCCATAAGTGTCTCTAGCTGTGTTCTCTAAACGCGACACAACACTACGGGGAACACAGACGCGTGGAAAGAGAAATATCGGATCAACTCTATTCACATTTATTCATCTAGATACCTGTCCTCCAATCACTGCTGGTCCTTCAAGCTCGACCTGCCAGCCTTCAACAGCTCGTCACAGAGCAAAAGGTTGGAGGCGATGCCAGTGGCAGCCGAGATTGCATTCCTCAACACCCTGAAGGAATCCCACACACCCTCCACGGTGGGGTCCATGGACTCGCCAGAACGCAGATCAACACCAACGACTCTGCCATCGGCAAGGTCATCCTGACAGTTGGAGACTGTGTCCAAGGAGTCGAATCCAGCGTTGGAGGCCAGCACCTTAGGCACCACCAGCAGGGCCTCGGCAAAGGCACGCACACCAGACTTGTTACGGCCCCTGGAGACTGCGTTGGAGCTATCCAAAAGGTAGTTGGAGGCACTCAGGAAGAAGGCTCCTGCTCCAGGCACAACACTCCGATCCCTGATCACATTGGCAACAGCACGCAAACCGTCCCTCACAGCATCCTTTGTCTGTGCCACAACGTGGTTGGTGGCACCCTTGATGAGAATGGTGCACGACTTGGGATCCTTGTTCTCCGTCACAAAGGTGAACTTCTCCTCGCCAATAGTGTGCTCATAAACGAGGCCTGAGTAGCCCAGCACGGAGGGGGTGAGATCATCAACACTGTTCTGGGCCTCACCACCACACACGAGCTGGAGTCTCTCCATATTTCTACGCTTGGCTCTTCTCAGGGCCAAAATGCCATTCTTGGCAAACACATCCAACGACATGGGGTCGATTCCCTTCTGGTTGATGATGACAAACCCCTTGGTGGGGTCGAGTCCACACACCTCGTTCTTGAGATCAACGATCTTCTTGAGCTTCTCATCCACAAACTTCCTCTCACTGGCAACGAGCTTGTCTCTCTGTTCGGCGCTTGAGTAGTAGAACCCAGAGTTCACCTCGGTCTTCTCGTACTCCAACGACACATTAAGGATCAGTATATGAGCATTCTCAACTCTTTTAGGCATATCGGGGTGACGTGCTCCGTGGTCGAGCACGAGCCCCTTGATGAACTGGGTGTCCTTGGCAGTCTCGTGCATCATCGACATGATCTCCACCATGTGGAGGTCAAGCTTCTCGCCGTCCTTGACGGACAAAACAGCGTCGGTGACGATTGGGGTGAGCACCTCAGTCAGGTCAGGGTTCACCTTGGTCGATAGCGAGGTGCGGGCAACCTGCAGGAGCAGCTCCCTGTCAGCAGCTGGGTCCTCCTTCTTCACGACAAAGTCGTTCAGGTACTTGAGGGTGGCCTCGCGTGCTGCCTCAAATCCATCAGTGATTACTCTGGGGTGCACACCCTCCGAGGTAAACCTCTCGGCCTGCTTCATCAGCTCTCCAACGAGCATGCACACAGTTGTGGTTCCGTCGCCGGTGATCTCGTCCTGTGCACTTGCTGCCCTGGCGATCATCACGGCTGTTGGGTTCTGGATCTGCATCTCTGACAGCAGCACCTTTCCATCTTTGGTGATCTTGATGTTGCCGGACCCATCCACAAGCATCTTGAGGGTTCCTCTGGGGCCCAGGTTAGAAGCAAGCACGCTCTGGAGACCTTGCGCAGCGGCAATGTTCACCTGGAGTGCCTGAGCACGGCGGAGCGACTCCGCCTTGGGGTTCAACAGTTGTATGGCTGAGGACATATGTGTGTATGTAAAGATGTATAAGAGATGTGCTGATCAGACAATGACGTTGTTTTTTTTTGTTTCTCACCGCAAGAATGCTCACTATATATACCTTCTTCTTGCAGGCGCAGTATTATGCCAAATGATCTCTATCTGAAGAGCTGCTAGAACGGTTCTCGTGTTGGCAGTGGAATATCAAAGATAGGCTTATGAAATTGGATATTCACACTGATGATTGTGCCTTCCAGGTTCAGTGGGTTATCTCTCTTTGCAGTTTATCTAGAACTGCCCATTCAACTTGGTCCACCGTTCTTGCCTGCCTCTGCCTTTCTGCCACGCTTAACGCCCGCGCATCGATGATTTTCCACTTTTCTCGTGACAGCCGGGTAATCAGCGTATAGTGTGGAGTTGGTGTGGGTGGTGTGGAGAGATGAATGAAAGTGCGAGGCAGAGTGGGCAAATCACTCCAGTCATCATCTCTCGAATGATAATAATGAATTCATTCTGCAAAACATTCTATTTTGTGGATTTTTCTGGAATTTCTATGAATTTGACAACTACAAAGACATTGTAGTTATGCATATAGGCATCTCCATAGAGAAGAGTCTACGCTGAGGTGCGGTTAAGAACGGTTATAATATGAAGACTGGGAAAGGCACGTAGAATGAAAAATCATAGAAGGGATATTTTATAAAAGACAGACATAGAAACAGAAAGATATAGGCAACATTACAAATAATTCTCCATCTGAGAGCAAATGCGATTTCGATAATATAAAACGGGGTCAGTCCCTTTTTTAATTCATAATTATCACCTTTTTTTATTAGACCCTACAGATTCATAAACTCTTTTATTATTCTATATATTTTATCTCCTCGAACTAGAGTCGACATCAAGCTTGAAGCGTAGAACTCTACACCTCAAGTAACATATACAAGTTAAGCATTTGACTCACCAAAAACCACACGAGGCCCGTTTTCCCATAACAATAGTAGCATAAGTAAAAGAAGAAAAAATAACAAAGCATAAAATAGCAGCTGAGGTATAGCCGAAATAAAAATAAAAATAAAATAAACACCAATAGAAGTATAAAGAATGGACAACTCCTCTCTGCTCACAGACTCTCCTGCTCCGCCCTCCTCTGCTTCTGCAGATGCCTCTCGATCTGCTCAAATTCAAATCTGTCCTTCCTCAACGGGAAGTTTATTCCAAATGTCTTTACTAGATCTATGTATTCCCTGAGTGACTCTGGAGTCATCTTGGGTTTGTCTGTGATTGCATTTTTCCTTTGCAATTCATGGATCGCGGTGAGGCCGTGCGTCAGATAGTACTCCAACAGGAGTTCCTCATCTTCCAAAAGCTTCAACAGCTGTGAATCTGACATCTTGCATATCAGCTCATTCATCTTGTGGTAGTTCACAAGTGCCCCTGGAGTACACGCTTCTTTGTACAACGACTCCACTCCGTGCAGCTTATAGTTTTCCAAGAGCTCCGCATCCTCAGGCCGACGAACGTCCAACTTGTACAGCCTCTCGGGGAACAACGGACGAACTTTGGATTCATGGACCCAAATCCGCAGCTGAGGAACAAAATAGTAACCCTTGTACCCGTAGTATGGAATTGTACTTTGCGCTGGCTCCTGGCTCGCATCCCCTTTGGCCGGTGGCTCCTCGCCAGGCTCACTGTCCACCACTTCAGGCATGGCCAACGAAGACACGCCAAATTCAGCAGTCATCATTGCTCTCACATCTCTTGGCACCAAGGACGGGACGCCCTCAAACAGAGACACACGCAAAGGTGCAATCTCGGTATAGTGATAGAAATCCCCACCCCTCGTATGGTAAATAGCGGGAACCCGGTGTTCCTGAGTGGCTTTTTGCACCAGCTCAGAGTATCTGGCTGGAATCACCATGGTGCGGGCATCCGTGGCGTCGGAATCCGAGGTGGAGAATGGGACCACAAGCGATAGACCAGATATCTCAACAAAGAGTCCCGTTTCAACATCAATGAACCGGGCATCAACGGGGTTATTCCCGTTGCCCACATCCCTCAATGTGATATACGGCGTCACATCGATGTAGTACCTGCCGAAACCTTCCTCAGCATCCTCGATCACCAGAGTCCCGTTGAAAATACACGCAAACCTATTCAGCTCCCCAATGGGCATCTGCACATGCATTGTGTCCACATCATAAGGGAACGCAAGACCGTTCCAATACCAGTTCAGCACCGTGCGGTGCGAGAGCCACGAGGTGATTCCATTCTGATATGCAAACTTCAACCATGCACGGTGCAGCCGGTGCGTGACAATCTTGGCACGCTGCCTCGAGACAAAATCGTTATCCCCTTCCCCGTTTGCTCCTAGTTCATTGCAGACGTCTGACCCGAGAACACCATTAAAGAAACGCCAATCATACAGCCTATTGCGAGACGGCAAATTGCCAGACTCCTGCTCAGGAGTTGCGAGGTTGACACTCCTAAAATACTGTAGCTGTGTGTCGGCATTCTGCTGCAATGAGTACTTGAGGCTCCTGTGGTATTGGAACTCTGCCGAAGACAGCTGTAGCTTGGCGTACTCGTCTTTGTCGTATCTCTCGCTTCCACTCACCATTCCTTCCGCCTTCCTCTGCCTTTCTTCGAACTCATCGTACTGGGCCATAAAGGGGTCGTCAAATTCCGATTTGGGAACCTTCACTTTATAGTCGTTACTGCTGAGGATATCGTCAAAAGGACTAGCACCGATAACAGGCGGTACATGGTTCTGGAAATTGATAAACTCAGAAACGACATTGAGCCTCAACGTTTTGTCTTCGATCCCAGTATTGGGCGATTGCGAGATTGCGTCTCCTTCAACCTTGCTGTTAAAGTACGCTTCAAACAACAGCGGCTCATCCACGATCTTGCGCTTCAGGGCCCCGTTGACAAGCACCTCGTAAACGCCCTTGCGAGACATGAACAAGAGCTTGGAGGGCGCAGGCATGTTGGTCAAAAGGTAGTTCCTAGCGATCAGAATACCCGCTTCTTCGCTAGTGGGGGTATCGGGATATTCGGTGATGGCAAACCCAGGCAGATGGTCACGGTTCTCGATCGACATGCTATCAAGGTGCATTTCCAGTGCATCTCCATCTATGCAGAACATCTGGCCAGCCCCAGCACTCGAGGCTCCGTGTTGTGTGTCAGGTTGCGTGTCAGGTTGTGGCTCAATGTCCTTCTCGGCCTTTTGCTCTTGAGGAAACACCAGGTCCTCCATTGCCGATTCTGGTAGTGGATCCTCTTCACCGGACTCCTCCTGTGAGAACAGCGGCTCCAGGGTACCCAGATTAGGGTCTCCATCTGACTCATCACGTTTGGTCACATGGGCGGAATGTCCAATTAGATTCTGGCAGGTTTGCGGCTTGTCAGTTATGTAGTCGTTGAGCACTGTGAGGTCCACCCAGTCTGACCAGGCAAATGGGAGATATGGCAGATGGTTGCTGGATTCTGAGTTCAGTTCCAATGTTCCCTTCAAGGGGTATTCTGACCTGAGATACGAGAACACCACAGAAAGCGTAAACCTCGGATCAAAAAATAGCCTCCCAGAGTGCGAGTAGGTGGTAAAAGAGTCCTGCGGCTCGGCATCGGGGAACTGCGAGTACTCCTTTGGCAGGAATACTTTGGGGTAGATTTCAAACTCCGGGTATTTCAACCTCGTGTATGCAAGCCAGTACTTTTGGTCATGCTGGGGGTCTACATCTGCAAGCTTTTCGTCCAGTATCCTCCTTATATCTACATGTTCGGGCTGGCCCTCCCATAGCGAGGAGAGGTCCAAGAGGCTGGCCACCTTCTCTGGAGAAAAGGGAGCATATGGGTCATAGTTAGTGTATTTTTTGCCCAACACCATGAAGATGTTAACTATCACCAGGGACACTGCTATGCAAGCCCCCCATTTCCTAAGACGGCTCCTCTTGAAGGTCCTCAACATCCTCTTGATTCCGTGGCGGCTGCTGCTCCTGCCATGTGAATGTGTAGGATGTGGGGAGATGAAGGTATCAGAGGGGAGAGATGCAAATGTTGTCAACTGGGTTGGTTTGGAATGCACGAGAGAGGAAACCCTACGCAGCATTTCAAGCAGTGATGACGGGTATGATGATAAAATGAAAGGCCGGTGTTGTACAGCGCGTGAAAAAAAGTGTGCTGGAAAGGTAAATGAAAGAGATATAAAAGCGGAAAATGTGGCGTGTTGAGTGTTTAATCTGACATCACTGGGAGACCTCGTTGGTGTAGTTCCAGTAAACGGTACTTGGGATGTGTGGGTCTAAGGATTGTTTCTCAAAAGTGAGTGTTGTGTGTGGGGGGAGGTGCTCAGTGAGAGTGTAAGGATTGGTCCTGGTGTGTAAGTAGTATGAGTGTGTGGTGAGGTATGACGTGAAAAGTCCGGTTGGCTTTCTAGAGAAACTGTGTAGAGTAACACCAAAACTCTTTTAAAGGAACTGTCTAACGAGAACAATCGTTTCCCATAACACCAAGTTGGAGTAGGGCAACCTCGTATAGGGAAAATTCGTGTAGGCAAGTTCGCGTAGGGCAACTTGCCGTATAAACGAGTGCGTCAGTGAATAACTTTATGCGTCTAACACCAGCAGATCGGAGATCCCACTAACGGTAGCAGCAGCAATAGCAGCAGCAGGGCGGCAGCAGTTATCAGATGAGGCGCGCACAATGGCTTAGTGATGTGGAGAGAGAGAGAGAGAGAGAGAGAAACAAACACGCACACAATTGAGCAGCGAGCCGGCCGTCTCTTGGCATCTAAACCCAAAGCAACGATCTCTATTGGGAGGGAGAACAGTAACATACAGATCTTTACACGAGACAATTGCGAGGCACTCGCTTGGGTGGTGCGTGTCTCCTCTCTTGGGGATACGTGAAAATTGTCCGGATGCGTCGCCCTCCCTCTATTGTGGGTGAGATACATGGCTGTCAAGCTGCTGTATGCGCAGCTGTGCGTACGTCCGTGGTTGGGATGGACTTTCCTCAAGATCATCCACCCATTCATAGATCCCCTCA